>CM053582.1:482637348-482697485 GCA_028627135.1 Pseudochirops cupreus
CCTGAACTAGGTAAATGATATTTGATTAATTAAAGTAAGATTGTTAACCCATTTTGAGTGGCTTTCCTTTAGAAAAGCAGATCTAAGAACCTGTGCTAGCAGCCGCCCTAGGTATGCTAGGGTGCTTGCTGATACACACTGACTCAAGTTTTCTGTGCTGCTTTTTTGAGAACTAGTTCTGGGGTACTGCAAGTTTCAGTTCTTCCAAGGTGGGATGATCAAAGGAGAGGTGTGGTCACTGCTCTCCTGACCTGTGCTCTGGCCCTCAATCCTTCACAAGCACTGCTCTATACCCAGAACCAGGAGGGCCCCTGTTCACCTTTGGCTCTCACTCCTTCTGGTCCTATAAATGCAACTGGACAAGTGATAATGCACCTCTCTACCCTGGTACTGTGATCAGGGCTCCTGTCCCCCCAGGACTATAAGTACCAGTATATTAATGTTGCTTTTTGCCCTGGGACTATGACCCAGAACTGTGTGTGGGCAATTCAGTAGGATCCTGCACCTAGTACCAGCAAAGGGTCCCTTATAATCTTCTTCTGACCACTTGTCTGACTCCCTTACTATCTATGTGCTGAGAGCTCCTGAAACTGCTGCCTAACTGATGTAGCCACTGACAAGGCCCAACCTGCACTGCTTGCACTGTGCTCCTGGACCCACCACTACCCCAGTGAGAAAAATTTTTCCTGCCAACCTCCTATGTTGTCTTAGACTGGAAATTATTTCCCCTCAAACTTTTGTTAGTTCTGCCACTTCAGAATTCCATTTGAGGTGTTATTTTAAAGTTGTTTGGAGGGAAATTTGGGAAAGTTCATGTAAGTTCCTGTTACTATGCCCTCTTGGCTCTACCCTCAAATCCTGTACTAAACATTTATGATAAAGATCTGGCATCCAAAATCTGAAAGGAGTTGACAAAAAAAGTTTAAGAGTAGAAGCCATTTTCTAGTGGTAAGGTGGTAAAGACAGACAGTATTGGGGGAAAAAAACTATCAATGAATGGTTAAGTGTTCAAAGTCATTACTAGCCAGAGAAATTAAAATTAAAACAACTCTGAGATACCACATTCTACCCAACACATTATCAAAAACAATAAAATGCTGGTATAGCAGTGCTAAGTAGGTAAGGGAGACTCAATCTCTTTGGAAAATTATATAAAGAAATACAAAACCATTCATATATTTTGATTCAGCATTTGTATACTCTAAGGAAGTGACTAGCTGATGGGAAAAGACCTACTTGTAAAAAAAATTCTGGCAGTTATATTTGAAAGAGGAAGAATTTGAAAACAAACTATGTTCCTAGTATTTGGAGAATGGCTGTGAAAATTATGATATGGGAATATAATACAATATATTTCTTGTTGTTTTGTTGTTCAGTCATTTCTAACTTTTCATGACCCTATTTGTGATTTTCTTGGCAGAGATACCGGAGTGGTTTGCCATTTCCTTATTTAGCTTTTACAGATGAGGAAACTGAGGCAAACGGGGTGAAGTGACTTGTACAACTGTTAAGGGCCTCAGGCTGGATTTGATCTCATAAAGATGAGTCTTCCCAACTCTAGCACTCTGTCCACTGAGCCACCTAGCTGCCTCCAGAATATATTTACATGGGATAAAATAACAAATATCAAGAACTCCAAGTGTAGCAATGATTGATTTCACACTTCTAGACCGAGGTTAATTACATCTACCGCTCAGAATCCTAGAGATGCCCTGAGGGGTTAGGATGACTCTCCTGCTATCCATGTGAGTCCCCATTCCAGTTGTTCTCCTCAATGTTAGTCACCAGTGACTGGCTTTCCCATTCTAGTTAACTAATTAATACCTAATATATATAGATATATTATATCTATAATATAATAGTTATTATATTATAGATATAATAACTATCCCTTTGATAGCTCTTACAAAGGGATAGTTACTTCAAAGACGTAGCAAAAACAAAAGTGCACATTCTCCCCTAGGCCACATTGGTCCCACACGAGTGGACTCAAACGTTTATTTTCCTCAACCCCTGGGGGCCCATGCTCCCCTATATTACTTTTGTACCTGGGAAAATAGAACTCGTACTTAATGTAATTTCTATCTATCATTTGTCCATCAAGTTGACTTCCAAATGCAATATGACTGATGAGTGGATAAGTCTACATCTCTATTGCTGTTAGCCTGAGTCTGGCATTTCTCCTAGGCTTCCAAAAAATCTCAGCATGGACTTCAGCTTCTGATCTTTGGTGGCTCATTCTCTTAAACTTTTGAAGTTCATGAAGTCATATCCTCTCTGATCTCCTTTAATTAAAACAAGAAAGAAAAAATTAAAGGAGGCAAAGAACAGAGGCTCATATTCAAAGGCCATATGTTGGCCTTGGATGGAGAGGTTCCAAGACGTCTTCCCCGACCTCATTGTCCCTCTTACTCTCTTCTGCAGCCATGCAGGAAAAGAGACCCATCAAGGGCAAACTCTGGCTGACTGGTACCTTTGGGAAATCCCCCACTTTCACCTACGTATCCAGTCAACAATCTACCTCCTCATTACATGGTTAGCAAATCAAAACCAGTGATAAAATGTTTTCACATTCTCCAAATCAGGGAACAAGACACTTTCATTACATGTTATCATGCTTTTCCAGAAGCAGACTCTCCAGCTTCTTCCACATGGGAATTGCATCAACCCACCCCTTCCATTCCTACCACATTACAAAAGAAATGGGAAAAGACAATGCAATATGGTTCTGGGTAAAGAAAGAACCAAAAGATTTAGATAGATCACTATGCAAATAAATATTAACATCAACAAAACTAATGTTAATTCACTGGAAGATTTTGTTACTATCTTACTAAGGTAAATGCATATATCTTGTTTCTTTTCAAAGGAAAAATATATTTAAATATAGACATATCCATAGGTTTGTCTTTACCAATTTTATCTTTAATTTTTTAACTATATATATATATATATATATATATATATATATATATACACATATACATTTAACAGTACATTTATATGGACATACATGTTTGTGTAAATATGTATATATATATATATATATATATATATATATATACTTGTATACATGATCATCTGCAATCACTTTATTCTGGGTTTTTTTTCTTGTGTATATATTTGAATACTTGAACTTGTCAATGGAAGTGAAAATAACTTTTATTTTAAAACAAGATGAAATCTAGATGAGCTCTTTTTTAAAAATCCTTCAGCTAGAAATCTCCAGTACTCTGATCATTCAAGTGCTGTAAATGCTCATTTATGTCTTGAAACAGAAATGGCGTGTCACAGCACAAATACTTTAATCTGTTCTTGGAAAAATGTTCAGGAAGCAAGTGTGTAAGACGCATAATTGGCATAGTACTAGATGAGACTGAAATAAACATTAATCTAAGACCAAAAAAATAAATACCATGGAAATAAACAAAGAAAGAATACCCACACTCTGTACACATATTAAGCATAACAAAGGAGAAAAGGGGAGCCCAAGTGGGAAACTCTGGGAAGGGAAGGAGGGTTTGCAGAAGTGAGATGAAAAAAGTCAGACCAAATGGATTTCTTATGGAAAATGGGCCAGATAATTAGCAGTGAAACCTGTTGGCTCACCTCAGCTCTGTCTTTATAGGACATACATACTTTGTGAAATCAGAGGAGGGGGATAGAAGAGAGCAGCTTGTGAAGAAGAAGGAGTGTGGATAGGGGACTATCAGAAAAGTGCAAAAGACAGATGCCAGAGATTCATTTATCTCAGTCAACCATATACACTAATTTTTTGTCTCTCCTAAGTTAATCAGATCATTGGTTCAGGGGATGGATATAACTTATTCAGAAGCATAGATCTAGAGATGAAAGAGACATCAGAAGCCATCTAATCTACCCTCTCATTTTACAGTTGAGGAAACTAAGGCTCAGGAAGACTTCAATACTCAAAGAACAGTCCTGTAACTCGATTTAATTTTTTTAATTGAATTTTAATTTTTTAAGATATGGTCTCACCATTGCTCCCTCTCACCTCCTTCCCTTTTCTCAACTGGAAAAGAAAGAAAAACAAATTTGTAACAGAGATGTAAAGTCGAGCAAAACAAATTCCCACATTGGTGATGTCCAGAAAATATGTTTCAGTCTGCACCCTGAGTCTATTTCCTTTCTGTCAGGAGGTAAGAAGGATGCTTCATCATGACTTCTGCTGCCAGCATGTTTTAAAACAGTGTACCTATGATATTTAATTTACTGATTTCAATTCAGTAAATTTTTAAGTGCCAAATAGTGAGCAGTGCAGCATAGTGGACAGAGAGTGAGCTTCAAAGCCCGGAAGACCTCAATTCAAGTCCCAACTGCAGCATATACTGACTGAGTGACCCTAGACAAATCACTTAACTTTTAAGTATTATAGGAACCTCGCTAAGTTTATAAATTGCAGAGAAGATGCCAATTTGTATTGGTAGAGGGAATCCCTTCCCCCGGAGGTTTCCAATACCAGTGTGATCAAAGGTCCAGCCCCTATCCTGGCTTGTGCAAGGAACTGTAAGGAATACAAGGAGAGAATACAGACCCTGTTTTCCAAGAGCTTACAATCCAGTTGGGTACTTACGAAAAACTTGTTTACAAATAAATATAAGGCCAATTCCGCACAGTGCCCCGCCCCCAAATAAGGCAAAGAACTTTTTTTTCAAAGTTATAAGTTTTTGAAGTTGGTGAATTTCTTTTGTCTTTATATCCTAAAGCCCCAACCCCCTCAGGAAATAAGATTTGCATGCTTTCAAGACATAGGAGAGCACTAAATCAGAATGAAGTGAGTGAGATTAAATGGAAAATAATTTAAAGATATAAGTTCCATACTTAGGATTAAGATTTTCTATCTTTTTATGTTACTACCTACTCTGTCCTGAATTATCAAGCATTTATTGATTGATTGCTACACCTACCCATTTTACAGATGAAGGAACTGAGATCTAGAGAAGTTAAGTGATTTTCCAAAAGTAACAGGAAAGAAGTGTCACATTCAGGATTTGAACTCAAGTCCTTTGACTTTAAATCTAGTACTGTTAACATTTAGGCAGCTAAGTGGTACAGTGGATTGAGTGCTAGGTTGGAAGTCAGGGAAATCTGAGTTCAAATCCAGCCTCAGAAACTTATTAGCTATGTGACCTTGGGCAAGTCACTTAACCTTGTTTGCCTCAGTTTCCTCATCTATAAAATGAACTGCAGAAGGCAATGGGAAACCATTCCAGTATCTTTGCCAAGAAAACTCCAGATGGAGTAATGAAAAGTTGGAAATGACTGAACAACAATTATTTATACTATATGACACATAGCTGGTCTTAAATTCACTATCAATTTTCATGAAACTCTAGATATAGCTATTCTGAACGTTTTATGATATTTGTCAAGAAAATGATTTCATTTAACTGAAAGATGGGAGAACTTTTAGGGTAAGGATTGTTTGAATCAGTTTTGTGATTGAATCCAATTTTACTATAAAAATATTTTTATTAATGGTTCTTTTTAAGTTATGTGATAAAGCTGGTTTCTGTCAAAGGAATAATTTTTATAAGCCAATTTAAAATAAATAATCACAGGCTGATTGCTTCAGAAGCATTAGAAACTGGCCAATTTGTAGAACATACTTAGGACAGAAATTCCTAGGGAAAATTTGAATAGTGACATCAAAGTTGAACACATAATTTAGAAACAAATAACACATATGAATATGTGCTTTTTAATTTATAGTTATAAATATTTAGACAGTATATTTTAATGAATAGAGAGCTATCATAAAAGTAAAGAAGACTTGAGTTGAAGTCCAGACTCTCCAATTCATTTGCATGTAATGGCATCACCACCCTGATGTCATGGTCCTCTTCAAGAACAAAGGACAAACAACCTCTGTGAGTCCCTCACTGGAGACCCAACTACAACTGGCCAGTTGGGCAACACAGCTCTTTCTTACTTTCCTTCCTTCGTTCCTTCCTTCCTTCTTTTGTTCCTTCCTTCCTTCCCATATCATACCCTTACCTAGGGGTGCTCTGCCAAAGGAATGTAAATTTTGATCACTGACATCTTTTTTTATTAAGGACCACACCTTAAACCCAAATTACTCGGGCTCTTATTGATTAGCCAACAATAGATCCTAGGCCAAGCCCCATTTGGTCATTATTTGGATTCTGATTGGTTCAGAGTGAATATAAATATCAGTTGTTTCTGTTTTGGTCAAAAAACCCGTCCAGACTGATTTTTTTCTGACTGTGTAAAGAGGCCATTTTCTGCCTCATTTATTACCTAGCCTTAATCACTGAATGAGTGTTGCCTCAATCAAACTGAGACTTATTAAAGACCTTAGCTTAAAAAGGCCAAGGTCTCCCATGGCATCCAGGGCCATCTCACAAGTCTAGTTCAAAGAATTTTTAAATGTCTATAATTTTTGGTAAATGTTATAAACAACAATCATCATGTTCTTTTCTTTAAAAAACTTTTTTATTTAGACACTGTAAGTATTTTCTACACATTAACGGAAATAATCCTCTTTACAAAATACATTCCTTAGAAAAGTTTGGTTATCTATTAACAGAAAGAAGGAAGAAAAGAAGGAATGAAGGAAATAAGCATTTATTAAGCACCTGCAATATGCCAGGTACCGTGCTAAGTTCTTTACTGATATCTCATTTGATCCTCACAGTGAGCTTGAGAAGTAGGTGTTATTATTATGATCTCCACTTTACAGTTGAGGAAACCGAGGCAGACAGAGGTCTTTACCAGAGTTGCTCAGCTAGTTTCTGGGGTGAGATTTGAACTTACATCTTCCTGACTATATAAGCCCAGCGCTCTATCCTCTGTGTCATCTAGCTGCCCCTAAAAAGAAATGATAAAAGGAAGGAAAAAGAGATGTATCCTTTAACCCTGACATTATGGTACTAACACATTGCCAAGAATTTTGTTGCCTCTTCATGTTGGTTTTATTTATGTTGCTGTAGTCACTAGGTATATTGCCCTTTTGGCTCTGCCTTTCTTGCTCTGCAACACTTCATGAGAGTCTTCTCATGTTTCTCTAAATTTTTCACGTGTCCTTTCTTATGATTCAATAATATTCCATTACATTTTTGTAACAGAATTTGTTCAGCCATTAATCAGTCTTTGGGTTCATATTTAGTTTCCACCTTTTCTTAACCCAAATAATACTGCTATGAACTTTTTTCTTTGTATATGTAGCAGGGTTTTTGCTTACTCCCATGAAAAAAGACCATTATTAATAGGTAGAAATCCTTTTGATATATGGGTATGTGTTACAGATGTGAATACCTCTCAGGTGCTCTGAAGGAGAAACCCACCTAACGCTCTTCCCTCATTTGTTTTCTAGCTCATTATCCTGTGAATTCTCTCACTAGGTTAAATGATAGTCTAGGTGGTATGGATGGAAATTAATCCATAAAGTATTTAATCTGTAAAATCTGTCTCATTAATTATACATTTATATCATGCAAATCATTTAGAATATGTACATATATGTATATGTATATTGCATACATATGTATATGCACATACGTATGTTTTTTTTTTAATATGAGTAATTTCCTTAGGTAATAGTCCTAGCAGTAGGATCTCTGGGTCAAAAATTAGGAACAATCTAGTAGCTTACATAATTTCTAAGTATTTTCCAAACTATTGAAACATTTTGCAGCTATATTGGTTGTGAATTATGATAGCTTTTTTCCCATAATCCTTCTCATGGGTTTTCCCATAATCCTTCCCATGGGTTTTCCCATATTTGCTGGCTTGATATTTGTGATTTATTTACTCAGGATTGCCTTAATTTTCATTCCCATTTTTATTAGAAATTTTGAACAGTTTAACTGGTTTTTAAATTGCATTATTTTGAGGGGGGGAAAAAAAACCTCATCTTTAATCATTTGCTTCTAGTTCTCTTTGTTAGAGAGCTTTACAAACATTATGGATTCACTCTAAATGGATAAGATCATATATTTAGAACTGGAAAGATCTTTAAAGGTCCTCTAGTCCAACGTTTTTATTTTACAGATGAAGAAACTGAGGTACAACAAAGTTAAATTATTTTCCAAAGAATACACAAATAGCAAGTGATAGAGTTGGTTGGGATTTAAACCAAGTTCCTCTGGCTCCAAATCCTTTCTCTTTCTGCTTTACCATGCCATAATTACCAACAGTTTGGTTCCAAAATCAGCTAAATGAAGTGATGGTTATGTGATGCTTATTGCCAGTTACAGGATTTAACTTTTGTAAGTGCTTTTCAGTCTTCCAAAGGACTGTCCTCTATAAATACAGCATGGCAGTAGCAGCAAGGAATAGTGACTTTACTGCAAGAATGCTAATAGTCTGAGTTCAATTGATGCATTAGTAATGGTACTACTGCAGTTAGTAGCCTGTTAAGGACAGAGGAAAACAGTGACTTATGAAGCCTTAAACATTGGCTAATTCCCAAATCATCCTCCAATATTGCAGTATTTTATTATTATATAGAGATCATTAAACATAGATGTTTTTCCAATCAATTCATATCCAACTTTAATTAGGACTCAAATAATAAGATACCTATCCCTATCCTTTCCTCCTCAAGACACCATTTAGAGATATCATAACCTACTTGAACATCCTTTCCTTAGATACTTTTAATTCAAAGAATCACTTAATTAGAAAAACAATATGTCAGTTCAATCCAGTTTGATAAACATTTATTAAATGCTTACTTTGCATCAGACATTGTTCTAGATCGTGGAGACACAAAGATAAAAATGTAATAGTTCTTGCCCTCAAGGAACTTATAGTCCTAATATCTAGAAGACACAGTTGGAGAAACATCAGTTAAAGAAAGCATGTCATACTTTCCTCAGCTGGTCTCTCCCCTCCCTGCCCATACTGCTCTAAAATGACACTATTCCAAGTAATTTTAAGATACCCCAAAGTTTTCTTATTTCTTCCTTTGACATCAAAGTATGAGACCCTGCCACAGTGAGGTGTACACACTGTAGAATCATCCTTTAATAATAATAACAGACATTTACATGGCACTTAAATGTTTGGAAAGCACTTTGTATACATTTGAGCCTCTCATACTTATACCATTATCTCCATTTTACAGATGAGGAAAGTAAGGCTCAGAGAAATTAGGTGGCCATCACACAGCTAGTAAATGTCTGAGGGTGAAGTTGATTCCAGGTTTGTCTGCTTGCCTGCCTTGTACTCTCTCCATTCTATAACACTGAAGTGAAAACTGTTTATGGGAAGAAATTTTGGCAGTGAATCTGATTATGTAATAATAGCATTTTTATAGCACTTTAAGGTTTACAAAGCACTTTACCAATATTATCTCCCTTTATTCTCACAATTACACTCAGAAGTAGGTTCTATTAGGATCCACTAGAGAGAACAGCTGGGTGGTACAATGGATAGAGTGCTGAACCTGGAGTCAAGAAGATCTGAGTTCATGTCCAGCCTCAAACACTTACAAGCTGTATGACCCTGAGGCAAGTCACTTGATCTCTGCCTGTCCCAATTTCCTCATCTGTAAATGAGGACAACAATAGCACCCTCCTCTAAGAGTTATTGTGAGAAAATGTGAGATATATTTGTAATGCTGGCTTTTATCTAGCAGATACACTTGAAGGAAGCTTAGGGATCATCTAACTCAACTCCTCATTTTATAGGGGCTGACACTGGGGCTCAGATTGATAAAATCACTTATGCAAACTCAAATAGTTTGTTCAAGGCAGAACTTGGACCAGAATCTAGATTTCCTAACTCCTAATCCCTCTTCAATAGCTAAACTCCTTTGAATGAAGGCACAAAGCAAACCTTTTTTGCAGGGAAGTCTATTCAGTGGACAGTAATGCTATATTGAGCTTTCAGAGTGAAGGACCCTAAAAATGTGTTGAAATTTCCCAGTCTTGAGTTTAAAATTGGAACCGGAAGGACCAACAGTGCCTGGTGATTTGACTTCTGCTGGCTGAATTCAAAGGCTACACAAGTAACTTATGGGATATATGCACTGCTGTGGACAGGAGTGGGGTAGGTTGAGTACTGTTGCTTTCAGGAAGGCAAATAATATATTGCTAGCATTTCTATAGGATTTTAAGGTTTGCAAAATGCTTCACATATGTTATCTTATTTTATCTTCACAAAAACCCTGACAGCTGGGTACAATTATCATTCCCATTTTACAGATGAAACTGAGGCAGACACATATTAAACTCCTTGCCCAGAATCACAGAGGTTACAAGTTGTTTAAGGCAGGATTTGAACGTCATTATTCCCAATTCCAAACCCAGTACTCTATCCACTATATCATCTTGCTTCCTCAAAAACCATTTAAATTCAACATACACCTACCCTATACCTAATTGTATATTATTGAAAAAGGCAAGACTTCAGTGTAAGTCTTCCTTAGTGATGATACTATTCTCCAGTGAAGTACCTACTCCCCTGTCTCATCACAGCATGAAGGTGACCCTGGCTATACTAACAGATCCAAGCTCTGCCCACTCTTACCAGGCTGGAAAGAAAGGCTTTGAGTACAGATGGGCTTGCAACAGACTCTGTGTCTGCCTGGCCAAGTGCTGAAAGGCTCATTGCCAGGAGGTTGGCCAACAGGTAATGAATTTTTTTGGCCCTAGAAAGTCATAATACAATTCAACTTGGTGTAAAAGGATTTTCAATCTTCATTAATAGAAAGAATGCCTGCACAGATGAACTGCGTGAAGTATTGAAATATCCTCTGCCTCCTGGCTTCCCTGTCTTTCTTCAAATTCCAGCTAAAATTCTACCTTCTACAAGAAGTCATTCCTGATCTGCCTTAATTCTAGTGCCTTCCCTCTGTTGAATATCTCCAATTTAGTCTACACACACACACACACACACACACACACACGCACACGCACACGCACACGCACACGCACACACACACACACACACACACACACACACACACTGTTTGTACACAGTTGTTTACATGTTTACTTCCCCATTAGAATGTGAGCTCCTCCGGGGCGAGGACTGTCTCTGGCCTTTCTTTATATCCCCAGCACTTAGGCCAATGTCTGCCACAGAATAGGTGCTTAATAAATTCTTGTTGATGGACTGACTAATGGTCATTACAGGTAGACATTACTCTTCTTCTAGGACTTCACTCTAGAAGAGCTGATGTTTATACAGCACTTTGAAGTTTATAAAGTGCTTTACATATATTATGCTAACTGAGCTTCAAACAGCCCTGTATAGTAGGCACAACTCACCCCATTTCCTTCCTTTATGAGGAAACAGTATTTGCCTTACAGTTACACAGGGCAGAGTTTGAACCCAGGTCTCTGATGATTCCAGTAACAAGTAACCTCACTGCCATACCACACTGTCTCTTCTCCATAGCTTCTCTATGCCGCCATAATACAACATTCATTTTGAGGTGGACTTGTGTGTGCTACAGCAGAAAATCCACTAGCCTAGAAGTCAGGAGGCCGGGGTTCTAACCTCTTCCTGCCTCTTTGTGGATAGCTGTGTGACCTGGGCCAGTCATTTAGCACATTTCTGCCCAGGCCTCAGTTTCCTCATCTATAAAATGAGGGGGTTGAATGAGATGGTATCTATGCTCCCAGTTCTATGATTCTCATGAGAGGAAGATTTTTTTTTTGTACTTGACGTACTCAAAAGAAGTTTTAACGAACTATTAACCTTGCCCGTCTATCTGTGCCCCTTTGGCCCTGGTATTATTCAACAGAAGTCCCTCAGGCCACATATTGAAACAGAGCCAGAACTAAAACAATAAATGACAGTGTCATTTTCCTGAAGATACCCAGAGCCCTATAACGACCTTTCCTCCAGCGAAGGTCACAGATACACAGGAATATACCAGACAGACTTCAGTTTTAAAACCTTCAGTCTAATGGTTTTACATGTAGCCTTCTCTTGGCTGAGACTGTTCCCCTGCCTGGGCTTCTTTTCCCATTTCCTTCTGGTTATCCAAGGATCAGCTCAAGCTGAACAATTTCCCTTCATGAATCAGATATGCTGCATATGCCTCTTTCATCATGCCATTCCTTTGTGCACAACCCTTCAGTGGTTTCCCATTTCCTAGAGTCTCTGTCTGAAATGCTTTTGTCTGGTTTTCCAGGCCCTCCACAATAATTAACTCTACCTGATCTTCCAAACTTGCTTCCTATTTCTTCCCCAAACTCACCCTCTGTGGTCCTCAGACAGGCCTTCTCATTCTCTCATCCCATTGATAACTGGGGTTTGTTCTTGTCTTCATGACTTGGTTCATATTGTTCCCCCTTGCTTGATATGTTCTTCACTGTATTTCCTGCTTACCAAAATCCAGTCTATTGTTCAAATCTCTTCATAATGCCTAAGTACTCGAAATACTCTAGCTTCTTTGGATTCAGTTCAATTAAACAATTATGTATAAGGACTTATATTGGACTTACATTATTTAAAGATAAAAACAAAACAATCCCTGACCTCAAGAAATTAACATTATATTGTTTTCTCCACTGAAATTCCACACTACTACCAGCTTGCACCACACAAGTTCATAGTTAATATATCTTATTATTTCATTTATGAATCCATCTCCTAATAAAACATGGCATAACTTTAGACAGTTGTTTCTTCACATGTAAAATGAAGTGGTAAATCTAGATAATCCTTCAGGTCCAGGTCTAAATTCTATCATCTTAAACCATCTCTATTCTATCAGCAGAGACGATTTCACCATTATGTGGTCCATAGATACTTCTACCCTTGCAGAGATCCATGGATTATCAAATTGCTACAGGTTTATGAGAGATTTGGCATATGGGGGTATGTTTATAAAGGCAAACTTTTTCTTAAAATAGTAGTTGATTACCAATTGGAGGCTAAATTGGAGAAAGTTGTTTAAAAAATCATTCATTCACTCATTCACTGCACATAGTGGAATGGGCAGTGGAACAGGAGTTAGAAGATATGGGTTTACTCTATCTTGGTTTTGAGATTTACTATTTATAGGACATTGGACAGGCATTTGAGAGAGGCTCTTTGAGCCGTGTGAGTTTCTTCAGGCTCTGCAGTCACTTTGGATGCTTCTGACTTCAGGTTTCATGAGAAGATGGAAGATGCCAACCCCACTTCAAGTTGATGAAGGAAAAGACTCTGAGAAGAAACTGACTTGAGAAGAGCTGACAGTCTCCATCATGTCCCTTTATCCAGCTTGCTACACTGGAAACTTCATGGAATTTCTCCTTTGGTGACATCCGGGATTCTTCCTCTTGCTTGAGCTGAATTACCTTGTTCCTAATAGGAGAGTTCCTTTACTTTATATCGTCTGGTATATATTCTCATAAATATACTTTCTCTGATAACCTGTTTTGCTTTCAACTTGGATAAATGGGTTTTCTTTGCCCCTTTCCATTTGTATTCATTGTAGGACTATATTCAGTGGGAAAAGGATCAAGTCTTGGATGTAAAGCTTGGATCCTCCTTTCCCCATTAAGAAACAGCAATTAGGAGTCACCCTGAACCTGAAAAACATATCCCCTGGACAAATAACATTTAAGAAAATAGAAACAATTCTATCTTGGTACCCCTTCTCTCTAAGGAGAGCAAAGTGGTCACACTTCTAGCCCCAACCACCTATTCCCCTCCTGCCAGGAATTAAAATTTCTCTCCAAGAAGGATATGAGAAAGAAGAAGTTAGAGATGTCTATTCTCCTTCCTTTTAAGCATATTCTGTGAGGACAGCCCTCACTTCACAGAATTGATAATAAACGCATCTTTTAAATGATAGAGAGGGAAGGAAAGAGAATTTCCATTCTGGATCCTGTTTGTTGCTGAGTTTGATATTGGGAAGCTTGAGGGGGAATGACGACCCAGTATCATAGAATTTGTGCCAGAAAAGGCGAAGAAAGCCAGGTATACCTGACATGTGTTTTAGACTTGAGAAAGCAGATTTCAAAAGACTTTTTGAAAGAATAGTTAGGGTCTCATGGTCTAATGTTCTGTAGGGAAAGATAGCTTAAGAGGAATGGGAAACTCTCAGGAATGAAATTTTGAAGGCATATAGAGAAGCAGTTTTGAGGAGGAGAATAGAAATGTTGTCTAAAGAGACCAAAGTGGGTACCCAGGGAACTCACTAACCAACTTAACTTAAATTAATTCCTACCTCCAGATCCAGACAAATGACGGTTTCTTTACCTGTAAAATGAAGGGACTATAAAATTATCTCTAAAATAACTTCAAGCTCTAAAGTCTGATAATTATGAGAATTTATGGATGTAATTATGAGAGAACGGCTATTAATGATGTTTGAGAAGTTATAGAGAATGCAAGAGATATCAGAAAACCAGAGATGTCAAGGGGAAGAGGGGAGGAGAGCTAAATTTATTAAATGCCTGGCAAAATTCTAGAACATGTTTGTTGTGGATTAGAACCAAATGTACAAAAGTGGGAGTAGGTGGCAGTTGTTGGCTCTTTAAGAGGCAACAAGTTCCCTACAGAATTTTAGGCCATAGGACCCTAACTATGCTTTCAAAGAAGTTTTTGAAATCTGCTCTCCTATGGACGTGTCATAACTGGAGAGCTGTCTAGTGGGAAGCATGGTTAAGCCAAAGTGACCAATAAAAGGGATTCAGGGGATAAGAACAGGGGATATGAAAGCAAAATAGGTGTTGAGTAGTTCTGTCTTCTCTCTGTCATCTACGAGTAGAACATCATCTTTACAAATATAGATTTTAAATTCTTTTTGACTGTATTTTGTTGTTGTTGCATGTCCACACATCCCAGTATAGTTTGTACTTTAGTTTTCCTAACATTCTGATGGGATTATGCTTTATTGTGAGTTTGTCCTTGATTCTATATATCTCTTTCTTGTTTTATATATATGTGTATGTGTGTGTATGTGTGTTCTTTCAATAACCAAACTCATCAGAGAGCTCACTGTGCCATCACAATTTTCTTTGAATGCTTGACCCATTCTTTTTTATCGGAGGTAATTCTCAATTTTATCATTAGATTTCCATGTTTATATCCTGCATCTTGAATCATTTTCCTTTTTTCGAACCTCCCTCCTAGGAATCATACAAAGGTATCTTTACTGAGTCTCTAGAAATGTGTTTTCCTAAAGTCTAAGGCATATACATAGCCACCATTGTCTCTAAAGGTCTCTGTTACTTCTGTATTACCAATCAGCCCCTCCCTCTTGATCAACGCTATAGGATGTATTTCTCTGCCATGAGGAAATGGGAAGTCACTCCTGAACATTTTTATAAACTGCTTGCTGAAAAATTTCCAAGCTTGTAGAGAAACACAAACAACAAGAGAACATAAAAATACAAAGAGAAGACAATGCCTTCCTTATAACAAACATTAATCATGTTGTGGAAAAAACTTTAATACAATAATAAAAGGGAATAGTGAACACTTTGCTTTCTAATTCACTTCCTGAACTACAGGATAAAAGTGCATTATGTTATTGAGTGAAAGCAATGGCCAATACCCAAGTGCCTTGTATGATTTTTATAATCTCACTGCATTCTGCCAGTTAAAGCTAACAATTTTTAATCCCCTATTCTTCCAAAAATGGTAATTCCTGTGTTTTAAAAACGATAAAAAGCATATAGCCAATTAATACCTTGTATTTTTACTGAATTTTAATTGTGAAACCCTTATTAGAGGTATTCTAGTAGAGTAAATTGCAAACAGGCCTTAAAATCATAAAGGCCTAGGTTCAATTCCTGAATCTGGCTGACTCAGGACAAGTCTTTCAGTGCTCAAACTTTCAGTGCTCAAACAACACTCTAAGATTATAAATTACCTATACATTTCTGGTCCTTGATGATGAAGGGGGTCTCCAAAGTTCTGTGGACTGATGAAATCTCAGGGGGTGGCCAAATACCCTTTATCAACTGAATTTTGAAAGCATGACCAGAATTGGAGAATTTTAAAGCTGTAAGGGAGCTTGGAAGTTATCTCATCCAACCCCCTAATTTTGCAAATGAAAATGAAGCCTAAGAAAACTAAATTAATTGCCCAAGACCTCATGGATAATTCTTAGCAGAGTTAGTACTAGGTTCCTTAACTCTTAACTTCAGTGCTTTTTCCAATATACTGAACTTCCAAATTCAAAACTAAATTCAATTTATATTACTTCATTATCATTTATTCTGTGATCTCTAAATATACTTTTAAGCCAGGTTGCCAATACTATTTCTTCTTGAGCAGGAAGAAATGAAAAATGTGCCTAAGGCCTTTTCTGTGTTGGCAGAACAGGCAAGCTGGTGGAGACAGGTTTAAACTTAGTGGTTGTTTTCACAGAGATAAACTGCTATGAAGAGCAGATGAGGGGGGATGTTTCCAAGTCCTTCCAGCTGCCATAACTGCTGATAGAGAACGTGCAAACCATGATCCTTCATATCACCTTTCCTGTTCCTGGATCTCTTGAAGAAAAGATATCTTCTTTCATCAGGATGAAAATCTCATTGGATTTTTTGACTCAGGAATCCATGACTGGCTAACATGGTATTTGGAGGACATGCTCCAAGAGCTACATTCTACCCTGTCTCCTGGTATACCTCTCAGCCTAAAACTACAGAACCAAAGCATAGGAAAATGATCTTCATTCCTTCTTTCACTCTCTTTGGATTTAACTAAATGGCTCCCCCTCTTCTCCTATGTCTAACATATATGTGTGTGTGTGTGTGTGCGTGTGCATGTGTGTATGTATATATATGTATGTATATATGTGTATGTGTGTGTATATATATGTATATATACATATATACATATATATATATATATATATATATATATACTCACACTCATATACATAGAGTTTCTTACATATTATCTCCCTCATTAGAATGTGAACTCCTAGAATACAGGGACTCAGTTTTTACTCTCTTTGTATCCCCAGCATTTAGTGCAGTGCCTGGCACATAGTAAGTGTTTAATCAGTGATTGTTGACTGACTGGTTATAGTTCCACGTAGGCATCCTGGATTGGTGGGCAGGGCACTGGTCTTACAGTCAGAAGAACTGAGATCTGGCTCTAACTTTTACTAGCTATATCACTCTGAGCAAGTTATTTCTATTTCTTTGAGTTATTGTGAGGAAAGTATTTTATAAACTTTAGCATACTGACAAATGTGAGTTTCCAATATTCATTTTTGTTTCAACTTTGCCTTTTAGTTCTTGCACAATAAGGATTAATAAAGGCTTATTGAATGGGTATTGCTCATGTGGCTTGCCCAAGGTCCCATAGCTAGTAAGTAGTAAAACTGGTATTCAAACATTGGTTCTCTGGCTCAAAACCCAGGGCACCTTCCACTGTATCAGGCTGCTCTTTTGCTCTTCACTATTCTGTGCCCAGGGCACCTACACTATCTACAATAGCCTTTTTATATTACTGGGACCCGGAAAGAAACATAAAAGAGAATGTACTATAACATGGCAGGTATTGTCTTTTGCACCCTAAGATACTGATGCTGCTGACAGCTTTACTAGGGAAGGGGGAGGAACAGGGGAGCAAGGAGAGAGAAAGGAAGAGAGGAGAGAGAGAGAGAGAGAGAGAGAAAGGGGGAGGAAGAGACAGAGAGAAGAGAGAGAGGAAAAAAGGGAGAGTGACAGAAAAACAGAGTAAAAGAGTGAGAGAGAGAGACAGAGACAGAAAGAGAGAGAGACAGAGACAGAGAGAGACAGAGAGATTGACCAAGAACCAAGAAGACTGTATAACTCAACACTGTTGTTCATCCTTCATTCTTGAAGAGGACCAATGACATCACATGGATGATTCACATGACTTTCACGTGAATTGGATTTAAGTGATGCAGAGCTGCATAGTCATCAGCCTCACTCTCTCTTCCAGTCATTGAAGTCCAGTGACAAAAGTCAAGACTTTACCTGGTGATGGCCCAGGATGCAGTGGGTAACCTTGGCTTTTATAAATTCCTTTCCAGGATGTATATACAGAGATGGCCCCATTTACTTTTTTGTGGCAAACACTGCTAGCAGAGCTGTTTATCCTTTTGCTTTGTGGACTGCATGATTCTTTTGCTCCATATAAACCAAGCTATATCTTTGGTTGTTGCATGCAAGTTTGGTCTCTCTTTTTCCTCAACAATCCACATTTTTGCCATGTAGCTTGAATTTGTCCTTCTTATGAGATCCTTGTTAACTCAGAAAGGAAACACTAACTTCTGTCTCTTCCCTGAGTATACTAGCTGTACACTCTCTGATGAGTAGTGAAAAAAAGCAAGCCTTCCCACACAGCCACCTTTGTATTTTGCACAGGGGATTCTTGAACAATGCAGATAGTCTAAAAGCCTACAGCACTCCATGATGTGAAAAACACAGTGTACTATGATAAGAACATAGAACACAGAAGGTCCACTTTGAGAAAACAGCTTTCTTTTGTCTTTGGAGCTATGAAAAACTGTCTTCTCCTCTCATGCTGCTGGTTACTCACTGTTCTCCAGAGGACCCTATATACCATGCCACCTTTGAGGGAGGTTGCCATTCCTGAAATACAACTTAAATGCTACATGTGTGTATGTATGTGTGTGTGTGAAGACTTTCCTGAACATCCCCTCTCCCTCACCACAGCTGAAGTGATCTCTCTTCAATTCTCATTGAACTCTTTGCATCTTCCATTCTTTCCCCACCCCCCATTACACTCTACCTTGTAGTGTACTGATTTGTGCACAAATGGGAGAGGACAAGGGTGTATCTCCTTTCATCTTAGTATCTCCTAAGTCTCACATAATGGCTCATATATAGCAAGTAACAGGATTTGAGTGGAAATCCCAGTTCTGCCTTGAACAGATCCCTATCACTTTGAGCAAATTGCCTAACCTCTCTGGGCCTCAGTTTCCTCCTCATTTACAATAAGAGAGTTGGATTAAATGACCCATAAGATTTCTTTCAGCTCTAGATCTAATTTTTTGTTTAATTTAACTGAAGGAGACAGGCCAAAAAGTATCCATCAGTATCAGCTAGGGAATTCCCTTTTTCCATTGTGCAGCTAAATGGAAAGGAAATAATCTGAAGCAAAATATATATAGATAGGTAGATGTACACATATATGTATATGCATACATACATGTGTGTGTATGTGTGTGTATCTATCTATAATTATATTTTTCCTTTGGAAATAGTAGGAAGGTGAGGTTCACAAATAGTTCACAAATAAAGCCATAACTAGGCCAAGGTGACTGGGTCTTTGCCGCAGGGTGTACAAATGTAAAGGTACAACATTTTGAATCCTTAAGTAGTAAAGAAACAATTGGGTTTCATACCTATTTCCCACAAATCATTAGGAAGCTAATAGGTAGTGCACTCTCCCTTCTCCCTACCCCCAGGAGTTTCCCCAGCAGTGTTTGAGAGTACATTTTGTACCACTGGCTCCTGGGGCAAAAATCGCTAGTTATGACTCCATCAATAAGATGCTGATTAGGTTCCAGTATCATCAGGCACTTGAGAATTTCCAATCAGCCCCAGTCCTAACAGATCCAAAGGATCTTTTGCCTCCTGTAAAATGGAGAACTGAAGACACAGAGATGTTGACACTCTCCTCTGACACTCATCGTGTCAGCGTAATTAAGATACCACTGTAATGAGGGAAGTCATAAGAGAAAAATTTCCAGTTAAATTCTCAGCAGTATTTCATATTTTATTTGTTACCATGTTGTTGTATTCTGCCTAAGGTAAAACAGCTTCAGAAAAATGAAACATTATACATAGTAAAGACGACAAGCTTCTCTTCCTGTGTATTTCTCCAGATCCTTGGTGTTTTACTAATTTTTAAATCTTTATCTTCTTAAAAGGAAGAGGGAAATCTCAATTTAAATTCAAATATCCCTTAGAGGGGAGGGGGGATATCAATTCCAAAACATTAGAGAATTGAGAAAAGATTTGTTTAAACTTTGAAACATTTTCCTTTAACAGGCCAAAATATATAAGCCTGTTCTTGTGAAAATTTCTTTGGCTTCTCTTTAATTCTGAGTTCAGAATGACCTTCTTTCATGTCACTTAGCCCTGCTTTTTTTTTTTTTTCCTGGATGTTGTATTAGAGTGAAGTGGATGAAATTCTTGTGAAGACATGAAAGACTGCCCTGGCTGTCATAGTATCAAGTCTAATTTGGTGCTGTTTGGCAGCAGATACAGGTCCCAGCTCTGCCATATACTGAGAAGGGACATCCTAGGGCAAGTCAAAGTGTTCAGTGGGTGACAAGCCATCCCTGCTTTCTCCTTCAGTTTAGTGCAATGGAAGGATCAGGGAATTTTCAGAGTCAGAGGACTAGGGTTCAAATTCCGGCTTCACAACATTATTGAAATAATTGCTTTATGACATTGGAGAAGTCCTTACCTCTCTGGGCTGCCCCCTTTGTAAAAGGAGAGGACCAGAACAGATGGCCTTTAAAATCCCTTCCTCTTTCAAATCCTTTGACCTGGCTGTTTCGAGCCTCAGAATGTTGAGTTGCAAAGAGCTAGAAAAGACCTTAGATTCTACCTAGAGCAAATTCTTTATTTCAGAGGTGACAAAAAAAGAAGTGACCTGTCCAAGTTCATACATCTTGTTATTGGCAAAATTAGAACTAAAATTCAAGTAATTCAAGTCACTCAAGACTCCCAGCCCAGTGCTCCACTCCCCCACTGTGAAAAGTTTTGCTTGTTTTCCCCACCCCCAGAACAAGCATTATTGTGCATCCTCCCTACACAGAGCCTTCTCTGGGGTCTCCAAGGGCTCCAGGATTCTGGCCTTGTTCTGGAGACTTCTAGAAGGAGGCTGCCTCATCTCCCCTCCTTTCCAAGGAGAGTATAAAACCACTACCCTTCTGGGCCCCCAAAGAATAGAGGCCTCTGATAACTGACTCCGAATGTGTAAGAAAAAAAAAATAAAGTAAAAGGTAACTTAAGTGAGCTATGAGTAAGACTGATGGGGTCATTTTATTGAAATGGAAGGTAAGACATGGTGCCATAAAGGCAGGAATTAAAGAGTGTTCATTAGTCTCAGCTATAAATCTATGCTTTGTGTGCTCCACTTCCCCACACCCCCCAGGGCTCTTATGAATAGAAATGTTACAGCAATTTCAATTACAGTAGAAGACTGGTTTCTTAGTTACCCTATCTGCAAAATAGCAGTAACATTGGGGCACTTCACAGGCTGTGTGTGCAAGAATGAATGAAAAGGATTATATGGTGCACTTTAAATAGAAATGGTTCTACCAGCACATCATCATAAACCCTGATGACACCATGCTCAGTAAGGCAACCGGCCCATTCATTGTGTGTGAGGCAGGCTCCTCCTGGCAGTGTAACAACTGGACAGACAGGAGCAGCCGGGAATGAAGGGAGCCTGGCAAAGGAGCAAGCCAAGGCAGAGGGTAGGCCTCCTACTGTGCTATGGAGCACTTGGTGTACAGCTCTCAGAGCCAGGAACTCCTCCCTCCATATCATCCCCACTCCCATCCCCACACACCTTTTGACCGCATTTAGGGAACAGGCTCTCGGGGCTGGGTTGTTGTTGCTGTGAGTGACAGCCGCTGCTGTAGTTAACCACCATTACCACTGCTACTAGAGTAAAACCAGTTTATACTTACAAAGCCTTTTCCACAACCCTGTGAGCTGGGTAGTGTAATTATTACTACACTTATTTTCAGTAGTTTTAGACCTATACCAGAGAGGTGGCACCAAAGTTGGTCACCAATTAACCAAGGTTAGAGGGCCAGTACCTTGAAGGAACATGTGGCATGATCAGAAGATGAACTCTTTCCAAGGAGAACCAGGGTCATGGTGAGGGTAGAGAAGAGGAGTTGAATGGACACTTAAGCTTGAGGAAGAAAATATAAAAGATCTTTAAGGATCTGTTTTCAGACTGAAGTTTCCCTTGTAAAAATTAAGAAGGGAAGCTTGCCTCTTAAAGATTTTCAGTTGCTGGTGTAATATCCCTGAGTTTGGGGAAGGGGACACACAGGTATAACTCTTACTCTTCCTGACTGGGGAACCATTGTTATTTCTCCTGGGAAAAGAGGAGAAAGAGAACAGTTTTAATTGCCATTCCTTATCTAAGAACCTTGGGCCTCTTAGATGTTTCTCCGTGTTTGTTTGTTCTTTGTTTTCTAAGAAGACCATGACATCAGGGAAATGATGATGTGATTTGCAGATTGATTTTGATTTGAGTGAGGGAAGGCTGTGCAAGGTCACCAGTCTCACTTTATCCTCCAGAGCCATCTGGGTCAAGTAACCAGATGGAAAGAAGAGGAGCAAAGCATGTCTTAGGGGTAATCATAAGTGACTAGAACTGAGCCTGGAAAGGGAAAGTGAAGATCCCAGTCCTGTGAAGAACCAAGCTTAAACTGGATTGGAAGAATTGAGGAAAGGGATGAATAACTCCCTTCCCACTTACCCTTTACCCCACTCTCCCAGATATTTACCTCGGGTTCAGATAGTCATGTTCTACATGTTTCTCACCAAATCAATGCAGTAGGCTGGTAGTTAAGGTACAAGTTTGGATGAATGAAATACTTGTGGATCATTTAACAAATTGAGGTTTACTTAGCCATAATATGGAAAGGATTCTCAGTAAGGATACGGCAGTGGTACAGATAGATGCCACCCTTGTTGTCTCCATATAGAAGTAAGTATGGTCAGTAGGGCAAGGTATGATAATGCACAACGGGGCATTGCCAAGCCTGAAAGGTGCTGACTTCTCATAGGCTAGGCTCCTTAGGTACTTCAAAATCAGTATCTAGTATCTCTCTTCCTCAATCCATTTTCCACCTAACTGACCATGCTACTATCCTGACCAAGAAGCTTCAATGGCTCCCTGTTCCTTCTAGGATGACTTACAAACTAATTCTTCTCTTTTTCATCTAAAGTCCTAAATCTGGTTCCAACATATTTTTCCAAAATGACTTCACATTGCTCCCTAGCACACTCTATGTTCCCCTGTCAAATTGGCATAATCACTGTTCCCAATACTTGTTAATCCATCTCTCCTGTCTTTGTGCCCACTATGCAAGCTGTTTCTCATTCCAGACTGTTCTTCCTCTTTACCTATAGCTCCAGCTGTCCCTCAAGGCTCAGCTCAAACGCTGGTTCCCAGCCTTTCTTGATCACCCCAGTTATTAAAACTCTTCTTCCCTTTCTCTGCCTCCATTTGTATTGATTCTCCATTTAGTTTTAATTTATTTATCTGTATTTGTAGGAGAAAACTTATCAGCATCCCTCACCATTTGAGCTGGGCAAGATCTCAAGAGAGAATAGCCAGCATTTATATATGACTTTAAGGTTCACCAAAGTGTTTTGTATATCCTATCTCATTTGATTCTTACAACACCTCTGTGAGGTAGTTGCTATTATTATCCCAATTTTACAAATGAGGAAATTGAGCATCACAAAGGTTAAGTGACTTGCAAATGGTCACACAGATATTAAGTGTCTGACCAGAATTTGAACTCAGGTCTTCCTAACACTTAAATCCACTGCTGGTTCCTAACTAGAGACCTTTTCTGATCACCCTAGTTATTACAGCTATTTTACCCTTCCCTTGCCTCAACCAAGACAGAGTCCCACATCTCACCCAAGGGGAAATTGATTGGTCTTTATTGGGGTAAACTAGGGATAGGGACATGATCAAGGTGCCAGCTCCTCTACATGTCACCTCCTTGCTGAAGTTTTTCTCTCCCCTTCAGGGAACTCTCCCTCAAGAGAATCTGGAACAGATTCTTCTTTATCAAAGCAAGAAGTCTAGGGCAGCTAGGTGGCACAGTGAATAGAATACCAGCCCTGGAGTCAGGAGGACTTGAGTTCAAATGTGACACACTTAACACTTACTAGCCCTGTGATCTCGGGCAAGTCACTTAACCCCAGTTGCCCTGCCCTCCCCCCTAAAAAAAGTAAAAAACAAAAAGCTAGAAGTCAGAAGAACTAGGATCTCTCATCTCCCAACCACTTGTTTCCCAATATCCACCAATAAGGAGAATCTTGGGCTCTGGGTTACACCCAAATAAAAAATATGACACTCATTCTCAATCATTTGAGGGCTCTCAATGACTAGTGTTTATCATGGAGGAGAAAAGACACAAAGGTGATATGATAGCTGTACTTAAAGGATTGTTATATGGAGGAGGGATCAGACATTCTACTTGACCCCAGAGGGTAGAAATAGAAACAGAGAGTAGAAGTCTGAAAGAGGCAGATGTAGGCTTCATGTAAGGAATAACTTCCTAACAATAATAGGTATGGAGTAGTGAAATATGCTGCCTTGGGAGATAGTGGGTTCCCTCTCACTGGAGAGTTTAAGAAAAGGTAGATATGTATTGTGATATGTATATTCTGAAGTCTCTTCCAACTCAGTAATTCTGTGAAGTATAATAAATAAGTAAATTTACCTTTTTTTTCTCCACTCACACTGCTCTCACCCTACTTTCAAGTCTTCATTGTTTCTCATTTAGATAGGCTATTATAATTTATTACTAAATAAATGCTAACTAATGCTAAATAAGTGCTAACTAGTCTCCTGACCTCCACTCTGTCCATTCCTAGTCCCATATTTTACACAGCTGCAAAATAATCTTCCTAATGTAAACATTTGATCACATCCCTCCCTACTCATGAAAACTTCATTGCCTCTAGGACAAAATACAAACTTAGCAGGCTGACATTTTAAGTCTCCCACAGTCTAGTTCAAATTGACTTTTTTTCTAGTTTTGTTTCATTCTACTTCTCTTCACACATTCTATGTTCCATATAACAGGACTAAGAACTATTTATTTCTTTGGTTGTTTTTTTTTTTTTTTTGCTTTTTTGGAGGGGGGAAGGCAGGGCAATTGGGGTTAAGTGGCTTTCCCAAGGTCACACGGCTAGTGAGTGTTAAGTGTCTGAGGTCACATTTGAACTCAGGTCCTCTTGACTGCAGGGCTGGTGCTCTATTCACTGCGCCACCTAGCCGTCCCCAAGAACTATTTCTTAATCTTGCTTTGCTTTTCCCTTTCTATTTCCTAGGTGAGCCTCAATTGTTGAAATGTACTTCTTCCACATTTTCTTATATGGAAATCTTTCAAGGCCGAGTTTAGGTCCTCCATGAAGCCTTTCCTGATCTCCCTAGCTGAAAAATATTTTCTCTCTTCAAATTTCTCTTAGAGTTTTCTTTTTAGATGTCATTTGTCCTTAACACATTCTACCTCATTTTGTACTTATTTGCAAACATGTTTTATCTCCCCAATTAAAATATAAGCTTCGTGAAGGCAGGGATTATTGTTTTTTCATCTATCTTTTTTCTAATTTTACTCTTTTTTTCTTGCTTAGTAAATGTTTTCTGAAATATTGAATTAAATTCATTTTTAAAGACAATTCCAAAAGGGATATTCCAAAAGTGCTTTTGACATTGACTATCAGTTCTTGAGGAGAGTAGAGATAAGAAAATATACTTCCTTCTAGAGGTTAGGGAGCTTATAGATGTGGGAAGTTACATAAATTGTCATATACCGTGTAGTTATTATTTTTGTTGCTTTAATCTTACAGTGTGTTTGAATTGTAATATGGTCTTCTTCTCCCTAGTTATCCTCAGAAAGCTCCCCCTACCAACGGCACCATCCCCAGAGGGTGACCATATGACCACAGCTCAAATTCTCACTCAGAATCCTAGGGTGTGGGTGGAGAGAATACACTCCTACTACTTGTTGCTGTGGCTACTGAGTCCCCACCACAATGCTTCCCATTTTTTTCAAAATCAGTCAGTTATAGTGATACCACTGACTCCTAAACATGAAACATTTAATAAATGATAAGGCAAAAATGAGAATTATCACATTTATTCAACAGAATGTATTGCTTGATTTACTCAGTATATACTCTTTTACTAAATAGATGGTATAGCAGAAAGAATCAATATGTAATCATTACCTAATAACACAAATTATACTCTCCCACCAGTGTCCACAGGGGAAAACAGATACACACTTACAGAAACTAGCAGGGAGGCACATAAATAGGAAAAGCATGTGCTTGGGGCAGCTAATGACCCTGGATGTTTTTGATCTTTTTAGAAAATATCCTGTACCACACATATCACCTCTATGGAAAAACTGCTTTTCTGATATTTGCTCCCCTTCCAGTATTCATAGTTTTTCTTCTTGGTAAAGCTGATTTTCTAGTACATAGTGAAAACTCTTTTTAGCACATAGCTACCCTTGACAAGGTGTTGAGAAAGTGTTATCTTTTGGTGACAAGCAATTTCCTTAAACAGAATTTCCAAGTTCCTCAGATCTGATCTGGGGCTGATCTGGGGCTCTGAGGAGATCCTTCCTTTCAAGCTGTAAATAGTGTCATGGAACCTTTCTATAGCCAACTCTTCAAATAGAAAGGGATTCTGTTTTTATTCAATCAGTTCTCAGCAAAAAGAAGCTATTTTTTTCTTCAAAGCAAAGCAGATGTAAAACTTTTTTTTTTCCTTCTCCCTCTCAAACCATTGAGGTCAATAAAGGGCAACACAGATAAATCCTTGAGACATTTCACTTTTCTCAAGCTGTCGATGGTGGCAGAGGGCAATCTTGACCTTCTGTAGCCAGTCAGCTCTCAGCAAATTAATGCCTCCCTTCCAATCAGCACAGCTCCCAGCAAAATAGCTTCTTGTCCTGTCTATCAGTTCTTGTATCCTGCCCTTTTTTGTAAGCAGCATTTCTTATTGCCTCTTTTGTCCTTTGTCCTTGACTCCTCCTGTGTTTAGCTTCTGTTCCTGCCTTTATCTTCATCTGGCTGTCTCCTAGACCTGTAGGTTCTATTCTTTTGGGAGAGGAAGGGCTTCTAGGAACTAAAATCAGGGCCACCTTATAAAGAGTGTTGTTGTTGTTCAGTCGTTTTTAGTCCAATTCTTCATGACCCTATTTGGGGTTTTCCTAGCAAAGATACTGAAATAATTTGCCATTTCCTTCTCCATGTCATTTTATAGATGAGGAAATTGAGGCAAACAAGGTTAAGTGACTTGCCCAGAGTCATACAGCTAGTAAATGTCTGAGGCCATATTTGAACTCAGGCAGATGAGTCTCCCTGACTCCAGGACCAGCACTTTATCCACTATGCCACCTTGCTGCCCTCATAAAGAATAAACCATCTCTAACTTATATGAAATTTTAAAATTCCAACTATCAGGTATGAACCTAACAATGGCCTGATATAGTCTTCCCATAGTCTTCAGTTATTTGATATATAATTTTTCAATTACATCCTTCAAAACTCAAAAATAGTCAAATGTAAATGAACTGATAGACCACAATGCCATGTAGCTATGATTAACTCAGTCAGTGCTCTTTCTTCAAACAGATCCTCTCAGTGCATTTATTTGAGGGTGAGTTCTCTTAGTTTCTTGAAACAGTCTGGGTCTCATTTCGTCATTTTATTTGAGAAGCTGTTTCTTCTCAAGGTGATTTAATTATTTTTCCTTACATAAATGTTCCTTTTCTACCTCTTTCAGCAACTCAACTGTCCACATATGAAAGGGGTCATATCTTGTATATATGAGAAAACAGAAAATGTTTTAAAGCTTTAAAGAATAGGAAAAGTTTGGGGTTCCCCCATCCCTCAAACAGAAGGTGAAGGGAAAAGGAAAAGGAAGGGGGACAGGTACAGCTTTCCATCTCATCTCTGTGATGGAAAAGTCCCCAGCAATCAGTCCACTTTGGACATGGTCTCCACACAGGGATGGGGAACCTGCAGCCTTAAGACATGTGGCCCTCTAGGTCTTCAAGTGCAGCCCTTTGACTGAAAGGGCCGCACTTGAGGGCCTAGAGGAGCACATGTTGTCTCAAGGCCAAAGATTCCCCACCCCTTTGTGGCTACTGGGGATAAGAAACTAAGAAGAGATGCTCCCACTTGAAACTCAAACACCATCCACAACCTCCATTTCCCGTCTATCCTTCTTGGTTCATTCACCCACTTTCCCATTCAACTAGAATGCTAATCTCATACCTGACATCCTTGTTCATCTATGTCTTATTTCTTGCAATGTTTCTCCTTCAGGATAAAGAGTAAAAAACAATGGTCTCCCTATAAAATGCACTCAACTTCTTCAGTCCTGACAAGCAAAGGAATTTCTTATCTGGCCAGCAGAACTTTATTCCTTAGCAGGCTGAGAATTCAGTATCTTTCTCCATGCTGGAGAAAGGTACTGGATTATACCAGAATGTTAGAAATACAGCCAGAAAGCTAGAGGCTATTTAATACTATTAAATACTCCCCAAATTGGAAGTTAGAATAACATTAATTGGTCTTTACTATGAATAAGGATCTTACTCTTGTCTTGAACCCCTTTGGTATACTCACCAGTAGGTCAATGCCAGCTTCCCCACTTGCACACATGCAGGTTTACAGGCATATTATACCAGAAAGGAAGTTTTATTTTCAACGCAAATAAATTAAAAGGTATGTTTTATTTATGAAATGTTACATTTTATGCAAACAGGAAGCTCCAAAAAGATGATTCTGTAGTCCCTGACAAAGGTTCAGTTTTCATGCTGAGACCCAGAGGAGGGAAATGACTTGTCCACTGCTACATGGTGAGATACCCAAAGCTGCAGTTAAAACATCCATCTCCCAGACTTCCAGGCCAGTCCTTTCTACCATTTTAGTCTGCTCCCGCTCTCATCATGGCTTATGGCCATTTTGGGGAAGCCTAGTTTTTTTTATAGTCACTGCACGGTATTTGTTGCTTGTAAATGGTTCTTGGAATGCGGCTTCTTCCACCAAGCTCTTCAGTTGTCTTGGCCTTTACTCCCAGAACAAAAGGGATGATTATTGAGACAGTTTTGCCTGATAATAATTTAATCAGGGAGGGATGTGTTAAACACTCTCCCTTCCATTCCCATAAAGAGGAATAGGCAAGTGGTTATCTCCTAATGAAGACTAAAATCTTATACAACTCTGACACAAATCTGTTTTAACCCCAATCCTGTTATCTTCCAGCCTTTGTAGACTAGAGTTAGGCACTCTTTCCAGAGACTATTAGGATTTGCCAGTTCTAGGAATTGTCAAATTTATCTCTCTGTTTAATTGCCCCTGTTAAGTTCTGTTGAAATATGTTTTCATGTTCTGTTCTGTGCAAAGGGACATGGTAAACTTAACTGAAAGCTGTTTATATCTGAATCTAGTTAGAGTAAGGGTTGGTTGATAAGGGACCCATTATATGCAAATGCAAGACAGTCACCTGATGGGAAGGTCGCAGAATTGAATTAAAGAGAAAGGAAGGAAGGAAAGAAAGAAGGAAGGAAGGAAAGAAAGAAGGAAGGAAGGAAGGAAAGAAGGAAGGAAGGAAGGAAGGAAAGAAAGAAGGAAATGTCCTGTTTGAGGAAAATACAGCCATGAAGGTTCATTTTGCTGGTAATGGTTACATTGTATGATTATGATGTTCCTCTGTTTTTGCCTTCAGACAGAGGTAGAAAAGGTAGTAACAGAGAAGCCAGAGGAATAACAAAGCTGTCTTATTTAGGTCTATCAGACCAATTGGTTCTACCAAGCCGGAGAGGACTCAGAACAACAGTTATTAGTTTCATTTATCATTTCAAGATTTTTTTAGTTTTTCAATTTCTGGAAAGATTTTAGGTGTGGCCCATCATGTTTGACCAATCTAGCTAGGAAAGGATGTGGAAACTCATCACCAGTAGGAGATGGATTGATTGTCCACAGAAACCAATAAAAACGCAAAATGGTCCTCCTGTAGGAACTTTCCCTGCTTCTGCAGTGAGTGGTGGGAATGAGTGGTGGGCAGAAAAGAGTGACATAAAATCGCTATTTTGAGTCCATTTATACATATTCATTTAATGGTTGGTATTCTAACATGAGACAGCATGGCATGATGGATAGAGAGTTGACTTTGGCAGGAAGACCTCAGTTCAGTCCCCACATCTGACACATATTGGCTATGAGACTTTGGGCAAGCCTCTCAATACTTGGTATAGACAAATCTCTAGGACCATAAGTTTTTTTTTTTTGGTTTTTGGAGGGTGGAAGGCAGGACACTTGGGGGCTTAGTGACTTGCCCAAGGTCACATGGCTCGTAAGTGTTAAGTGAGGCTGTATTTGAACTCAGGTCCTCCTGACTCCAGGGCTGGTGCTCTATTCACTGCGCCACCTAGCCATCTCTCTAAGACCATAAGTTGCACAGAAGATGCCAACCTGCATTGCTAGAGAGTTTCCTCACTTAGAAGTAAAATATCAATATAATCATATGTCCAGTCTCTATCTCTATTCTAAAATGACATCTTTGCCCAATGAGAGACAAGCTGACATACTACTAAGGGAAATGAACCATGTTGGTAGACATTCTTCCTATGAATCAAACTAGAAGACATAAAGAAGTTGCAACTAAATGGCAGTATGGATCATAGGTTCTTCTTCTTGGAGAAATGAAAGAGGAGTTTGCTCTTTGGTTTTCATAAAGCACCCAAACAAAAAATATCATTTCGTTGGCTACTTGGGCCCATATGTTCATTGTTGGCAGGACCAAACATACCACCAAAAAGAAAATTGTAGGCTATTTGCTGGTATTTGTTAGAGAGGACAAAAATGTAGAGAAATTCTACATGGTACTTGTTAAAAGCCTCTAGAGTCAACAAATAATTTGATATTTGGTGAACAAGAGAAGTATAAGATAGAGAGATATGCAAGCCATAGAGACTGGACATGTGATTATACTGGTATTTTACTTCTAAAGGAGGAAACTCTCTAGCAATGCAGGTTGGCATCTTTTGTGCAACCAATGGTCTTAAAGGAGCAGGTAGGTGGCATACCAGCCCTGGAGTCAGGAGGACCTGAGTTCAAATATGGCCTCAGACATTTCACAATTACTAGCCGTGTGACGTTGGGCAAGTCACTTCACCCCAATTATCATGCCTTCCATCCTCCAAAAAGCAAAAAACAAACAAACAGACAAACAAAATTATGGTCTTAGAGATTTGTCTATACCAAGTCCACATGAAGTAGGGATTCCTTACGATTTGTTAAGTTGTGCAGATGCTCTTGTTCTCAAGAGATTTTATGCTTATTGCTATTAAGTCTCAGAACATTGGGAGGCTATAGGATCTCTTTAATGAAAACCATATTCAAAACAGATCAGCCTAATAATCCACAAAGGAAAAAATAGCAAATAAAGATTGTATATTGTTCAAACTATAATATGTAATTGGATGAGTATCCTATAGAGTTAATTCACCAGTACATATGTCTTTGACAGAGAGATAAACATTCAGATAAATGAGGTGCTATATCCTATTTTAAATAGGGAGGATAGTTGACTGGATTTCACTTGGGAAAATATATAAGATTGTCAATGATTCCAACCTATATCCTGATACCAAAAAAAAAAATCTTTTGAAAACTAATATTATCCCTCTGCTATTATATGACTGTGACTCATGGAATAACTTGATTGCTGAAGAGTAGCTTGAAGGGCAATGGACAGAAAAACATGGTAGGTTGCAGCATGTTACCAGTGATAACTTGAAAACAAGAAGTAGCTTTAAGGTCTTTGTTCAGAAAATGTATGATAGAAAAAAGGAGCAGGCTGGTTATGCAGTGAAAGAGATGCCAGATGAACAGTACAGGTGGATGGATGCACTGATACCCATGAAATGTGGCATATGCCTGAGGAAGGCCTTTATCATGTTAGATAGATATTCTCTGGAGGATTCATGGTAGTTGATGAATAATCACACAGGATCAAAAGGCATGGATGGTTTAAGACCTGCATGACTTCTAGGAGTACCTATATAAATGAAGTGACATCAATGAAAGCACAAAAGTATAAGCCTGGCAAGGCCATCCATAGAATGCTGGCTGAGGTGGAGAAAATCCTTGCATAGGTCCAAAGATGACAAAATGCCAATGCCATATTCTTGGTGCTGACCTCAGCTAATAGCTCAGAACTATATTGGGAAAGGAATGACTTCGAAATAATAAAGGCACATAGGTGAATAAGTCCCTTCAATTGAATAGAAAGAAACATTCTACTCTGTCTTGGAGGAGAAAACCAATGTTAGATTAAGCAGTGGTTTTTATTAAGTTATCTCTCCCTCATGAATTCTGCCTCAGTGTTTTTCTCCTTTAGAACTATCTACTCAAGGGTTTTAAATGTGTGTGTGTGTGTGTGTGTATGTATGTGTGTGTATGTGTGTGTACGCGCGCACGTGTGTACCATAGATCCCTTTGGGTCCTATGGACCTCTTCTTGGAATGGTTTTTAAATGCATAAAATCCCATAGGATTATGTGGATGAAATGAAGAGCTCCTCGAAAAGCATCCATTAAGGATGGCACCCAGGCCATCAGCCATCTCTTCATTTTACACTGGGCTGTGTTCCTTTGAACTTCTCCATCATACCCCTGCATTTCCCTCTACCCTTCTTTTCACTTTCCTTTTATGTATTGTCTTCTTCCATTAGAGATAAGCTCCTTGAGGGCAGAGCCTGTCTTTCTTATGTCCTCATCACTCAGCATATTGCCTGGCACATAGTAGGTACTTAGTAAATTTAAACTGGCTCACAAAGGAAACCAGTTATCTTGAAATAAAATAAGCAGAATTTTTTAAAGTTCATGGACCTCAGGTTAACAACCCTGATTTCTTTAATGTTTACACTTTGCTGCTGAAATAAGTAACTAGATTTTTAAAATGAAAAATGTAATTGAGTGGAAAAGCAAGCTTATTAAAAGCACATAAATAATCAGCATTTCTGTATATTATGAATAAAACCAAGCAGAAAGAGATTAAAAGTGAAATTGAATTTAAAATAACCAGAAAACATCTAAAAACTTTGGAGTCCACCTATCAAGATACACATTGGAAGTGTATGAATTCAACTACAAGGCACTGTTTATAGAGATAAGGACAGATTTAGGTAGTTGGAAAAATAATAATTGCTTATAGGGAAGGATGAACCAAAATAATAAAAAATGATAATACTGCTTAAATTAATTTACCTATTTAGTGTCAAACTACCAAAGGATTACTTTGTAAAATTAGAAAAAATGTTTTTAAAAAATTGAAATGGAGGAACAAAAGGTTAAGAACAGCAAGTGAAATAATGAAAAAAGAGGGTAGGAAAGGGCCCTAACAGTACCAGATCTCAAACTATACTACAGAACAGTAATGATCAAAATAATTTGATAGTAGATAAAAAATAAAAAGGTAGACCAGTGGGACAGATTTGGCATGCAACATACAGAATCAAACAAACCTAGTAACCTAGTGTTCAATAAGCCCAAGGACCTTAGCTACTGGGGTAAGGACTCATTATTTGACAAAAAAAAAAAACTTCTGGGAATACTGGAGAGTAGTCTAGCAGAAGTTAGGTGTAGACTAACACCTTACACCCTGTGATGAAATAAACTCCAGAGAAACCATGAACCAGATATAAAATGTAATAACAAATAAAACCGAGGAGCAAAGAAGAAATTACCTTTCAGATTTAAGGATAAAGAGTTCATGACTAAGCAAAGGACACAGAAGATCATTGAGGTGAAATTGATAATACTGATTACATATAATTAAAAAGTTTTTGTAAGAACAAATCCAATCCATTGAATTTAAGTTTTGAAGGGAAAGAGTTAACAGAGGGGAAAAAATTCTTTGCTTTAAGTTTCTCTGATAAAAGTTTCATTTGCACGATTTATAAGGAACTGATTCAAATTTACAAGAATAAATGTTATTCCTCAATTGATAAGTGGTCAGAGGATATAAACAAGCAGTTTTTTTTTCCTTTTGGAGGGCAGTTGGGGTTAAGTGACTCACCCAAATTCTCATGGCTAGTAAGTATGTCAAGTATCTGAGGCTAGATTGGAACTCAGGTCCTCCTGACTCCAGGGCTGGTGCTCTACTCACTGTGCCACCTAGCTACCCCCCACAAGCAGTTCTTAAGGGAAGAAATCCAAGCAATCTGTAGCCAAAAAAAAGAAAATACTCCAGATCACTAATAATTAGAAAAATGCAAATTAATGTAACTCTGAGGTTCTTCCTCATACCTATCAGATTGGTAAAACTGACAAAAATAGAAAATAACAAATGTTATAGGCACTTCAGGAAAACAGGCACTTGGTATGCTTTTGGCAGAACAGTGAATTGGTACAGCCATTCTGGAAAGCAGTTTGGAACTGTGCTCAGAAAGTTGCTAAACTGTTCATGCCCTGTAACACAGGGATATTAGGCGTATGCACCAAAGAGACAAAGAAATGGGAGAAGGTCCTATTTGTTCCAAGATAAAAATAGCAATTCTTTTTGTAGTAAAAAAATACCCTGGAAACTAAGGTGGTGTCTATTAATTGGGGGACAGCTAAAAATGTTATGTATATGAATGTGATGGGATGCAATTGAGCACTGGATTGAGAAATGAAGATGATTTCAAGAGAAACCTAAAAAGATTTGTATGAACTGATTCCAGGTAAAGTGAGCAGAACCAGAAGAGTAATTTATAATACAACATAAACATTCTGGAAGACTTAAGAACACTGAAAAACACAATAATCAACCACAATTCCAGAGGACAGGGGATGAATGCTTGCCCCTGCACGAAAGAGAGGTGATGGACTATTAGCTCATGCAGAATTAGACACACAGTTTTGGCTTTGGTCAACATAGGTGTTTGATTAGCTAGGCAATGTTGTTACAAGAGTTTATGTTTCTTTTTTTTCCAGTGAAGGTGGAAGGAGGGGGAAAAGTGGAAAGGAAAAACAATATTTGATAATTGTAAAAAAAATAAACAATGATTTAAAAAAGAAAAAGAAAAGCAAGGTTATTGTCCTCCTATGTTTATATAATGCCTGACTCTTTCGGCCCAAGGCAGGATCAGTGTGGTAGAAAGAACACTGAATTTGGAGTTGGAGAACCTGGTTCCCAATCCAAATGACTTTAGGCAAGCCACTTAACTTTTCTGGGCCTCAGTGTCCTCATATGAGGGGACTGAACTTGATGATCTCTGAACAGCTCTAAATCCTATTATCCTATTGTTCTATAAACAAATTCTGGTACTCTTGCCTCTCCACTGGCCAGTTGGTCTGCTTGTTTTTGCTCCTCCTCCTAGGAACAACTTGACCTCTGGCTTACCTTTTGTTTATCCTTTGACCAAATTTGAAATATGCTTTGTCTTCTGTGTTTCAGCTTCTGGCCACTGGTCGTACCCTGGCATGGGACAAGTAAGATATAGCCAGGTATGGTTCACTTATTTCTCAGTTATCCTAAGGCTTGATACATGACAGTGAAGCTTAGCTGAGGTTTTATTCATGAGTATGTCTAAGTTGAACTGCATTTTGCCTACTTGGTTGCTCCACCTGGTGGGGACCTAGAAATGCTGGTTCTCTAGAAGGGGAGGCCATTAATATGTTGCCTGAGCAAATGAATGCACCAGTTGTTTTGATTCAATGCTCAATTTGCCTGTGCGTTGTAAACTCATGCTGTGGATACACAATAAATGCTAAATCAATCCACCAAATGCAGAACTGCATTTTCATCCTTCTCAGAGTGATTTCTAGCCCTAACATAGCTGGAACACTAGAGTGGTAGTTATTCCAGAGTGATGTAAGTATAGTTGTAAATTTTTACCGTTCTTTAATTCTAAACATGGTAAGAAAGACAAATGGAAGCAGTTCTCTCCTTCCATTAAATTAGTCATTCTGGGGTTATGTATTATCATTGGACACTGAGTTGAGTTAACAAGATAGTGGAATTTTCTTACTTAAAGATCTTTTAGTGTGGGATACTCACCAATTGCCACACATCATAGGACTATAGGCTTAGGACTGGAAGGGACCTCAGAGGTTGTTAATTCTAGCTCTCTTATTTAACAGATGAAGGAACAGAGCCCCTGGGTGGTTAAATGACTTGCCCAAAGTGACACAAGCAGACCTGGTGGAACTAGGATTTGAACTCACATCCTCAGATTCCAAACTTGTCTAAACCCTTTTGTGGGGCTGGAGACTGGGAAGAAGAACCACATGCTTCATAACGGGAAGGGGAAGGGCAGGGAAAGGGAAGAGAAGAAGGGAATAAGCATCTGTTAGGGGCCTACTATCTCCCAGGAACTATGTTACCTGCTTTACAAATACTAACTCATTTGATTCTCACAACAGCCCTATGGAATAGGTGTTAATACTATTCCCATTTTACAGTTGAGGATACTAAGGTTGAATTAAAGAAGTTGAGAGAGGTTATGTGACCTGTGGGACCAGGGTCACCCAAATGGTGTCTAAAACTGGATTTGAACTCAGGCCTTTCTGATTCTAGTCCCAGGGTTTTTATCCACTGCACCACTTAACTTACTGGAAGAAAAAAAATCAAACCAACTAGCTAAGTAACAAAATAACTAGACTGTAATGAAACCATAGAAGCAGATCGCTGTGCTGAACAAGTAATGGGAACTGCCCATGAATTCTAGAAACTATATGGTCATCCCAGGAAGATGCCATCCCTGTGGAGATCCACCTGGCAACTCTTTCTACAGATACTACTATTCCTGCCTTCGAAGCAAACACATCTACTGAAGACCCAGAAGAGAGTTCTGAACACCAAAATCCTTGGCACTATCAAATGACTCAAAATCAGAAATAAATGTGGTTTTATCAGTGGAAATGACAATAAAGAATTTCCTTTCCTTTCATTCTCTTTTTAACCCTCTATAGCCTGGCTTCTGACCTCATCATTCAACCAAAACTGCTCTCTCCAAAGTTGCTAATAATCTCTTAATTTCCAGATCCCATGGTCTTTTCTTTTTGGGGGCGTGGGCAAGTCATTCGAGGTTAAGTGACTTGCCCAGGTTTACGTAGCTAATAAGTGTATGTGAGGCCAGAGTTGAACTTAGGTCCTCCTGACTCCAGGGCCAGTGCTCTATCCAATGAGCTGCTTAGCTACCCCTCCAAGGTCTTTTCTCAATACTTGTTCTCCTTGACCTCTCTGTGGCCTTTGACATAGTTGTTCACTCTCTTCTTTATATTTTTGTCTCTCCTGGTTTCCATGACTATTCTGACCTGGTTTTCCTTCTGCCTACCTGATTGCTCCTTCTCAGTTTTCCTTACTGGATCTTTGCTCACCAAGGAGGTCCCCTAGGACCTGAACCCTCTTTGTCCGAGACTGTTTTCTCTTCTTTTTCTATATCATTTCACTTGATGATCTCATCAGCTCCCATAGACCACAACCTCTATGCTGACAATTCTCAGATCTATTTATCCAGCCCTAATCTCTCAGTTGACCTTCATTATCACATCTCCCTCTGCCTAATAGACATCTCAAACTGTATGTCTCATAGTCATCTTAAATTCACCGTGTTCAAAAATGAACTCATCTTTCCCCCCAAACCTTCCCCTTTTCCAAATTTCCCTTTTACTGTTGAGAGCACTACTATCCTCCCAGTCACTCAGGCTTGCAACCTAGGTAGAATTCTCAACTTCCCACTCTCTCTCATCCCACATATCCAGTCTGCTGCCAAATTGTGCCAAAATTTACCTTTGTAATGTCCCTCATATATGCTTCCTTCTCTCCTCTGACATTGCCACCCTCCTGACATAGACCCTCAGTACCTCACAAACCCCAGACAGGGTGACTGAACAACAAAAAGTCTAAACATTTCAGTTTATAAATGAGGAAACCGAGCCCCAGGGAATAGAGCTCTGGATCTAAAATCAGCAAGGCCTGAGTTAAAATCTGTCCTTCAACACTACTTGCTGTGTGACTCTAGACTAGTCACTTCAGCTCTGGCTGCCTCCCTCTCCTCATCTATACAATGGGGATAATAATAGCATCTACCTCGTGGGATGATTTTGAAGATAAAATGAGGCAATATTTATAAAGTACTTTGCAAACCCTAAGGTGCTATAATAATATCTATCATTCTGATTACCACTATTATTATTTTTATTGTTTATTGTGATTACATTACTTTTACAAAATCATATAGGTAGCAAGTAGTAAAGCCAGGACTTGAATGGAGGTGTGCTGGTCCTGGCAGCTGATGGACAACGCTATCTCCATGTCATCATAATGTGCCCTTTGGCTTATCTTCTGACGGGTCCTAGAAAGGCACACGTTTTTGCTGAAAACATAGTGTTCCTTAACCACTTAACATAGAAGGCAAATAGGATAGAGTTTTGGAAAAGTTCAGTCATCAGCCATCGATCCAGGATATCTCAGCAAGACAGGGGGATGACATCACTTCTCTGTGTCTCAGCTTCCTGAGTTATATTAATAATAGCTAGTATTTATATAGTACCTTAAAGTTGGCAATGCACTTTGCAAATGTCTCCTTATACTACATCCTCACAACAATCCTGGGAGCCAGGTGCTATTATTATCTCCATTTTTACAGCGGAGGAAACTCAGCCTCAGAGTAGTTAGATGACTTCCCCAGGGTCACACAAATAGTGAATATCTGAGGCAGAATTTGAACTCATGTCTTCTTGACTCTACTCGCTGTGTCATTTAGGGTCCAGAAGGGCATCAAATGGGGATAATATCTGTAGTATTTACTTCACAGGATTTCAGTAGGGCTTAAATGGAATAATATATCTTAAGCACTAATGTAGCTTAGACCACTATTTAGTCATGGACCACCACCAGTCATCTTAACTCATGTCCTGCCCCAGGCCTTGGATGACTCTAGAGGACAGAGTGAGGCTGATGACTTTGTGAAACTGCCTCACTTAAATCCAGTTCACCGAGAAAGTCAATACATCCCCCTCATGATGTCATTGGTCTCCTTTGAGAATGAAGGACCACCACCAAATCAGTTGGGATTACCTTTTCTTTTTCAGTGAGGCAGTGTGATGCAGTGGACAGAGTGCTAGATTTGCAGATAAAAGACTTGTTTTGGAATCACAGCTCTGCCACTTGCCTGTGGGTGTGACCTTGTCAAGTCAATTAAGCTTTTTAGGACTCAATTTCTTCATCTATAAAATGAAGAGATGAGAGCAATTTCCAATGCTTTTTGTTCTCTGAACCCATGTCAGTAACAAAAATTGTATTGTGAGCCCCCAGGATAATTTAATGTTCTATTCATAACATTCTACAGTTACTTATCCCTTAAGGTGCTATTAAGGAATTTTTAGAGCAAATCCCTTGGACAATCTTCGTGAACCTCTAAGAGTTTTGGGAATCTTCTTTAATGGGAATCTCTGAACTAGGTGACTTTCCCTCCAACTCTAATCTCATTACTTCAGTCAGTTGGGTTTCCTCCTAACATCTGCCTAAGATTAGCTGTGTTGAAGGAGCTAGAGATTTGAGTGAGGAGGAAGAAAGTTGGTGATTGAGAACCACTGTGAAAAGTAGGTCAGCTTTGGGGTGGCTAGGTGGCGAGGTGAATAGAACACCGACCCTGAAGTCAGGAGGACCTGAATTCAAATTTGGCCTCAGACACGTAACACTTGCTAGCCATGTGACCTTGGGCAAGTCACTTAACCTCAACTGCCCTTCCTTCCCCCTCCAAAAAGCAGAAAAAAAAAAAAAGTAGGACAGCCTTGGGGCTAATGGGAAAGGAATTTCCTAGCAGGAGATAGATGTAAGGTAACATGAAGGGACTGGAAACCTGGAAAGAGGCTTCCTTGAAGAAGCGAGGAGACTTCAGAAAGAGAGGTCAGAGGTTGTCAATGGCAAACTCCACCTAATTAAAAATCCTACCAAGGACTAGCAGAGGAAGAAGAGGAAGCCTTTTCTTTTTCCTTCTCCCCTGTTGGACTTCAAAATCGTATCTTTACAGCTTATCTTGGAACTCCCCTCAGTGCCTGGTGCCTCCTTCTCCTGGAACATCCTACTCTCCCTGCTCACTGTTCTCCATGGAGTATCTTTTTACAAGCTTCCTGCTACCTTTACCCTTCTCTCACTGGTGAGTTTCTCCTGAAGCCTCCATTCCCGAAGAGGCATGCCTTCATTCTACTCCAAGCCTTGTTCCTGATACTTGGACTTTAAAATGTGTAGGGTTCTTTCATCCCCTGCCTCCACTTTTCAGTTTCCCTTTGTGTGTTGTCGTTTCCGGTTGGAATGTAAGCTCCTTGAAGGCAGGCACTTTCTTATTGCTTATAGTTGTATACTTAGCACAGTGCCTGGCATATAGTAGGTGCTTAATAAATGTTAATTGATTGATTTCAGGTTCAGCATAACAACTAGCTGTCAGGAGGCCTAAAGGAAGATCCCTAGCATATTGGGTGAGAGCCTGATGGGAGGGAATGGAAGGAATGGACAATAGGCACAAAGGAGAGGCAATCAATGGATACATTGCAGTCTATACTATTGTAGGGAGTACCTACATAAATGAAATGATAGTACCAGTTGAGTATTTCTTTGGGAAAATGTGGTTTGAGTTCCAAACCAATCTTTCTCTCTCTCTCTCTCTCTGTCTCTCTTTCACACACACACACACACACACACACACACACACACACGCACGCACGCACGCACGCACGCTCGCGCGCAGGTAGATAGTTTGTTGTTCTTCATTCTCAAAAAGGACCAAAATGACATCACTAGGCTAGAGTCAAGTTTCAATGTGTCTGACTATGGCTGATCAGACCAACATGAGCTCAGAATGCTCTACCACAGGTCGGGCACAAATAGTTCCTGTGAACATTTAGGGTGGATTCTCTAAATTGGTACATCCTGCATTTTCTTTGGGCTGTTTCAATTCTGCTTTGCTCATAGAGCACAGCACCTTCTCTGATGTGGGCATGCCATGCTGAGTGGTCCTGTGCCAGTGTCTCCCAAGTCACACAATGAATTCCACAGTTCTTGAGAGAAACTTTGAGAGTGTCCTTGTATTGCTTCTTCTGACCACCATGTGAACACTTGCCCTGTGTGAGTTCTCCATAAAACAGTCTTTTTGTCAAGCATATGATTTGCATTCAAACAATGTGGCCAGCCCATCAGAGTTGCACTCTCCAAAGCAGAGTCTGAATGAATGCTTGGCAGTTTAGTTCTAGTAAGGACCTCAGTGTCTGGTACCTTATCCTGCCAGGTGATCTTCAGAGTCTTCCTAAGACAATTCAAACAGAAGCGATTCAATTTTCTGGCTTGGCACTGGTCTACTGTTTAGGTTTTACAGGCATATGACAATGCGGTCAGCACAAGGGCTCGGTAGACATTGACTTTGGTAGTCAGTCTAATACCTCTTCTCTCCCACACTTTCCTTCAGAGCCTCCCAAACACTGAGCTAGCTCTGGCAATGAGTTAGGTCAACCTCATTATCAGTGTGTACAACACTGGAAAGTATACTACCAAGGTAAGTGAGCTTACCCACAGCATTCAAAACTTCTCCATTTGCTATAACTGATGGTTCCACGTATGGATGGTGTAGTGGTGGCTGATGGAGCACCTGTGTTTTCTTGGTGTTAATTGTTAGACCAAAATTAGCACAAGCAACAGAGAATTGATCCATACTTTGTTGCATCTCAGCTTCAGAGGCTGCACTGAGTGCACAATCATCTGCAAACTATGTATGTATATATATGTATGTATGTATATATGTATATACATGTGTGTATATAACATATGAATGTCAGTATACCATTATGCTTTAGTAATTGTAATTTTCAACACATTGCTAGAATCTGATTTTAAAATTCTTATGTGTACAAAATGCTGAATTCAAAAAGCATATGAAGCAATTTCTGTTAACTATTTCTAAATCTATTTTTGAGTAATCTTGAGTAATTTACCAGTCCTAACAAAGGTTAGGCAGAAGATACACATAGTAAACATGTTTTGCAGAAAGCTTATTTGAACAGAGAATATAAAACAGAATGTGAACATTTTCATTTTAATCACTTGTTATCTCTTCTTAAGAAAAACATGCAGATTTTTGAGATCCTTTTTTGTTTGTTTGTTTGTTGGTGGTAGTACCAGCAACGGTATCTGGCTTCTTCAGCATAAATATAAAAATAGTGTCTAAACAGATGTAGACAACAAATAATTGCAAAGAAAGGAGGAGGGAATAAGAGAAAGGAAACCAGAAAATGATGTATAATTAAAATACTGCTCTCTCCAGTGAAGTGAGGCAAAGCAGACTTCAAAAGGTTCAGAGCAAAGTAATAATTGCATATGCTTTATTCCCGGGAGTACCAAATGGGACTGATGAATTATCAGAATCTCATGATTTCTAGATTTCATTGAAGTATGAAGGCAATGTGAGCTTTTAAAAAAAATACCTTTTATAGGTTTTAAGTAAGATCATGGACCAAAATACTACATCTAATGCTCAAAAGACTGGTTTCTAGACCTCATCACGAAGAATCTTTTATCCTTTAATTGTTTCTTTGGTTTCTGAATTCTTTCCCTTACCTAACAACTCTTGACAGAGTATCATTAAGAGCCTTTTAGTACGCTATTGTCCTTTGTCGTTTTGACACAAAGCTTATCAGATCACCACAAAGGGAAATCATTGCCCCTTGGCTATACCTACATTCTCAGGAAAGCGGAATGCAGAGCTCAATTTGACTTTAAAATCACTTTCCCAGGTCTCTCCTCACTTTCTCTTTGCTTGGACCTTTCTTCACCCCCAGTGGTGGCAACAACATGGAGGTGGTGGGCAATCAAAATGCTGATTTCTGATAGTTACATGATGAATAGCATTTCTATTGAAGAACCTCTGTGGGAGTTGATGGAAGTAGGCAATAAATCAGAGTGGATGGTATTCAGGTGCAACTTTTGTACTTGGTCATTTAAAAAGTACGCAAATGGAGAAAAAAAGTACATTAATCTTTTTTTTCTTCATAGAACTAGGTTTTTGTGCTGAGTTTAAAATGGCATCAAAACAACTGTTTTGTGCCAAAATTAGAGAAAAAAGCTGAAAAAGGAGCTTTGAGATTGCAGTGGAAGAGCTGATTAATTACGTGACAGGACCAAGGTTTCATCTATTAATTGCATTAAGATGTATGGCTAGATACAACGCAGAATGCTCTAAATGGCTAAACAACCAGGTGGCAGTATAGACTCAAACTGCCCCAGCAAGTGTTTCAAGATGCTTCATCCATATACAGAACTCTCAGGTGGGGAAACGTCCTGTAACATGTAGTTCATCACCTTCTCTGTAATTTGTAGTCTTAGAAGATTGCTGAAAGTGCTTGGAGTTCAAGTAACTTGCTCAGGGTCATGTAATCAATATGTGTCAGAGACAAGACTTCAGTCAGCCAGAACCTGGCTTCAAGGCCAACTCTCTATCTGTATTGTCGTGGCTGCCTTTTATCTTAGAGTGGAGATAGTACCAACAATAATCCATAATTTATTTGGCTCATCCCATTGAGATTACCAGTGGTCTTTTTACCAGCTTATCACGATATAAAAAGATTCCTTGCTCTTATATAGGTTTGAGTACATTTCTTGGGGAAAAAAAAAGAAAAATGAAAGTTACAACATTCTAACTCTCAAGTCACTGAGCCTAGCTGTTCCTTGCAAAGTTCATAGTTTCAGCTCCTCCTACTCTGTCTTATGTCCCTGGGTTCTCACACATACAACTTAAATTACATTTTTAGGAAAGCACTCTCCAGTGTTCTCCTTTCAAAGACCAAAGGGAAGACAGAATCATCTCACCATCCTGCTCCTGAAACAACTGGCCCTTGGGCTGCTTTCCAGGCACTTCAGTATCCTTCTAGGTGAAGCCCTGATGAATACTTAGGCTGCTGGTGGTAGTTGTCCAATCAAAGAGAGAAACCGACATCCCTGTCCTCATTCCACAGCAAACAAAAACTCCCCAGAACTCAGTCTGCTTTGTCTCTTCTCTTATTAAAGTTCGTCATTGTCTTTCCAAATCACATTCTCATAGTGAGAAATCATATCATCCTAGGTAAGTGCCATTAATTTAAGTGACTGGTAATTCAACTCTCTGTTTTTATTTAAGGCCTGTAGATGGCAAAGAAATGCAGAGGAAAAGAAAAACCAGGCCAAACTGAGGTTACCTACAGACGCAAAAATTACTGGCTTACAAACAAATCCATTTGTAACACATAGGCCTCTATGATTCAAACGAAAACAGAAATTCAACAAAGTTATTTAAAGCATTCTTTAAGTTCTGGAGAGGGACAGTTTAAAAAGGACATAATTTCTACCTTCACGGTGTTTATAGTCTATTAGGGAGGTGATATATACACATAATTAGAAAAAAATAATACAGGAAAAGTTCATCAGAGAGGTACAAAAAAATCAGGTGGGGGAAAGAGGAGGGCTTTGGGGGAAAAGGAAGGAAAGCCATTACTAATGGGAGAAAAGTTTTCTAGGAGAGAGAGTGTTTGAACTGAGGCTATATAGGAGTTCAGTAAGGATATAAAGGAGTTCAATAAGCAGAGATGACATTCCAGGTAAAGATATAGAGACAGTAAAGTTCATGCAAGGGGCAGGGAAGAATTTCAGTTTGACTAGATTTTAAAGTGCATAGAGAGGAACATACTGATGAATTTGGAAAGGTAGAGCGGTACCCCGAATTCAGTGCAAAAGAGCTTGACTTTTATTGGGTATATGTTACGGAATGATTGAAGGACTTTTGAGCAAAAGGGTAATTTGACCAAATCAAAGCTTGGCAGCAATGGGAACAATAAGCTAAGATGGGGAAGAGAATGGAGGAAGCAAGACCTGTTAAGACATTACTGTTCCATTCCATACTGATGGTAATGATGGCCTTGGTTAGACTCGTGGCAGTAAGGAGGGAATAGATAGGAGAGAAATTGTGGAGGCAGAAATGATAGCACTTGTTGACTTATTGACTATTAGAGGTGAGGGAGAGAAAAGAGTCAAAGAAAGCTGTGAGAATTCAAAGTTCTGCTTTATGGATTATTGTTCTCCTGAATGAATGATCTAGAAATGGATGATGGGCTGCAAATAGAATATATCTTTTTTTAAAAGAAAATTTTCTTTCCATGTTCTTCTACAAGCACGATGCTACCAAATCCCCAAGAAGATATGCCTGGCAAAACTGGCATTCAAAGCTATAACTTACTTTTTTTGAGCTTAGGGCAAGCACGACACACTGCACCCTGGGCAAGAGGGATGAAGCAGGCCCTTACTTTAGCCAAAGTGGGGGGATGGGGTACACTCCATGATGGGAGTATAGAGACAGAGACTCTAGGACAGTAGCAGAAACACAGACGTGGGAGGTTGGGAGAGCTAGGCAGAGGAGGAGATTATCCTAGCCTTCCATTTGGTAGGTTCCTATTTTACATAATTATACTTGTTATTGTTGTTACAACAACAACAACAACAATTATACTTGATAACTAGTTTATGAACCCTGTTTCTCCTCCCCCTCCCCAACCCACCCAAGGTCTGAAGGACTTCAGTGCTATTAATCTCTTTAAAATTTTATGCCCTAGGGCAAAGTCTCAGTGTCCTCACGCTGGTTACATTCATATCATGAGAATCATGAGATCATGAAAATCATTTTAATCACTACATTGATTTTTCTTGAGGAGGAAGTCAATAGAAAAAAATGAAATAAGAACATTATTGATAAGATTTGAGGGCCAGTTGAATCAAAATAGCAAAAATGGTGGGGAATTCTAAAATTTACCATTTTAAAAGAATGCAGCCATTCTTGTTTGTGTGAAATATCTGGCACCAAGGGTTACAATGACAAAAATTGAATGCTAGGACCTTTCCAGATATTATAGCTAATTACTAAATCTTAAAATAGTCTTAAAGGAGGTAAATTCTAAGCATAATATCTGTTCCATAAATTACTTGTCAAATGAACATTTAAAAATAGTTTAATTGATGAACAAGATCTAAGCAGAAATAATTTCTAAAATTAACACAACAAAATGTTTTAAGCATTATTTTAGTTGTGATTTTTGTCCAGTATGTTAATTTATTTGGATCATACATGTGTTTTAAAAGTATGTCAGTATGGGGCAGGCTAAGTGGCTCAGTGAATAGAGCACTGGCCCTGGAGTCAGGAGGTCCCAAGTTCAAATCCGACCTCAGATACTTAACACTTACTAGCCATGTGACCTTGGACAAGTCACTTAACCCCAATTGCCCTGCCTTCCTCCCTCCAAAAAAAAAGTGTCAGTGATACCAATGGAAGATTTCTATAAAAAAGAGTTTTGTAGTGTCATAGAACTACAGAGTTGGAAGGGAATATTGATGTCATCTAGTCCAACCAATACCAGGACAGAAGTTTCCATCACCAACATCTTATGTGTCTTTCGAAGATGAGCTTCTCTATATGCAACAAGGCTAATCCTAGGACAATAGTCACATAATTCATTGCTTTGCTGACATTGAATATCTTTCCAGGTTTACAGGACTTTCCAGAGTTTATGTATAAGATTGTAATAGCAGATTAGATTAGATTTTAGTGAATGAAAAGTTTGGTAAATTGAATTGTAAAATACTTTTGTTCTACCTTGGCTGGCAGATAATATTGTATAATTTGCATCTAAATGTAAATTCCATGAAAATATGCAGTTTTTTTTAGATATGACTAGGAAACTCACTCTGTGTATAATCTCTGAGTAGTAAGAACCTAATGGGATGTCCAATTAATTGTCATAATTGTTTAATCTTTTAGTGATTTAAGCAGTCATGAGACAAAGAATTAATGGAAATGAGGAACTGAGCCTTCAGTTTATCAAAAGTTATGTCTCCCACCCATTAGCTCTTTTCCTTTTGCCTTCAAACATGTACAGATATCTTTTATCTTGAAAAAGCCTTCATTTCAAACTATTGTCCCTTTTACTTACCATTGGCAAAGCAAACTTTACAACATCCTGAGGATTCAGGATGCAAATACTAAACAGGAAGAAAACACCCTCATTTGTGCCTGATGAAAGCTGCATATCATCACAATCATCACATTAGCTATTGATGCACAGAAACAGAAAGAGAAGAAATAGCAAAAGAAAAATAGTGTTGGAGATCATGTAGCTGTAGTGTATTTTCCTCAGCCAATACTCCCATGGGAAGGCATTAGCATTAGTCTTTAAGAAGGAATGTCAGAGATGCCTCTTACGCTGGTGATCTGATCTGACTGACTTTATCAGTTTTACTTAGAGGGGTTATTGTAGTTCAGGAACTCAGTAAGATTTTTTTTTTTAGTGTGGATGTTCATATGAACTAGGAAATTCTTTTCTACTGTCTGGGAACCCTCCCTCTATTGAATGGTTGTGTGAATTTGCACACTTCCCTATGGGTCAGATGATTAAGGATTAAAAAATGTGCCCAATGTTTGCATTCCTAGGTCAGCAAGGACACATAGGAAGACTTTCTGTTGGCTTGTGATATCCTTAAACAGTATATAAAACAGGGAATTGACCAGATTTGATCAGACGGATGAGGTTAATAATGAAACCAAGAAAGAGTTAAATTTGCTAGCTATCTTTACCAGGTGGTCTGGAAGAGTATATATGGGAGGCAGTAACAATCAAAGTGTTGATCAAAAGGCAACATATACAAGCATCTTCATATCTGAGAATTGGAGCTTACTTAAAAATTTAGATTGATACCAAGATGAGATGATCAATAAATAAGAGGGGTAAGTCTGAACTGAAGGAAGTCTTCAAGAATTCAAATATGATTTGCTTCTGAAATCGATTGTTGCATGATGAAATTGAACTATTTGTGGACTTGTTTAGATTAGATAAGCTGTTGCCACCTCTTCCTTCCACCTGGATGCCCACAATATTTTTAGCTTTTCTCAACCACCAAGGAAAAGAGAGAGAGTTCATCCATTTGACGTTTTCAAATTCATATATATCATTATCGGTTTTACTTCAACAACAAATAAGATTATGTGCCTTATGAAACACACTCAAAAGATGTGAATACCATAAAAACAAAAAAGCGACCACTCCTTACCACTGTATCAGTTATCAATAAAATCTTTGCGTTTATTTGCAGCTACAATTCAATGATATGGTTACTAGTAATGTTACTTCTATATACACAGAACCATCAATATGTTTTGCTGCCTCTGAGAATTCAGGTCTATTGAGGCTTTTAAAAAAAGTTTTATTGATGTCTTCTATTATTATATTTCCATAATTTCTGAAAATACCCTACTCCTACCTTAAATCCTTTCATGTAACAAAGAGAAACAATCAAGTTAAAATACTCCTATGCAATGAGAGGGTCTGAAAATGTTAACAACATGCTTCCCTAACACTCATCCTCATTTTCTTTGAGAGCACAGAGGGATATGTTACCACTTACTCTTCTGAACTATCACGGGTCTTTCACTTGCTCAGAATTTAACTTCTTTTCTAAAGTTTTTCTCATTTATATTGTGGTAGTCATTGTGGATGTTGTTTTTTGGTTCTGCTTATTTCACTCTGTACATGTTCATAGAAATGATCACACGTTTCTCTGAATTCCTCCACCTCTTAAAATCCCTGACTTTAGGATGACTTAAAAGGAAAATGACAATTCTGGGAGGGATTGCATGAAGATAAACATTGGTGCATTGTGGGTGGAGCTGAGACTTGGTCTAGCCATTATGGAAAGTTATTTGGAACTACGCTAAAAATGTCATTAAATTGGTCATGCTTTTTGACCCCGTTCTATCATTTCTAGGCTCATGACACAAAGAGATCAAGGAAAGTGAGAAAAGATTAATATGGACAAAAATATTTACCACCTTTTTGATATAATGGAGAGCTGGAAGTAAAAGTTATCTGCCAGTTGGGGGGTGGCTGAACAAATTATCCTGCTATAAAAAAAATAACATAAGGGGATGGTTTTAGAAAAACTTGGGAAGATCTGTTTGAGCTAGTATAAAGTGAACATAACCAAGAGAATAGTTTTATAAAACAACATTGAAAAGAAAATCAACTTTGAAAGACTTAAGAACTAGTGTACAAAATGACCAACCAAAACTCCAGACAACTGATGTTGAATGAGTATACATATATAAAGTGCTTTGTAAATCTCAAAGTGCTTTCTAAATACTAGTGAGGATGATGATATAATTCACCTCCAAAAGGAAGAGTGATGGTACTGAAGTTCCAAAATGAGGCATACAGTTTTGGACCTAGCAAATGTGTGGGATTGGTTAGCTTAGCCATGATTATTTGTTATAAGGATTGTGTTTTTCTTTTTTTTTATTTGGTGGAGGGGACTTCAAAGAGAAGGGAACTGAATGAAGTAATGTTGCCAAGAAAAAGAAGAAAGAAAAGAGGGTCATTAGAGCATGATTTTTATTTTTACTTTTTTTGCTTTTTGGGGGGAGGGAAGGGGAAAGTCAGGGCAATTGAGGTTAAATGACTTGCCCAAAGTCACATGGCTAGTAAGTGTTAAGTGTCTGAGGCCAAATTTGAACCCGGGTCAGTGCTCCAGGGTCAGTGCTCTATTTGCTGTGCCACTAGCTGCCCCTAGAGCAGTGGTTCTCAACCTTCCTAATGCCACCACCCTCTAATACAGTTCCTCATGTTGTGGTGACCCCCAACCATAAAATCATTTTTGTTGCTACTTTATAACTGTAATTTTGCTACTGTTACGAATCGTAATGTAAATATCTGATATGCAGGATATATTTTCATTGTTACAAATTGAACATGACCCACAGGTTGAGAACTGCTGCCCTAGAGCATGATTTTTAAAAGTGCAAAATAGAATAAAAGGAAATCCAGACGGAAATATAGATAAATAGGTCAGCTTTGAAAGCAATATGTTAAATTTATTATATGCTCCCAAAAAAGCAAGTGGTTTATAATAGAGATTTTCAGTTTCACATATAGTTCTTTTTGTCTTCCACTTTGTATATGGAAGTGTTTTCTTTTTGTGGTGTTTGCTAATATCAGAATAGATATTTTTTAAAAGATGCCCTGGCTTTTTTGAAGTTCTTTCTCAGTTTACCTGCCACCTCCTATAGGAGGCCATTACTGGTTTACCGGGCTGCTAGTATTTTCCCCTTGAAGATTAACTTCCATCTACTCTGTATGTTTCTTGTATAACCCCCCTTTGGGAATAAATGATGGGAATAAATGCTCTCTCTCTACCACTCAACCACTTCAGATGAAGCACAGACAACTTGTGAATGTTTTTTGTGGGATATGATGGCTTTTAAGATTAGATGCTGAGTTGGAATTCTAGGGATATGCTAAATTGACAATCATTGCTCCTCAGACTTCTCTTCTTCCTACTAAACTCAAAATATAAAGATGAATTCTCTGAACTTTGGAGACTGAGTGGGGGATATCCTTCTACCCACTGGCCTCAAGTTCTCCTACCTGTGTCTAGGATAGTACTGCCTACTGTGAACAGATGATGATGATAACACAGCATTCATTGATGCATACAAGAAGAAGTGCTTGAATATAAATAGAAACCAGACTATGTAAAATAGAATTCTGCTTCCTGCCTTCCCCACTCCATTACATTCTTTTTTTTTTTGTCCATTCCTTTTAATAGAAGAATTTGACCTTAGACTGTTTAGGGCAACTCCAGATTAGAAAGAGGGTCTGTCCAGGCTATCTAAGTCTGCCCTATGAAGATTGTCTCTAACTCTGGACTGACTCTGATGTCCCTCCCAGATTTCAACCATTCTAAGGAGCAGTAGAATGAGTCAAATAACTATTAAGGCTGGTTGATGACGGGATATGCAAAAATATTACTAACTTTTTTTTCTAAGTTGTGAGTAGGTGGCCAAGCTAGATGAGTAACCAACTCGTGAATAAACATACCTGAACAGAGCTTAGTGTTGTAAAAAGAAAAAAAAGTAAGAATGATAATATCAATATGACACATTTAAGGAAATGTGCATTTGTTTATGTGATGTGATGCATGGCAATTAGGCATAAATGGTGAGCAGTTCCTGCTAATTACTGTAATAATACTGTTATTTCTGTAATGAGTTTAGGAGTGGATAAGGGTGAGGCAGAGCAGAAGTTTCGATGAGGCCTCCAGGATGATCCCCCATGTCTTTATTGTGTAAATACACGCATGTATAAAACAAAGAGAATAAATACTAGCAGCTGAGGGGACCAGAAAAGGCTTCAAAAAGAAGGTAGTACTTGAAGAGAGGGATTTTATGAGGTGGAGGGAAGGAGTTGGTCCAGGAATGGAGGACAGGCAGTGCCCAGAGAAGGGAGTGTGGGAAGACAAAGAGAAGGCCAGTTTGGCTGCTCACAGATTATGCAGAGTGGGAGTACTACCCTAAGCCTCAAAAGATAGGCTGGGGCAAGGCTGGAAGGGATTTAACAGCTAAGTAGAAGAGTTTATACTTGATTTTAGAGATGATAAGGGCCCCCTGGAGTGCCTTGAGTGTGGAGTGACATGATCAGATCTCACCTAAAAAAAGGGCAATAAAGGTAGCAGGAGATGTGATGAACTTGAGTGGAAGCTACTTGAAGCAGAGAGAACAATTAGAAGACCACTGCAAAAATCTAAAGAGGCGTTGGGAGCCTGAACTAAGGTGGTAGTTGTATAAGTAGAAAAGGGTCAGATAAAAGAGATATGATGGTTAGCTGTCTGAGGCAGAATTTGAACTCAGATCTTCTCAGCTCCAAGCTCAGTGCTTTATTATGTCCTCCCGGTTGCTTCTAGGCACATATGGAACATGTGTGGCCAGGAACAGGGAATATATGTAAAATACACATAAGGCCAGAGAACATATGAGGCCAGTGAACATGCATATTGAGGACAATTCATACTTGTAAGGAAGGCTTGACCCCTGATGCTGTTTTACAGTCATCTGCAAAGCCTTTTATAATCTCTTTTGAAGTTACTGCATTGTAAACAGCCCTCTCCACCGAGCTTCTGTTCTGTGCTGAGGATTAGGGGTGATGGGGGGTATCTAGGCTGATGTGCAGGTGGTTGCTTTCATGGGCAATGACCTGCTCTCTGTTGCCATCTGCTGGTCTTCAGCTGCATTGCTGACTTCCCTCATTAGTGGAAGGGTCTGTTATTTAAATCATAGCGCCCTACAGAAGGCAGGATTTTAGTTGGGACATGAAGGAAGCCAAGGAAGACAGTAAGTGGAGATGAAGAGGGAGCACTGTAGTTGAAAGTTTTCTTCTATCTGCTCATATAACCAGGCTCAGTTTCTCGATTGGGGCTTTATTCCAAGGCCAAGGTCTCCTCCATTCCCCTTTCCCCACCCTCCTCCTCTCTCTTGCCTCCTGCCTCTTACACTCTTGGATGGGGTAGGCAGGCCCTGCCTCATCCTGTCCAGCAATCTGGATGCTGCTGTCACTGCCCTGACACAGTTCTGGATGGGATGTCTTAGAGAAGAAGGCTTCACCATCTGCTTCAATCCTTGGCTTCTGCCTCTGTCTTCTGATGGCCAAAATACATACTGACCTTGGTCCCATTCTATTTCCCTTCACCCTGCAAGATCACTATCTGAGTGTTCTGTCCCCTGATTCATACCTCATAAACCCAAACCAGATGTTAGAGATTGTGCTAGTCTCAGAACTCCTAGAGGGTTCCTGGTTCAGGCTGCCTGGGCAAACATCCACCTGGAGCTGGACTTATCTCCTGTTATGGTTCTGATAGGAGCTCTGGCTTAAGGCCCCTTGGAGGGGCCCAAGGAGTAATGCCCAAATCCTATCTCCCTTCATAGTGACTTCCCAGGGGCCAGCTCTAGCCCCTCCTGTAGCTCTGACAGGTCAGATCTGAGATCTCATTGGCTTATAGTCCATTTTCTGGAGATCAGATTGATCTTACTCCCTCTTACATGTCCCTATTTAGAGTTCCCATACGTTTTTTGACTGTATAGTCCCGAACCAGATGGAGGAGGTTACTATTATTTTCTTTTGGTTTTTATTAATAATGGTTTTTTTTTTCAGGTGCCCCTTTTCAGTTCTTGCTGTATTATCAAGGGAGCTGGTCTGGCTAGGACTTTTCACGTTATTATCTTAACCACCAAGCTATTCTTCCCACTACTTAGAACTTTCTAATTTCTCAAATTGTCCCCCTTTGCTAGACCTTCCTGGCTATATTAGACTACTTTTCTGCTCTCAATTAATGCTAAGTTATGTTATTGTTACTCTCATCATCACCCTGGACTCTTTCATCTTATCATACCATATTCCCGATACAAGATAAATCTGAAAGCCTGATTTCTCCATTTGTGTGCTACAGGTTTGAACTTAAGAACTGTGCCATCTCGGCTCAATAGAAAAATCATGATATTTAATTTCAACCAGATTCTGAATGTTGCCGATTTCTCCAATGGACCTCCCACAATGGTGAACCTTCTCTCTTCAAGTTCCCCATTCAACCCCATTCCCATTTTAAACTACTCTATGAGAAGATTTACAGTACTTACTACTAGCTCCTTCACATACCTTCCTTTTCATCTTAACATATCTGTGTTTACATTTATAGGAACGGCAGTGATTTTGTGGCTGACAGAAAAGTAAGACAAAAGTCACCAGTCTCACATAAGCCCTTTAAATATTGCGATATGAAGCTATCAGGGTGATTTTCATGAACTTCAAGGGGCATGTTGGAGGTTGAAACAAATTAAAAGGAATTTTATCCCTTCAACTCAAATCACAGACCAAGTCCAGGTCTTAGAAGTTTAGGCAGTAACAAAGAAGTTAAAAAGACAGACTTGATGCCCAATGCTTCTCTGGTTTGAATCACAAAAGATCTAAAAACAGCCTGAGGAGCTCTGCTTTAAAAGAACTGATAGATACCTTCTCCTATGAAGAAGAAGTTGCGTAACAGTTCAGTAAGAATAGCGTATGTCTACAGAAAATGGCAGAAGACTCACGGGGATTAAGCACTGCAATGGGGAGAATTAGCCTAACAATAAATACAAGCAGCCTATACTCCTTAGCGTGGTGATGTCAGACTAGCATATAGCCTTAGTAGTACCACAAGTAGAGTATTCCAGCAGGGACACTGCCCTAGGTGTGTGAATTCTTTGACCACATGTATTCCATATATGTCTTCCCTCTTCCAAATGTGCTCCTTGGCCATGTGTTTCCCCATACCTTTATCCTCTCCTATCATCAGTGCAGTAACCTGTGGGAGAAAATACCTTATGTGAGTGTGGGAGGAGAGATCTTTCTTGTCATTTATTTTGTTTTGCTGCCTAATTAAATATCTTTGGGAATAATGTATCTTATGACTGATCTGGTAAAGAAACACTACTAAAGGGCTCACAAGGTATTGTTTTGAGATGATGTTGAGCCAAAGTATACCTTGAATCTTAAGTACCTAAAAGAGGGGGAGCAGTGTGGGATGATTGTCATGATTGAACTGGCCTCCTTCCCTCTAATATAAGGGGAAGAGATCCCTTTTTTATCTACAGCTAACTCCTCTACCTGTTTCCTTGATCCCACTCTTCTAGACTCTTCAGGAACCCTGCTTCTAACCAGCCAAAACATCTATAGAATCCCCAACCTCTCTCTCTTTTGATGCTTTCTTATCTATCTTAAAATATTCAAGTTTTCCCCATCTAGGGAAAAAAAACCCAAAACAATGGCATTGACTTTGCTAAATGAATGTAGCTGAAGATGACTAAGGTATGTGCCTATATGGTCACATGTATATGTGCACATGGATGCACACAGAACTGGAAAATAAATGGGGGTAAATTCAAATGGGTGGAATAAATAAAATATTTTCAGTGTGATATTTCCATTCTATAGCACATAGATCACTTTTGCTAGTCATGCAAATCTGTAGAAAGAAATGTGTGTGCTTATAGATTTAGAGAGAACTAATATTTTTTTGCCCCATGTAGGTATGGAATGGCTTTGTAGATGGCTGTTCCACTCTCATACTGTGCTAGGTGCATAGTGAGCAGATAATTTTTTTATCAGGAGCAGAGCAAACCTCCTACCACTTGCTTTGACACTTCCTGTGGCCTTGTGTAGGTCTCTGGCTGAAAGATAGAAGATGGGGGCTGGAGGAGTAGAGGGAGGAAGGTTCCTTTTCTTTCTGCCCAAAGGGAACATGCACTCCTGGGTACCAACAAACAAATAGAAAACGAGAATTGAACAAAAAAAATTAAAACTATTTACAAACTTTCTGATTTCATTCTCCCCACCAGAAGTTCTCCTTTTTGGAAACTGTAGTAATGAATCTCAGAAAAGAATGGCTACCATTCATTGTAGTGGTAAACATCTTGTTTGTGTCTGGAGAAAATGGATTTTTCTTAAGGCATCTATTTGTTTCTTTCCTTGGAATTGGGGGAATCAGGAAACAGCTTTGGGTTGGTCAGTTGTTGAAAGCAAGGTGCTTGTGGTACTCCTGGTTTGGCCTGTACACTTGTCTCTGATGCAGTTACTCAACCTACAAAACAATTTTTGAGCACACCCTTCCAGTTTGAGCATATTCTCACACATAACACTGTCTCTTTAAAAATGATAAACATATACACCTATACTAATTTGTCCTGTACATTATAAAACAATCAATCAATAGATTATAAACATTTATTAAGTATCTACCATGTTCCAGGTACTTCATTAAGTTCTGGGGATGAAAAGAAAGTCTAAGGATAGTCCCTGCTTTCAAGAAACTTATAATCTGATGGGGTCTAATGACTTACTGAGTGACTTACTGGTGAGATAAAGGTGAAATAATCAATATTTTAAAATAATTTTAACTTTATTAATAAGCTAAAACCTTTTTGCTCTAACAAATATTCTAATAATATTTTTGTGGGAGCAATTTGATTGAATGTGCTCTATTATTTTTGAAAAAAATGTGTATATTCTGGGAACAGGGAACACTAGTAAGTAATAACAGTTTCTTTTTAATTAATTAATTTAAATAATTAGATCAATGTAGCTAGCTAATCAGATAAATTCCTTTATAAAGTGACTTTTAAATCGAGAGATTCAAAATACAGTAACAATAATAACAGTTAACATTTATATGGTGCTTTAAGGTTTTCAAAGTGCTTTACAAACATCTCATTTTATCTTCAAAACAATCTTGGAAAATGAGTGCTATTATTATCCTCATTTTATAGCTGAGGAAATGGAGACAGACAGTGGTTAAGTGATTTGGCCAAGGGCACAGAGCTAGTAAGTGTTTGAGGTCGAATTTGAACTAAAGTCTTTAAATAACAGGTCACAACAGTAAGTAAAGATAATGTTTTTACAGCAGGAGAAATATTTCTCTATATGTACTCATAATAAATGATGCAAAACAAACCAAAATTAATTGTCCCTGTCTTCAGTTTAGCACAAAGTTTTGAATATAAATCCATTCCATTTTCTTTATGTGACTCTGCTTAATGGGGGACATCATGCTTTAATTTCCTATTCAGTTTTGGCTATTTTATGAATGTTAACAGAAGGCTAGTTTGGCTAGACTGGAGAGTGTAGGAAGGGGAGGAATGTGTAATAAGGTTGGAAGGATAGATTGGGTTATGAAAGGCTTTAAATGCCCAATAGAGGATTTTATATTTGATCTTAGAATCAACAGAGAATGACTGAAGTTTATTGAGTAGGCCAAGTGATATGCTCAGACCTGAACTTTAGGAGGATAACTTTAGTAGATGTGCAGAAGACAGTTTGTAGTGAGGAGAGACTTGAGACTTGAGAGAGAGAGGTAACTGCAATAGTTTAGACAAGAAGTGGTGAGAGCCTGAACTAATCTTAAGTGGTCACATAAATAAAGAGAAGGTGAGGGGACAGATTAGAGAGATGTTAGTGAGATAGAAGTGACAAGCCTTGCTTTTGGATACCTGGGTGAGAGAAAGTGAGAAGTTGAGACTGACACCAAGGTTGTGACCATGAGTAACTTCAAGGATGATGGTGCCTTTTATAGAAAGAAGGAAGTTCAGAAATGTGGAGGATTCTGGAGAAAAGACAATATGAGTAACTTTGTGAGGAAGATTGCCACTCATTCATGCTGGCTTTTCCTGTGAGACTCCCATACGTAAGAAAAAAAAACAAAAAGAAAAAAAATGGGAGGAAGATCTTATGTACTGGTCACTACCTCTGAACTCAGAGCCTGCCCAGGGGCATTTATGGAAACCTTGAGGCAACCTAGAAGACCAGAGATCACTGTTGGTGGGTGGAGTTTTCTCATCTTTCGTTGCTACTCCAGAAAGCAACCAAATTGGTATTATGTTCTAATTGTCCTGAAAGGTGATGCTTGTCACAGAACGTGGATGGGTTGGGAATATGCACAATGGTGGGGTGTCCTGTGGGGAATGCTGAGTGATGAGTGAAGGGTAGGTATGGTTATATTGGAGACAATCTCCACTATTAGCTATTCAAAGGATGATGGGATGTAACCTATGTTTCTACCATCTCACTGGTCACATACCATTGAGGTCATGCTCCACCCCCCTTTACTGGGCCAGGCTCTACTTTGGAGCAACCTCACTAACTTTTTTGACTGGCAGAGTTGTAAGTAGAGTGAGGAAATGGGGGCTTTGCTACATCTAGGGGAACACATTTCCTCCCTGTAGTGGACCTTCACCCTGTACCCCACAACTACCTCTGACCCCTTGTCTAGTCCTGGACTATCACCAATATTTCCTCATTACCTTGGTAACCCTCTTACAGGGCCTTTCTTTCCCCACCACTGTGCTTTTTCCCTGGTATCAGTGGGAAGGTTGAAACATGCAAGCTAAGGTGGGATCCTAAGGTTTTCTTGTACTCCATATGAACTTTCCCTAGCCCAAATTCTATTTCCTTCCCAGGCAGTTTCTCCAGTAGTGGCACCCTGGAGTCTCTACTTCCTGCAACTGAGTAGCAGCCCAGCCTTTCCCAACCTTCCTTCCCAACTGAATTTGCCTCAAGTTACATGGAAGGGTGGGGAAGAAAGATATAATAAGTTAGTCAGTAGGTCAGGCAGCATATATTAAATTTCTATTGTTTTCCAGGAGCTCTAGGGATACAAAGAAACTAAACTCTAGGGATACAAAGAAAGGTAAAATACAGCCCCTGCTCGCAAGGAGGTCAGTCTAATAGACATAATAAAATTAAAACAACTACATACAAACAAGCTATAGAGGGGATCAATTGGAGATAATCAACAGAGAGAAGCTTCATACTAGAATTAAGGAGGATTGGGAAAGACTTCCTGCAAAAGGTGGGATTTTAGCTGGGACTTGAAGGAAACCAGGGAAGCTAGGAGGCAGATATGAAAAGGGAGAGCCTTCCAGATATGGGGGACAACCAGTGAAAATGCCCAGCATCTGGAAATGGAGTGTCTAGTTTGAAAAACAGCAAGGAAACCAGGGTCACTGTATTAGAGAGAGAGAGACACACACACACACACACAGAAAGAGAGAGAGAGTGTGTGTTTGTGTAGGGATAAGGTGTAAGAAGACTGAAAATATAGGGAAGACCAGGTTATAAAGGGAAGGGCTTTGAATGTCAAGCAAAATATTTATCATTTGATTCCGGATGTTATAGGAAACCCCTGGAGTTTATTGAGAAGGGGATGACATGGTGAGACCTGTGAATGGAAGACTGGAATGGAGAGGGGCCTGTGGCAGGCAGCACAATCAGGATGCCATTGCAATAACTCAGATGTGAAGTGATGAGGGTGGTGGGAGTATCAGAGGAGAAAAAGGGATGTATATTAGAGATGTTATAAAGGTAAAATTGATAGACTTTGGCAGCAGATTGCCAAGGAGGTTGGGGTGGGGATGTTTGTGGGGGGAGTATGTATATGTGTGTGTATGTATGTGTGTATCTATAAATCTATATCATCCCACATATGTATGTGAATCATCTTCACAAAGATAATTAAAACCATTAGAACTGATGAAGTCACCAATAAAGGGAGCATAGAGACAGAAGAAAAGGGGTCTCGTAACAGAAATTTGGCAGTATCCACAGTTCCAGGATGATGAAACTGAGGAGTGTAGCAATTTTGAACTGTGGGTGAGAGAGCTAAGTATGAAAGGGCTGGATGAGGGCGTATACATCTGGAATATAATGGCTGTGCTGAAGCCTGAACCTGGTATATCTGAGGAAATGTCAAAGGGTTTAGTTAGTCATGGGATCATAGACTGAGAAGAAACCTTACAGATCATCCATTTCAAATTCCTCATTTAACAGTTGAAGAAACTGAGACCCAGAAAGGTTGCCCCATTCTTACAGTAATCTTGTTTGATTCTAGACTTTCATGTAAATGCTTTTTAAAAACATTCTACCAAACTTTCTTCTAAGCAAATGTTTGTTCCTTGGATTCTAATATTCTGGGTTCTCTGTTCTCAGTGAATGGTGAGAAAGGACATTTTCACTTCTCATTATGAAACTTCTGCTTTCATAAATTGTGTGTTAATGTTTTATGTTGTCATTTAGGAAGATGGAAAATCCAGAGCTACTTTGGTCAGTAATTACTTTTACTTATTTGAATAGCCGTTTCTTTGGGTACTTTCCCTAAAATGACATTTTGACAAAAGGAAAGGAAAGTTTGATTTCTATTTTTTTAGTGCTTAAAAAAGGATGACTCCTGCACCTCTGGCCACAGCACTGATATTATTGAGTACAAATAAAAGTTAATTGTAAAACAATTTAAATAACGAACATTGGTCATTATTCCTAATATCTCCGATAATTTGTAACATCACCATTTAACATGTGGGTAGGAAGATAAGAAGGTAGGTAGATTGAGATGTAATAAAGCACATATTAAGTGCTTACAAGATATCAGCACTGTGCTAAGTATGAGACACAAATACATTCAAGCAAGATAGCCGTTACCCTCATGGAGCTCATACAGAAAAAGTGGGTGGTAGTGACAGTGGTAATATGGTGGATGAAGAGAAGGAGACTGAATCCAGAAAGAATCCAGCTGAGAATGAGGTGAAGCAAGGCTGGAGCTCTTTATAAAACAGGTAGAAGAATTGAGGGATGAGTAGGGTTTAGTCTGTGGCTAGATAATGTACCTATATTGGTAGAAAAGAGGGATGAATTGTTCTCTTTTTCTATGCTGCACTGCACTTCACCCCAATCCAAGGTGACCACATGACTTGCATTAGGCAGGACTAGTGTTAACTTCTTGTCTTGTCTGACATTCTATCTCCACATAAGCCTGAAGTTGTCAATACTGGAATATATTCTGCTCCCCTTGCTCTTATTACCTTCCTTCTTTTCTCTTTTCCCAATGTTTTCCTTCTTCTCCCCCTTCCTCTTCTTTTTTCAACTTTGCTATTCCCCCTACATAAAAACCCTAGCTATTTGAATTCTAAACCTCCTGTACAGTTCCCAACAGTTTCATCAACCAGGCAAATGTTTCTTCTTTTTGATTCCTTCTTTTTTTTTTTTTTTTT
>CM053582.1:482697985-482736068 GCA_028627135.1 Pseudochirops cupreus
ACCAAAACCTCACATCAGGGCGTATATATAGCCTTCTCCTGGCTTGGAGAATGTCACAGCCCTCTAGACCCACTGCCCAATCACAAAGCTACAAGGCACGGGCATTCCTGGAAAACAAGCCTGGCGCCACAGGCTCCACGTGACCACATTCAGCCTATTAGGGAACAGAGTATACTTTCAAATATCCGAGGGTCCTCAGGGTCACGTAGCCACTTTAGCAAAGGGCCTAGGGGCAGGGAAGATCTTCAGATTCCCGTAACACAGTGCCACCTCCTTACCAGGAGCAGAGCCAAACTTTAACATAGAGCTAAACATTAAGAAATAGACTGGAACAATGAACAAACAACAACAACAATAACAACCTGATCACGCAAAATTACTGTGGAGACAGGAAACATCGAGAAACAAACCCAGAAGAAGACAGCAAGATCAAGCAGCTAGATGTAAAGTCTCAAAATAAATTATAAATTAGAGATGATCCCCCAGAGAATTACTAAAATAGCTCAAAAGGAATTTTAAAAATCAAATAAGAGAGGCAGAGGAAAAATTGGGAAAAGAAATGAGAATGATGCAAGAAAATTATGAAAAAAGAGTCACTAGCAAGATAAAAGAGGCACAAAAATTCACTGAACAGAAGAACTCCTTAAAAGGCAGAATTGGCCAAATGGAGAAAAAAAAAAGATTTTAAAAATTCACTGCAGAAAAGAATTCCTTAAAAAGTAGAACTGGCCAAATGGAAAAAGAGATACAAAAGTTCATTAAAGAAAATAATTCCTTAAAAATTAGGTTGGGCAAGTAAAAGCTAATGACTCTATGAAACATCAAGAAACAGTAGACCAAAATCAAAAGAATGAAATAATAGAAGAAAATGTGAAATATCTCATTGGAAAAACAATTGATCTTGAAAATAGACTGAGGAGAGCAAATTTTAGAATTATTGGACTACCTGAAAGCAATAATCGATAAAAGAACCTAGACACCATATTTCAAGACATTATCAAGGAAAACTGCCCTGATATTCTAGAACCAACAAGTAAAATAGAAATTGAAAGAATTCATCAATCACTTCCTGAAAGAGATCTCAAAATGAAAACTCCCAGGAATATTTCAGTCAAATTCCAGAGCTCCCAGATTAAGGAGAAAATATTGCAAGCAGCCAGAAAGAAACAATTCAGATATCACAGTTAGGGTAACACAAGATGTAGCAGCTTCTACATTAAGGAATTTGAGGACTAAGCATGATAGTCCAGAAGGCAAAGGAGATAGAATGCAACCAAGAATCACCTACCTAGTAAAACTGAATAAAATCCTTCAGGGGGAAAAAATGGATAGTTAATGAAATAGAGGACATTAAAGCATTTCTGATGAAAAGTCCAGAGATGAATACAAAATCTGACTTTCAAACACAAGCTTCAAGAGAAACATAAAAAGGCAAAAATGAAAGAGAAATCATAAGGGATTCGATAAGGTCAAACTGTTTACATTCTTTTATGGGAAGATGATACTTTTAACTCCTAAGAACTTTATCATTCTTAGGGTAGTTAGAAGAAGTACACATAGATAGATGGCATGGGAGTGTGTTGACTGTGTTGGGATGGTTTCAAAAAAATAAAATTAAAGGGTGAGAAAGAGGGACTGCATTGAGAGAAGGGGGAAGGGAGTGGAAGAATGGGAAAAAAAATATCTCACATAAAGAGGCTTTAAGGAAGAGTTTTTATAGTGGAGGAGAAGATAAGGAGTGGTGAGCAACCCTTGAATCTTATTCTTATTGGAACTGGCTCAAAGACAGAATAACATATACATTCAGTTGGGCATAAAAAGCTATTTTTCATTACAGGGAAGTAGGTGGGGAAGGGAATAAGAGAAGGCAGTGAAAGCACTGATAGAAGGTAGCGGAAATTAAGTGAGAGTGGTCAGAAGCAAAAAAAACTTTGGAAGAGGGAGGGAGGGGGAGAATGGGAGAAAAAGAGAGAGACAGAGACACACAAAGAGAGACACAGAAATAAATGGGAAAAAATAGGATGGAGTGAAATACACAGTTGGTAATAATAACTGTTACTGTGAATGGGATGAACTTACCCATAAAATGGAAGCAGACAGCAGAATTGATTAAAAAGCAGAATCCAACAATATGTTGTTTACAATAAACACACTTAAAACAAAGGGACACACAGATTAAAACAAAGAGGCTCAAGCAGAATCTATTTTTACTTCAGCTGAAGTAAAAAAAAAAAAGGTAGGGGTAATATCATGATCTCAGACAACAGAGAACCAAAAATACATCTAATTAAAAGGGATAAGCAGTGAAACTACATTTTGCTAAAAGGTACCACAGACAATGAAGTAATATTGATATTAAACATATATGAGCCAAATGGTATAGCACCAAAATTCTTAAAGGAAAAGTTAAAGCAGTTACAGGAGGAAATAGGCAGTAAAACTGTACTAGTAGGGAAACCTCAACTTTCCCTTCTCAGAATTAGATCAAACCAAAAAATAAAGAAGTCAAAGAGATGAAGAATTTTAGAAAAGTTAGATATGATAGCCCTCTGGAGATAATTAAATGGTAACAAAAGAGAGTACACCCTTTCCCAGTGGTACATGTCATCTACACAAAAACTGACCATGTATTAGAGCATAAAAATCTCACAACCAAATGCAGAAAAATTAAATGTACCTATTTTTAGACAATAATGAAATGAGAATTACATTTAATAAAGGGCCATGGAAGCACAGATTAAAAAGTTAATTGGATACTAATAATCTAATCCTAAAGAATGAATGAGTCAAAGAACAAATCATAGAAGCAATCAATAATTTCATTAAAAAGGGTGTCAACAATAGGACAACATACCAAAATTTATGGAATGAAGTGAAAACGGTACTCAGTTAAAATTTATCTCTAAATTCTTAAATCAGTAAAGTAGAGAAAGAGTAGATCAATTAACTGGGCATGCAACTACCAAAAAAAAAAAAACCTAAAAAAAAAGCAAATTTTAAAATCCCAATTAAACACAAAATTGGAAATCCTTTAAAATCAAAGGAGAGATTAAAAAAATGGAAACTGGACAAATCATAAATAAGCTCTGTAAGGAAAAAAACCCTAGGACAAAGACAAATTCACAAGTGAATTCTACCATTTAAAGAACAATTAATTCCAAAACCATCTAAGCTATTTGGAAAAACTGGCAAAGAAAGAGTCCTACAAAATTCCTTCTACAACACAAATATGGTGTTATACCTAAACCAGGAAGAGCTAAAAGAGAGGAAGAAAACTATTGACCAATTTCACTAATAAACATTTATGCAAAAATTTTAATAAAATACTAGAAAGGAGATTACAGCAACTAATTGCAAAGATCATAAACTATGACCAAATGGAATTTATACCAGGAATCCAGGGCTAGTTCAGTATTAGGAAAACTATCAGCATAACTGACCATATCGATAACAAAAATAACAAAAATCATGATTAAATGAATTCAGAAAAAAACTTTTGATAAAATACAACATTCATTCCTATTAAAAACTCTAGGAAGCATTGGAATAAATGGAGAGTTCCTTAAAATAGTAAGTAGCATCTATCTAAAACAATCAGCAAGCACTATCTGTAATGTGGATAAGCTTGAAGCCTTCCCAGTAAGATCACAGGTGAAGCAAGAATGTCCATTATCATCACTATTATTCATTATTGTACTAGAAATGCTAGATATAGCAATAAGAGAAGAAAAAGAAATTGAAGATATTAGAATAGGCAATGAGGAAACAAAACTATCATTCTTTCTAGATGATATCATAGTATACTTTAAGAATCCTAAAGAATCAACTAAAAAACTAGATGAAACAATTAGCAATGTAGGCAAAGTTGTAGGATATAAAATAAACCTATATAAATCGTCAGCTGATGTCCAGCAGTAAAAGATGAAAAGAGAAATTACATTTAAGATAAAACACTTGGGAGACTACCTGCTAAGACAAATCCAGCAACTATATGAACACTTTTTACACAAATAAAGTCACATCTAAACTGAAGAAAGAATAATTGCTCATGAGCAGGCTGGGCAAATATAATAAAAATGACAATTCTACCTAAATTAATTTACTTTTTCAGTGCCATACCAATTAAACTGCCAAGTAAGTTTTCATAGAGTTAGAAAAAACAGTAACAGAATTGTCCTGGAAGAACAAAAGGTCAAGAATATCAAGGGAATCAATGGAAAAAAAATTAGATTACAAAGTAATAATCAGCAAGACAATCTGGTTCTGATTAGGAAAGTAGAGTGAAGGTTCTGTGGGATAAATTAGGTACACAATACACAGTAGTAAAGGATCATGATAATCTAGTATTTGGTAAATCCAAGGTTCCAAACAACTATTTGACAGAAAAAACTGGGAAAACCGGAAAGCAGTTTGGCAGAAAAGAAACACAGGTCAATATCTCACACTGTATTCCAAGATAAAGTCAAAATGTATACATGGTTTAGAAATTTTTGCAAAAACAAAACCAATGCAGCCAAGATTAGAAGGAAAGCAGGGGATTGGGGGGAAAAATTATAGTAAGTTTCTCTGATAAAAGCCTAATTTCTCAAATATATAGAGAATTGAGTCAAATTTGTAAGACTACAAATCATTACCAATTGACAACTGGTCAAAGTTTTCAGAAGAAGAAACTAAAACTATTTATAGTCATACAAAAATGCTCTAAATCACTAATGATTAAGGAAATGCAAATTAAAACAATTCTGAGGTACAACCTCACAGTTATCAAAATGGCTAATATAGATTACGAGGTTGATATCCCAAAGAGACAAAAAGAAAAAAATCATATATGTACAAAATATTTATAGCAGGTCTTTTCATGGTAGCAAAGAAATGGAAATTGAAGGGATACCCATTAATTGGGGAATGGCTGAACAAGTTGTGATATATGACTGTGATGAAATACTATTGTGCTATAAGAAATGATGAGCATGATAAGTTTCAGAAAAACCTAGGAAGAATTATATAAATTAATGAAAAGTTAAATAAGCAGAGTCAGATCACCATTCACAGTAACAGCAATAGTAGATAATGATCGACTGTGAATGACTTATTCTCAGCAATACAATGATCCAAATCAATTCCAAAGGACTTACAATGAAAAATGCTATCTTCCTCCAGAGAGAGAACCAATAAAGTCTGAATGCAGATAGAAGCACATTTTTTTACTTTTCTTTTTTTGGTCTATATTCTCTTTCAGCATGGCTAATATGGAAATTTGTCTTGCACAACTACATATGTGTAATCTATTAGAATGCTTGCCTTTTCAAGGAGGGAAGAGAGAAGGAGGGAGGGAATTTGGAAAATTATAAAAATTATTAAAAATGAATGTTAAAATTAGTTTTTAAATGTAATTGAGAAAAATTAAAAGTCTTTTTCAAATGTTTAATACAAAGATATTTTTCAAAGTAGAAAATACTAAGAAATGCTTATACAAAGCTATAGCCTCCCAACAAATGGGTACAAATTGGGGTACATATGTGTAATTGCTGTGACATAAGAAATAATGAACATGAAGAATTAAAAGAGGCACAGGAAGACTTATGTGAACAGAATCAGACTGAAGTAAGCAGAATCAACCAGAAAGGAATTCATAGTGACTCCACCAATGCAAAGCACAAAAATAAAATGAAACTGAACACTTTGTAATTATAATGACTTCACTTAGTTCTAAAGAAGAGATGAAAAAATAAACTCCCATATTTCTTTTTAGACATGGAGGATCATGAGTGTGGAACATCGCAAACATTTTCAGATTTGGTTGATGCTTTGTTAAGTTTTGCTGAATTCCTACCCAAGCTGCTGGATGGTTTCTTTGTTTTCTCCTGACGTTGAGAGAGTATTGGTAAAACATTATGGACATATATCTGTCAGCCCTCATCATATGACCAGCTCATCTTCTCATTCTATTTGACATTCCCTGATGACAGCTTTTATTCCGGTTCTTCTTTATTAGTAGTAATGAAGGCTGCTAATTTTCAGGATGTTTTTTTTCCATCACTCTCTGTGAGAGGTATTTTTAATTCTTCAAAGACCGTTGTATTCCACATCTCAATTATACATAGTAAAACTGGTATATTGGTATTAAAAATACAGGCCTTTGCTTTCATGGGAATCTTGGGGCCATTAAAAAAGCTCTGTAATTTCCTGAAGACAATTCAGTCATCTTCTTCCTCCTGTTTAACTCCTGGCCCAACTGATTGTCCACTTGCACTCTCTGTTTAGAGATACTGACAGACGAGCTCTGTGGATTATCTATCCCAATGCATGTTACCATCTGGACAATAAAGGCAAAGACAATATCTGGACAATATGCATTCTTTATTTGGCCTTTCCTGTGTGAATGGGCAGATCAAATTCCTTTCAGCTGTTAAAGATCCCTTCTAGGAGATTCTGCAGTATTCTGTGGTTTGATACAATCAAGCAGAATGTGGTCTGCAAACAGGAGAATCTTGAGGACTGTACCATTTATAGGGAGTCTCCAGCTTGGATTCTGTACTAGATCTCCTCTATCAGAGTGGTACACAACTTTGGGGAGCATACATATTCCTATTTTGTGCCTGATGAGACCACTAAACAGGTTATTTCTGTTAAAGCTAAGTGTTACAGTGAATAGAATGTTGGGCCTGGAAGACTCATTTTCATAAGTTCAAATCTGGCCTCAGATACTTACTAGCTGTGTGATCCTGGTCAAGTCACAGCTTCCTGTGTCTCAGCTTCCTCATCTATAAAATGAGCTAAGAAGGAAATGACAAACCATTCTTGTATCTTTGCCAAGAAAACCCCAAATGGGGCCACAAAGAATCAGACAAGGCTGAAACAACTGAACAACAATTTCTGTTGCTGTACTTCTTAAGAAAACTTCAGTAACTTTGATATATGTATAGGAGAAACCTTGTTGTAAAGAGCTTACAAGGCAGTATTTTGTTCTACTAGATCAAATGCTTTTTCCATAATCCACAAAAATAAATATAGTTAGATCTTAAATTGTTTAATTATGCAATGACAAAGATGTCCATTGTTGAATATTGCTTGTAAAAGCCTGTTTATTCCCTACTAATACCTTCACTAAGGATGTTCTCTTTTTGCATATATATGATTCTGATAAAAATTTTGTATAAATGGGATAGTAGGCATATATGTCAGTTGTGCATGATATTCTCTTGTCTTTTAAAAATAACATTAATGTCTGAGATTTTCCCCATGATGTTATTATTTTCCCCTCCTTGAATATTTTGACTATCAGTCCTTCAGTGCCCTCACAATTATGTCATTTGCAGCATGAATTTCCTCTACATGTCTTTTATTCAGTCTAGTTACCTTTCTTGTCTTTGTTCTTTTTAGTCAGGATCATTTCTACTTCCTCTTTAAATATATCTAGGACTGTGATGTTATCATCCAAGTATGATGATTCTGTTGTTGTGGATGTTGTTATAATGATTACAAATCTTTCCTTCTTTTCTTCTGTTTGTTGTCCTCCTTCCATTTTCATCCATAGATGCCCTTGGTATGACTTTGTAGAGTCAGATACCTTGCCAAGGTTTCTTTAAACTGGTTTTTCTCTCTTTTGCTTCTTTCCACTTTATGAGACAATAATGCTCATAATCATCCATCATCCTTCTTTGTAGGATTTTACAAACGAGTTTATATTCTAACCCTGTGTTGCCTTTGGCAGCCATCTCTCTATTTGGCAAGTAAGTCAGATACTTGCTGACTTAGGTGCTTCCTAGGCACTTTTGCTCTACTACTGTGACAATTATTAAACTCCAGGATAAAATTATTGTTCTGTCATAATTTCCCTTACATCAAGTTAATTTTTTTTCTTTACAACTTACCCATGGCTCTTAGTTCCGTCTTCTGGCAGAACAATCAGAACGAATATAAATTTTTCTTATACTAATTTTTCAAATTCTTGAAGATGACTATTACCCCTCCATCTTCTATTTTCCAGAAAACCACTTCTACCTATTTCCTTCCACCATTCTTTGTATAGCATCATCTCAAGAACCTTTTTGTTCTAGTAGGACAAATTAAAAAGTAGAAAAGAGAGATGTAAAATTCTTTGGGATTCCAAAGCAGATTACTTACAGGTGAGGATTGGGGATGAGAGTGATGGAAGAAGACTTCATGGAAACCACAGTATTTGTTAAGTCAGGAATCCTTAACCTATGGTCCATAAGATGGTTTTAAAAATATTTTGATAACTATATTTTCATATGTTTCCCCTCATAATCCTATGTATTTTATTGCATCCATTTAAAACCATTAGTCTGACAAGAGGTCCATAAGCTTCACCAGACAGCCAAAAAGGTCCATGAGAGAAAAAAGTTTAAGAATTCTTGCTTTTGTTCTACTATGTCAAATGCCATTTTAAATAATTCACAAAAATAAATATAGTTAGATCTTATATTTCCAACATTTTTGTTTAATTGTGCAATGGTAAAGACTTTAATAGGCAATATAAATAGAATTCCTAGCAAAGGGAATGATGTAAACAAAGGCAAAAAAAATAGGTATTACTCTTAATAATCCCAGAGAATGAATGGATAGTGTCCAACAATTATGGTATCAAAGATGAAGACCCAGGCAAGGAGGAACTAGTATTTTAGACTCAGTTTATCCTGGAAGATTGGTCCCCAGGCAATGTAGCCTTACTAGACATTATTACAGTATAAGACACCCTAAGGAAGAGGGAAACATTTACATCTTTCCTGGCCACCTTTCTATGTGCTAGACCTGGGGGTGGAGTATAACACACTAACGTATCTATGTATCAGACAGTTCTTCCAGAAATCCTAACATCACTATGACATTCACATCCCCAAACCCTGGAACTCACTTGAGTCTTAATCACCGTCTAAAAGCAACTTACACTGTGATATAGCTATGCAATAATAGCCAGTTTATAACTATTAACAGTTCCATCCATTCTTCTTGCTTAAAATCTCCAGTTTACAACACCTTGGCACACTCCTAACGGTGAAGGAATGCAGTTTAGCTTACAGGGGCATGGTGCTGTCCTTCAAAAAGTGCTGACTCCCTTCACAGTTTCCAAGCATCCCATTACCCCTGACCACGGTGCTGACAGTGAGACATCTAAAAAATGGCGAGTAACCCAGGTAGGTTAGAGTATAGATTGAGTAAAAAGAGTAGAAGATAAAACTAGAAAGGTAAATGGGGCCCATATAATAGAGGGTATTGAAAGTCAGGTTAAGAAGTATGGATTATTTTTTTCCCCAGCAGGTAATAGGGAGCCAGTGATGGACTTTGATTAGGGGAATGGCATATTCAGAATTATTCATGAATATGAGTAATCTGATTTTGGATTACAGAATGGATTAGGGAGAGGGGTAGAGGATGGTAATTAAGAGACTAGTGTTTTTACCCCTAAGTAAGTGACGCTGAAAGGAAGAAAATATGGTACTGTTACTCTAATACAACTTCAGTGACCTTTTAACTTGTTCAACTATTATCTCAATGCTTAAAAAAAATGAGATTGAACCAAACCTTTGTCACATTCCTGTGCCTACTGTGTGCATTTCTCACCAGAGATAAAAGAATAAATTCAGTTTGTAGAATTATATTCATTCCTTCTTGGCTGAATCTCTGCCCCACAGGTCACCTCTCCTAACTGGTGTACACAGAGACTGGGTCCTAAAGCAAGAGTCACAGACTAATGAAGACATTGGGAAATGCATATAAACTGTATATACTAGTATTTATATAGCACTTTAAGGTTTGCTATCCCAGTCAAGGTTTACCTTCACAAAAATCCTACTCAAATGCAACATTATAATGCCATTCCTGAAGGTTGTGCCATTGGAATGGCTGGAACAGCCACTGTGTTGAAAAAAAGCTTAAAGGAGGTGGCTAGGTGGCAAAGTGAATAGAGCACGGGCCTCGGAGTCAAGAGGACCTGAGTTCAAATCTGACCCAGACACTTAATGCTTACTAGTTGTGTGACCTTGGGCAAGTCACAACCCCAATTGCCCTGCCTTCCTCCCTGCAAAAAAAAAAGGAAAAAGAAAAAGGCTTAAAGTATAACCCCAACCAACAGATTGTATCTGCTTTCCCAGATCCAGCCCAGCTAAGTGCAGAAAGGCCCATCACCAATATACTGACCACTAAATGATGAATTTTTTGAACGTAGCAATCCATGGAAAAGTAGGGAAAGGGAAGGAACAAACATTTATATAGCACCTACTATGTGCCAGGAACCATGCTAAGCACTCTTTTACCACTATTATCTCATTTGATTCTCACAACAACTCTGTGATGTGGATACAATATAAAAATGAAAATACACAGTGATTCTCAGTTGATGTGGCCTCCTTTCACTCCTCCAGTGACCATGGCAGAATGGGAAAAAGTGCTCAGAATCACATTTTTAGACTATTAATGTAACTTAGCTGACAATACTCTAAATTTGACACTCTTGTCCAGAGATTGATGAATAGACCAAGCTCTGGAGGAAATGAATTATATAAAACTTGACTAGTAGTCTAGAAGACAATAGGAACTTGAAAGTAAGAGGAGGGATGGCTCATGGGTTCTACTTAGAGAAACAAATAAGAAAGTTGGTAAAGTTGATTTTATTACATCTCCAAAGGCAACAAGAAGAATAATTTTGTAGAACACTCAATCATCTCATACTGTGGTATTTCTGATGAGCATTTGAAAGAAAAACTAACAGGAAGATGATTTTTGCTTCTATCCCAATATCTGTTGCAGAGGATGAGAGGCTAGAGAAATTCTATTATGGAGTATATAACTCTATAAGAAGAACTTTATAAGACCTTTCAGATTCAACCAATATATTCTTTAAAAATAGTTTTAGTCTTTCTTCTTATATTTAGCCTTGACACCATTGTCATTTATTAATAGATCACTCTTTCCTCCTGCCTAGAGGCCATCCCTTATAATAAATAGAAAAGAAAGGAAAAAAGAAAGAATAGTCCGGCAAAATCAACCAACACAACAAATGAGTCAGTATTCTAAACCCACAGTACCCGTGTCCCCCTGCACAAAAGGTGTGGAAGTGTACTTTTCTCATCTCTTCTTCAGTGCCATGCTTAGTCATTATAATTACACAGTATTGAGCTTCATTTTGTTGTGGCTGTTGTTCGCATTTACACTATTCCACATACTCTATGATTCAATGACACTGACCTCTTTTTTATTTCTTAATACTCCATCTCTCAACTCCCAAGTGTTTTCACTGTTTATCCATCATGGCTAGAATTCTCTTCCTCCTCATCTTTGTTTCTTGGCTTCCTTGGCTTTATCCAAGTCTCAGCTAAAGTCTTACCTTCCACAAGAGGCCTTTCCTTTTCCCCCTTCATGCTAGTGCCTTTCCCCTGAGATTATCTCCAATTTATCTTGTATATATCTTGTTTGAACAAAGCTATTTGCATTTCTTCTTCCACCATTAGAATGTTAACTCTTGTTTTTGCCTTTCTTTATACCCCCAGTACTTACCACAGTTCCTGGAATACTCTAGCATCTGGTGGGGAACCTGCAGCCTGGAGGCCACATGTGGCCCTCTACGTCCTTGGGTATGGCCCTTTGACTAAATCCAAACTTCAAAGAACAAATCCTCTTAATAAAAGGATTTGTCCTGTAAAACCATCTATATACCATATATACACACACATATATAACTTTGTATTAAAAATACTCAACATGGATAATGAACTGGGCCTAGAATTGAAAAGGAAAAAGAGGGAAATAGCATTGCATTTGGGAGATGGTAGAGAGCTTTCAATGACCCTAAACCTTTCCTTGAAACAAAAACCCAGGTTTAACCCAAATACGTTTTTAGTGATGCTTTGTGTTTGTGAATGATGTGAAAGTGCAATCTCTGAAGAATCAAAACTGCATGTCTTCCAAAAGGAAAAAGTGAGAAAAATAGTTGGAATACATAGAATTCAGCGTGTTACAAATAATGAACTGTACACAGGGAGTTATGTGCAAGATGAAATTAAATAGATGTATCACTAGAAACTTAGGTAGGCCAGTCATATAAAGAATAAGAGAAAGACTATATATTGCACTGATACCCACATAAGGCTCCTTGACACACTGAATGGGTCCATTGTGGAGGATTGATGGGAAGATATAAACAAGAATCACATAGGATAAGGAAGTGTGGAAACCTTGCAATTTAATCGTTTAATACTTATGTCACCTCTAGGATAGATCTCTTCTGTACATGGTTAGTCTAGTTTATTTGCTCTTCTAAGTTTTCTATTTTTTTTAACATAATTCCTATTTTCTCAAGTAACATGGGGAGCTAATGATGTTAAGAGTCCAAATATGATGGTTCCTGTAACATCAAAGAAGAAAAAGAGTGCTTTCTTCTAGAAATCATACAGATTTTTCATTTCTTCTCTGTTCATTGTTCTTTCAATTTTAATCTTTAGGAGCTCTTAGGATGATTTTACTTACTTGGGTTTCTTGCTAAACTTTCTGTTAACTTTTTTTTTTTTGCTAGTGCTTCTTATCATTTTGTGAGGTTAGGCTGCTTATAATCTTCCATCATTCTCTTCTGTGAGATTTTACAGAGAAGTTAATGCACTAATCAGTGTTGCCTTTATTATTGCCGTGTCTCTCCACCTGGCAAGATCAAATGTTTGCTGACAGAGAGAGTTTCAAGGGTTTTTTTTTTGTAGGGGAGCTCTCATTTTCAGGGCGTTCTTTCTGCAAATGCTTCCATGGGATGAAGTGTCCCAAAAAATATTTCTTACTGCATTTGCAAGCAGAATAAAGCCAATTCTTCCACTTTCTGTATTTGGTTCTCCAAAGAGAACCATTTAGATGGAATTTTTTTTGTCTCTTGTTTTCACTTAGAGTGAGGATTTCAGTATTAGTATCATTCAGTTCCTCCAGTAGCATCTCTTTTTTTTTTCCCCCTAACCTTACCTTATGCTCTTTCTTCTCTGACACATACCCTCTCACGCATTCATACACACATATATACATCTAGAGTTGCAAGTCAGGATTTTGGAGGTCGTGTGATTGAACTCCCTTATTTTACAGAAGGAGAAACTAAGGTCTAGAAATGTGAAATGACTGGTCCCAAATCACACAATAAATGGCAGGGCTGGGATTTAAACTCAGGTTCTCTAACTCCAAATTAAGCATTCCACAGACTATAATCATTTTTACAGTTAATTTCTATGATAGTCTAAAAACTACAAAATTCTAAACACCTCCTCCCCTCATTTCAATCAGTGTGCCACCCTCTGTATAGAAGTAGAAGGGGACCCCATGGGATGAGGATTATTTTGTATTTTTGGTTACTCCCCCCCACCCTGAGCTGTCAAGGCTAAAGAATCCCCACAAGGACAATCTACTGGTGATTAGGTTCTCCACAGTTAGCTAGTCTAGTCCTTGGAAGGTAGACACAGTTTATTCCCAGGACCACACTTGAATAACATCTGCCAATTCTCTGAAAGACACCAGGGACTGAACTAAGCTTCTCGTATATTTTGCAAGGAATACTAGGTAGACATCCTCAGCAGGTGAGGGAAGACACAGCATTGTCAACAGCTGCTTTCAGTTTCCCTTACCTCTGCTTAGAGCTGACTTGGCTGAAGTATCATAAGAACCTGTTAATAAAACAGGATATATCACACCTTGTGGGATTGCTTGCATTAAAAATTCTGTCACTCAGTGGGTAACTCAAATGTGAATGCTGCCTTTTACATTAAAATAAATCCCTGAGTGTTTTTGTGAAAGCTATAGATATATTCCTGTAAAACATTTGCCTTTATAGCAAAATCCCAGGCCTATTCAGAAACCTTTTGCACTTTTGCTATTTTTAACAATGACGAGTAAAGTGCCAAGATGAACAACACTTAGCCTGTATAAAGTATCAAATAGGATCTCAATAAATTCTGGCCTCTGATGATTGACTTGTATTCCACTGCTGGGCAGGAATAGATACCTTTAGCAAAAACTCAAATTTACATAGCTCTTTGCAACTTATAAAGCACCTTCCTCACAGCACAGTAGGGTAGGTTATTTTATTGCTTCCAAATCAGAGATGAGGAAGCTAAGATTCAAATAAGTTAAGTCACTAGCCAGAGTACTTAATTAGTAAATGGAAAAGCAAAGATTCAAATCCAGGCCCTCTGATTTCCCAGATTATAAATGGTACAAGGACTTGAACCAATTGAGAAAATTTAAGAGGCTATTTTTTAAACAAATTTTTATTTATATTTAAGTAAAAACATTAATCCAAAGGAGCAAATTATTACAGATTTGTGAAATCAGCATTATTTACAGGTGCTTTACCTGTGTCAAGTTGAAGCTGAGTTGTTTCATCCATGCAATTGTTGGGGAAAAGAAAAGGGTAGAGAGGAAGGAAAGAAAGCAAATTTATAAATTTAAGAATATGATTTTTAAAAGTTTAATATAGGGAATCACAACTACTCATTTCCTTTTAAAACCTTCCATCAATTCAAAAGGCTCAAGATATGTAATTATAAATAATATTCAGCCCAATGTTCTCAGTCAGTCAGTCAGTCAGTCAGTCAAGCAGCATTTAGCATAAATAGCATAATGCTGGGGATACAAAAAAAAAGGGTAAAAACCAGTCCATGCTCTGAAGGGGCTTAAAGTCTAATGGGGAAAATGATGTGCAGAGAACTATGTAGGAACAAGCTACATATAAAGTAAATTGGGGGTAATCTCAAGGGAAGGCACAAAGATGAAGGAGGACTGGGAAAGGTCTCTTGCAGAGAGTGGGACTTTAGCTGGAACATGAAGGAAGAAGCCAGGGAAAGCAGGGGTCAGAGAGGAGGAAGGAGAGAATTTCAGAGATGCAGGATGGGATGGCCAGTGAAAACACTTGGAGTCAGGAGATAGAGCACCATGTTCTAGAAACAGCAAGGAGGGCAGTGCCACTGGAGTCCAGAGAATATGGAGGGGCATAAGGTAGAAGACTGGAAAGGTAGGGAGGAGCCAAGTTATGTGGGGCTTTAAAAGCCAGAGGATTGTATGTTTGATTCTGGGGATAATAGAGACTTTTATTGAATGAGGGTTGGAGCAGGAGCAACAGAAGGGGTAAGGATAAAAGCTAGGAGCTGGGTGACTGGGAAGATGATAGTACCCTTGATAACAACAGGAAAGTTAGGAAAAGGGAAGAGTTTGAGGGGAAAGAAAGTGAGTTCAGTTTTGGACATGTTGAGCTTATGATGTCTAAGGGACATCCAGTTCAAGCTGTTGAGTAGACAGTTGGAGTTAGGAGACTGGAGGTCAGTAGAGAGGTTAGGACTGGATAATCATTTGCCTAGAGATGATAATTGAAACCATGGGAACTGATGAGATCATCAAGTGAAATAGTCAAGGGGAAGAAGAAAAGAAATCTCAGGACAGAGTTTTAGGGGGCTCCTACAGTTAGCAAGTATGACATGGATGCAGATCCAGAAAGGAGACAGAGAAGGAGTAGTCAAACAGATAGGAGGAGAAGAGGAAAGAATAGAATCACAAAAATCTAGAGATGGTCTTTCCATTGCACTATTGTTGCCTCTTACCTTTCCCAATCTTCCCAATTCACTATCAAGACCTAGTTCTTTTTCTTTTTTTAAATAGATTTTGGCCTCCTTCGTAAACTAAACTGCATGTCAACTTTCTCATTCCTGTAAAATAATCTAAACACAAATTGAAAGTGTCCTTGATGAAAAGATGTGAAGGAATCAGGCATATTTTTACAGATGTATTTCTATAGCAGATCTTATCTTTACAAGTATGTGACAGACAGCATCATCCTTTTTTTAAATGACAAAAAAGCATCTGATCTGGTAGGGCAAAACACAAACTGTCTCGCATTCAATCTTCTTGGAAGGTACCACCACAAAGATCATCTTATTCAATGATTTGACAATTAATGTCTATCAAGGCATTTAAAAGGTGGTTAAGTATGCTTGCCAAAGCTATCAGCTACAATTATATGGTGGATGTAACCTCATTTTAGAACATTCTTCAACCCTTCTGGCCCCTTTCTCACATTAGTGAGCTTCTCCTAGATCCTACATTTTGAAGCCCATCCATCCTCCATTCCTCTCCCATCCCTGCTTCTGATTTCAATTTGTGTTTACATTCTTTCATATATATATATATATATATATATATATATATATATTGTAGGGATGAGAAAGTTGACATATGAGCTATTTTATGAAGGAGGTCTGTACTTCACAGCTATCCTCATAAGAGCTCCCGAGCTCCCACAAGTTCCTTTTATGTATGGTCTTTCCCCAAGAGAAAGTAAAATCCTTGAAGGTGGGAATTGCTTTTTTTTTCTTTTGTGATCCCAGCATTTAACACTGTGCCTGGCACATAATAAACATATAATTTAATAAATGCTTCTTGACTTAACCTGACTTGATAATCTGTACAGTCTAAATGGAAGAAGAGGTCCTTCAATTCCTTTTGTTTGTAGATAACATTGAGCTGAATGACTGAAGTCACAGAATACTATAAGGCTTTCTCAATAAGGTTCACACATATTCTGAAGAGACTGGGCTAGACATCCACATAAGAAAAACCAACTAGATAAAGAATGGCAACTGTCCAAATTATGACATGCAGTTAGATGGGCAGGCAACTGAATTAGTTTGTCAATACATATATATTGAACCAACAATGCTAATGGTCAGGGATCTATATTCAGAATTGAATAGGAGGAAGACAGTGGTTTGGACTGTATCTCAGAAACTATCCTAAGGTTCTCCCAATACTATATTGTGGACCTGTCTGGTGGTTAAGGCAGGGATAAGTGGGGTCCTGGGGCCTGGATGGATTGAGACAAGTTTCAAATATTTGCCCTGCACTGGGGTAGGGAGACCCATCCTGCCCTACTGGAAAGTCAGAGGGGCGATGGGGGAGGACATAGGAGAAAGCAGATTAGGGGAGGGGCTATACAGTGGGATCGCTGTTTTGGGGTTGGGGAAAGATGGGGAGAAAATTAGTAACTCAAAATCTCATGGAAATGAATGATGTAAACAAGAAAATTAATTAATTAATTTATTTAAAAAATAATAAAAATTACACCTGTTTTTTTTTTTTTTAAAGAAAGAAACATTTACCCTGAAACCACCAACTTTGCTAGTCTCTGTGGCTGAAAGATCCATCCTATGGACAACCTGGTAATGAACCTTGGGATCTCAACGGAGAAACCATCATCAGGCCTTTGCTGACTTTCTTAGGAGAAAGAAAATTTTGTATTTTAACACAAGAAGCCTGTCATTTTTTTCATTTTTGAGGATAGTTTTAAAAAAAATCAGATTCCTTAAGAATATTCAAAAGTCATAATTTGAGGATATTTTTGCGGAATCAGTAGCAAGGGTAATTCCACTGAGAGTATCTGGCAGAACCATTTCCTAGTAAGAGGGAAAAGGTTGCCAGCCCTAAATCATCCACAGAATACTGCAACTTTAACAAAGTGTAAAATTATAGTTCAAAGTCAGATTATAGTATGACCATGGCATGTTGAATTACTTGCCTCAGACTATTAGTCATTGGTTGAATTATAAATTAGTTACTTCCTGATGACATATATAAGCACCAGGCATATCATCAGTGAGGTATCTCTAAATCTTGCTGTAGAATGGGTACTTCCAGTGAGTACTTGTTCAAAATGACAGTTATTAAATAAATGTCTAATGGCAGATAGGTGGACTCATAGTACATAACGCACTGGACACCTGAGTTCAAACGTGGCCTCAGACTGCCTAAGTTTCTTCATCCCTAAAATGAAGATAATAATAGCATTTACCTACTAGGGCTATTGTAAGGATAAAATGAGACAATATTGGTAAAGCACAAGTAGAAATTATTGTTATATGTGCTGCTGGTCTGTTGTTGAATATGCAATACAAAGATGAATAAAACATGGTCCTTGCTGGCTTAGAGCTTGTAACTAGTTCAGGAAATAAAGCATATATAAATTAATATAATAGAAGGTGTAAGAGTTGCACAGTGATCTGTTAGTTTAGCAGAGCAAGAGTTTACATTGGGTTTGGGAGCAAGAAAGGAAGACTTCTTGAAAGAGATGATATTTGAACAGGGTCCAGAAGGATGGGCAGGTTTTCAGTAGGAGATGTGGGCTGGGCAGGGCAGTTAGGATCTTAGGGACATGTTGAGGGCATAAGCAGCTAGTCCTATTTGGTCTGAGTACAGGGGTATGAAGAGGTTGAAGTAGGTAATACAGTTTGAAAGGTCAGCTGAGGTCAAATTACAAATATCCTTTAATATCACTTTAATGAGTTTGACTTTCATTTGCTGACAATGGGGAATCTGATTTTTTTAAACAAGGGAATGACATAGCAGAAAAATTTACACACACACACACACACACACACACACACACACACACACACACACACACACACACACACACACACACACACACACCATAGCATAGAGGGTGAGAGTGTGGGGAGAGAATTGATGCAGGAAGACCAGACAAAAATCTAATTTTAAAAATGATTTTATTGATAATTTTTGTTTTTGTCACTTTCATTTCTCATTCTATTATTCCTTTCCCCTTTCCCACCCAGAAAACTATCTTTTAAAATAAGTAAAAGGAAAAAAAAATTAAAAAGCAGTTCAGCAATGTCACCAGCTTGTCTATTTTTACAAAGAATGGTGAATGGGGGGGGGACACTCCAGCATTTCTTGGGGGGGGGAGACTGGTCATTATTATTACAGCATTGGTTCAGCATTAGTTTTATTGTTATTCTTTCCTTTTACATTGCTGTAGTTATCATGCACTTTGTTTTCTTGGTTCTGCTTACTTCACCTTATTTCCATTCATATACCAGGCAAGAGGCTATTATAATTCCAGGTAAGCTGGGAGGACCTAGCCTAGGGTGGAAGAAGTGGAATTAGAGAGAAGAGGGGGTGATTCACTGGAAGGTTTGAGCAGAGGCTGGATGACCAATTGCCAAGAATGTTATAGACTTGGTTCCTATTTACATACAGGTTGGACTAGTTGACCTGTGAGGTCTGTGAGATTTAGGGTGATTTTCTATGCTTGGGAAAGAAGTTGAAAAGATACATATAGGGCTTAGCCAATGACTGGATGGATGTTGGGGGAAAAGGAAAAGGAGAGTCAGACATGACTGTGAAATTTTGATCCTGGGTTACTTAAAGTAAAATGGTCCTATTAACAGAAATAGGGGAAATAACAGGGATAAATGAGTACTTGTATAGCACCTACTATGTCCCAGGCACTGTGCTAAGTGCTTTACAAATTATCTCATTTGATCCCTATTTGAAATAAGGAAGGGAGGAAGAGAAGCATGTTTTGTGGGAAAATGATTTACATTTCCAGACATGTTGAGTTTCTAGTATAAAACAGTTGAAAATGGAAGTCTGGCTCAGGAAAGAAATTGGGACTGATTATATATATTTGCAAATCATCTTTATGTCGTAATAACCAGCTGAAAACAAGAAGGTAGATGAGCTCAATCAATCAACAGGTATTTATTAAGCATTCCAAAGTGCTAGGCTCCAAGCCAGGTGACAGAGATACAATTATGTAACAAAGCACTTTACTTGGCAAGCAAGTAACTTAAGGAAAAAGAGAGGCAACCTGGAATTGTGGATAAAGTCTCCTTGAACTCAGGCCCATCTATGGGTTCTAGCATATCCCCAGATACATACCGACTATAAGACCCTGGATAAATCATTTAACCTCACAGTGCCCCCAGGCAACTCTATAAAACTAAAAGTTTCAGATCTGGTTTGGTGGAGGATTTTCCTCACCAAAGAGCTCCCTACACCAATGAAATCACAGATCTGAATAACAACAATAACAAAAAAAAAACTCTTGTGAAGCTCTTTATATTATCTCAAAAAGTGGAGGGGAGGGAGTATTATCATTTCCATTTTACAAATAAGAAAACTAAGCTCAAACAAGTCAATTGACTTGTACAAAATCACACAACAAATAAGTGGAAGAAAGACCACATTTGAACATAAGGTCTCCTGACTCCAGGAGCTTTTTCTTTTTATCGTGCTGTCAATGGAGAATATAGAGTGAGAACTTAATTTTCTTTAAATAGACTAATTCCAAGATGTGTAGAACTGTTCATTGCAATTATTAAGGGTGGGTATTCACTAACTTGCTCTTTAGATTTAGGTTTCTCCCTTACTTTTGAGCCTAGAGCCCTCTTCATCTATGATGACAGCTAATAAAATCAATTATTTATCAGTAGTTTGATTCAGCATACTAGGCCCTGTGCAGTCATGTAGAAAGTCTCACCAATATAGCCACAGCTCAAAATCAATCTCAGGAGTATATTTTAAAATGTACGTATAAATTTATATTAAACTCAAAAACTGTCAAACGTTGATTCTCACAACAGCCGTAGGAGAGTTATTCCAATTTTGCAGATGAGAAACAGGATTAGAGCATTTTGGTGATTTGCCTAGGAGTCACACGGAAGAGTTCAGTGGCGAATCAACTTACAAAGAGCACTGGATTTGTTATTAGAGCGCCGCAGAAAGGACAAGATAATAGATTAGAGGGCAACTGAATTTATCTTATCCCAGTCATTCATTCACTCATACCCAGGTACTCTTTCGGCTCAAGGTAGAAGTATGGCTCTAGGTTTGAAGTGTGAACAAAGAAAGTCGGGGAGAGGGGCTTTTTTTGCCTGTTATGGGCAGAAGCACACTCTCTTTAGAGAGCATTCAGAATTTAGTAAGAGCGGACCCCAAACTGCAAAATATCCTCCTTCCCTATGCAAACGTGTTTTTGCTTTATAATCTAGAGTTTGTCCGCAGCCTCTGGAGTCTAGAGGCCCATTCACCCATGCATGTGTGGTGGGGTCTGTCCAACCACACCTGCCCAGCTGGGGACAAACTACAAGCAGCCGGAGCCACTTACTTTGGAAAGAAAAGCTTTACCCCCCCCCCTCCCCCCGCCCCCGCCCCCGCCCACTAGGATAAAAAATCGTTTTTGCTACAGAATCCCCACCTGGGGAAGCCCGGTGTTTTCGCCCTTGCCCTTATAAATCTGGAGTAAGTAGGCACTGGGAAGGATGGGTGCTCAGCTGCTGTGCTCACAGGTGCAACTCCAGCAAGCACCCAGCGCTTTCTTCTTCCCGTGACCACCCAAGGACAGAAACGCCCCGCCCACCTCGCACCAGCTGGGGGCGGGCGGAAGGTGCTGCCTCTGCTGCGTCTGTCTCTTTAAATTTTCACTTCGCCTGGGAAAGCCCTGCGCGCAATGGCCACGCCCCCCTCCGTGCCTCAAACTATTAGGTGACTGGAACGCAGCTGCGAGTGGGGGAAGGAGTAGGACGTGAGGGTGAGGAAGGCGTGAGGAGGGAGGAGCTGAAAGGAATAGGGACCGGAGAGGGGGTGGGGACAAACAGGGAGGAGGTGGGGACCGAGAGGGGGAGGGAAAACGGAAGAGAGAGGGCGGGGGAGCGACGCTCCGCGGTTCGGACCAATCGCCGAGCTCTCCGAGCACTCGCCCCACCCCCACCGCCCATCCCCCGTCCCCCGGCTCCGCCTCCGCCGGTAATAATTAGGCTGCGGGAGGGGGGCGCCGCGTCAGCGCCGGGCGTCGGCCAATCCCAGGGCTCTTCCCGGCGGTCGCGTCACGGGCCGAACAACCAAACAGAAAAGTTTAATAAACAGCGGACGGAGAGGCCGGCGGTGGCGGCGGCAGCGGCGGGGCCGGAGCCGGAGCGAGCCAGGGTTCGACGGCCTCACCTGTCCCCATTCACCCGCGGCGGGGGCGGCGGCGGCGGCTGTGGTGGCGGGTGCGTCCGGCGGAGGGAGCCGCCGCCAGGTGAGAGTGGCCCGGAGCCCTAGTCAGCTAGAGCTGTCCCCTCCCCCCGTTCGGATCGGCCGGCCGGCTGGCAGGCTGAGAGGCTGGCGGGCGGCGCTCGAGCCCAGAGTTAGGCGCCTCCCTCTGCCCCTCCCGGCTCGGGCGGGGAGGGGGGAGCCGGAAGCGCCCACGCAGCAGGTGGTGGGGCCGGACCTCCCCCCGCCTTGTGGGTCTCGCGCTCTTGTTGGGTGGGGAGGGAGCGAGAAGAGGGGACGTTTGTGGGGGAGGGGATTCTTAATGGGGGGCATTGGGGGGAGGGGAGAGAAGAGGAGGGGTGGGAGCGGGATTGTGGGCGGAGGCTTGGGGGTGGCCGCGTGTTGGGGGGGTGTCTGGGGGCGGGGCGAGCCGTGGGGTGGGAGGATTAGGTTAGGGTGTGCTGTGGCCTCTGGGGTGGGAGAGGAGGGGAAGGAGACTCGGGGCCCGGCGCGGCTAGGGTGGGGTTGGAATCTACTTTGTTTTTTGAAAGCTAGGTCAGGTCCCGGGCTTAGGATTCTGAGGGTCCGGCCCTTCTAGGGTAGAGGAGCTCTGGGCCGCGTTTCCCCCGGGGAGGGGGGGCGGGGTAGGAATAAGCTTCCATTGGGCAACTGATCGCTAATCGACTTGTTTACCTTTTTAGGTCCCTGGGTTAACTCCTTTCTGGGCCGAATGTTCCCCGACCTCTTGTTGCCCTGTTAACCCCAATTTTATGCCCCTGTTGGTGGTGTTGGGAGTTTCTTTAGACGCTTGGCGTGTGTACGCGTTTTAAGCACCTTAAAAATGAATCTTGTCTGTACCTTTCACGCCGATTCCTGTACAACATCTCAAACTGTTTGGTGTTAACAAAAGTTATCCTTTTGTAGTGGCTTGTCTCATGCTTTGATAACATCTCTTTCTAGGGGATGGGGGAGGCCACATTTTTATGTCCTCTGGCATAGAAGTGTTAGATGTTTGTTGATTCCCTCCTGATTTATCCTTTTCTCGAGGTAGCAACTTTGCCATAGAACGTGAATTTGGTAGGTCGGTGTCATTCCTTACACACAACTGCTCTTTTAACTAGTCCACTCGGATTTTTGGAGTTTGCTGATGCTTGTATTAAAATACATTATTTCAGGCCTCTGATTCTAATTGGATAGGTTTAGTATTTTATTCTCGTGGGAGAAGGCTTTTGACTTTAACATTGATCAAGATATGGTTGGGGAAATTTCATTATTAAATGTTTGTAATGGAAAGGATATTATTACTGTAAGAAATTTAAGATTCTCCCACCGCATACCTCCTGAGTAACCGTTATTATAATCCAAGTAGTTATCAGAGTTTGAAAATATTAATAGTTGGAATTCAAACACTGATTCCAGATGAAAAGTAAATTTAGTTACATAAAATTAGCTCTAAAGTTGTTTTTCATAAAACAAGAGATGTAGTCCTGAGTACTTTAAGTTGGCTACATAAACAATTTTTAAGTTGTATTCTGAAAAGGAATTTTAGCTTGGGTGTTTTTTAGTAGCCTGGAGTAAAATGGAATGAGCATATGATCTTTTCTGAATTTTAAAAAACAGAATCAAAGATTTTTTAAAAAATATGCATCTTTAAAAGAAGGCATCATAGTATGGAAAGTATACTTAAAAACAAAACTGCATTAACTATTATGATCTTGGCAAGTGTGTTGCTTTATTCTATTAATTTCCTTATATATGAAATGAAAATAACCCTCCCATGCAACATGAGTATTAAGTAAGCTTCTGTAATTTGAGGAATAAGCTTAAATTGAGTCAACAAAGTGACTTCTGCAAAATTCCCAAGTTCCTGCTGAAATTTGTGTGTAAGGAAAAATAACAGCAGATACAGTAAGTCAAGGAATAACAGTGCAGCTTGATTTTTATTTTTTAAAGTGTTACTTTTAAGGGAAGAGGCAGTATCTAAATAAGGAAATCCTCTTGACATACAGCACTGTAACCCTGGGCTGGTCACTTAATGTAGGCCATTTTCTAAGACATAAGTTACAGAAGACCTGCATTGATATGGATGGTTTATTTACCTGGAAACTGTTGAAATCAAAGGTCCTGTCTCTGCCCCATTCATAAGGTAGGAATAGCCTAAATCATTGTCAAGACTAAGAATTGCCTTTCTATTCCACCTTTATTTTTCTACCTCATTGGGAGGAAAAAAAGATAATAGTGGAAAATTTCTCAAATTCTTAAAAGACAACATGTATGTGTAAAATAAGCCACTTTTGTCTTTGATTAAGCCAAGTAGATAGTGTAAAAGTAGAGAAAGAAGACTTAGAATTTTGAAAGGAAAGAAATCCCAGTAGTTCACTTTTAGTAATACTATGTTTTTTAACTTGTAAAAACCTTTTTTAAATGTCCCGTATTACCTATTGCAGGTTCATTCAAGAAATGATTTGCCATTAAGTAATGGAGAAAATTAATTTTATCTCTGGTTTTCCCATAGGCCTGATACTGTTTTTGGGCAGTGGAGGTAATTCTTCAGCGTTGTTCTTATTAATGAACTCTTTGAAAGAGCTTTTTTCTTTCTTTCTTTTTTTTTTTTGTAAACTGTCTCCTTTCCATAATTACCCTTCCTAGTAATGATTTTTTGGCTCCATCATAGTGACCTAGTAAGGTCTGTCAAGGCTCCCTGGTGATTCCAGATGATTTTAAGAAGTGCTTTTGGCAGACCTGTATCTTCTGGGGAATGTGATTCTTAAGAAAGACCTGATTGACTTTTAGTCTATTCTTAAACCATAGAAATTGTTCAAAAGTTGTCCTTGTCCACTTAAAAATTAAAATACTATGAATTTAGTGTAATCAATATGCTGGCTCCTACTTTTCTTGTTAGGATGTGAATCAGCAGAAAAACTGGATGTGACTTATTCTCAGATTCATTTTAAGATTATTATGTGGGAAAACTTCTTGAATTTATATGGTAAATATACATTCTTAGGATATGAATATTTTCTTTGGAGGTGGAGTTAATGTTATATCAAACTGGAGACTTGACTTCCTTATTCTGGTAAAGGTCTTCTACGATGTTGGTTGGGGGGGGGGGGGGTGTGTGTGTGTGTGTGTGTGTGTGTGTGTGTGTGTGTGTGTGTGTGTGTGTGTGTGTGTTCCATTTTAGTTTACCATGTAGCTTTCTAAATTGACCTATCTCTGCAGGACATTGGGATAGAGTAAATTTTGAGTGCTTTTTATGTCTGGGAGAACTTTTAGGGGACAGAGTATTTTCCTGTTTTAGAATAACAGATATTTGAATTTTTATTTTATGAAATTAAGTTTCTTTTTGAATTTAATCTCCTATTTTTCTTTAGTCTTTGTTTTCTAACTACAGGTTGCAGGTGTGTTGATGACATCCTGGTTGAGCAGGATTGCTGAATTGTAACCCATATCTCATGTTGCTTGTTTCTATTTCATACCAATAATTAACTTCTGTGGGTGAAGGATTGTGGTCAGATCAAAGGTTGTTTTGTTTTGTAACTACAGCTATTTGCTTCCAATTACATGCCTACCAAATTTGATGTTTAAAATGTTTGTCCTTTGAATCTTCTCGTGACCCCTAAAATTTAGTAGGCATGTGCACACACACCCTACATCTGCAGAATTAGTTGTGTATTTATTGCTTATGTTGTGTACCTGGTATTTTGGTAGCTTTACTTTTTTCCAAGAACAAATGGGAAGTTACATTAGGAAGAAAACCTGATGAACTTTACTCTAGGAGTGCTGTGCATTCAAAGCACTGAGTCCTTGCAAAGCATCTTGGGACTAGAACTCTGAATTGGCTCTTTCAATTTGTACACTTAAACAGCATAATAGATTATGCAGCTGTCTAGGCTTCTTGAGTTTAGCTTTTTTCCCCTTTATCCCCTCATGTTTGAGCCTTAGAAACAAATATTGTGAATTTAATTTAATTTTTTTAAAAGACCTTCATTTAGTGTTCAAAGCACCTTTGTGTTTCATTAAAATAGCATACTACAACAAAAGAATTGTTTTGCAATGCCATGACTACAGGAATCATGTTTCTAACATTTTAATTCCTTGGACCATTAAAAAGAATATTTGGTGAACTGTTAAGTAGTGCTGATTGAAAACTTCATAAGACAATTTTCAAAATTGGTAAGTTATATAAAATTTTAAAATTTACTCTCCAGACTCTTTGTTAACAAGACTATTTAGCATTGTCTTCTGAGTATAGTTCCTTTAGCTGTCTTTAGGACCCAGAGATATATAGTATCTTAAAAGAGGAATTTTTGAGAGAAGTAAAAATAACTTTCTATTGATCAGACAATAAAATAAAATTGGTTACTTAGGTTACTAGAACCTGGGCTTTGTTTACAATAGATGCTATAACTTTAGGTAGTTTAGAATAACATAAAAATGACATTACATGTCAGGCAGACCTCTTCAAGTTACAATATAGAAATACTTTCTCCCCATAACATTTTCCTCTAGTCTAAAATGCAGTTGAAAACCTTATGATAATTTTGTGATATTTTGGGCAAACTTGTCAAATGTTAGAGATATCACAGAAACGAATTTTTAGTTGCTTATGATGAATGATAGAAGTTTTAGTGAATCTTCAGAATAATCTTCACAGTGGAGATTGATTTAGGTATCCAAACTAGTTAAAAGGCATGAGAGCTAAGAATGTTGCTGAAACATTTCCTAAGTTATTAGACTGAAACAAGTTGAAACTGTTTTCAAAACAGCATAACCTACCTGTTATTCACCATTTCAAATGAGCATTATCAATTTTTAATTTCAAGTTAGTATCCTATTGATGTGATATTCTCCCCTTTAAAAGTTCTGACAGGAAGAAGTGAAGGGGGAGGGAAAGTTCATCTTAATTTTTAGACAAAAGTGAAATCCAGTAAAATGATGATTAAAAAAAATCTAACCTTGTTTCAAGGGCTGATTCTAGCCGAAATTAAAGCATTGTATTCTGAATGGTTCGAGAGCATGAAATTCCATTAAATAAGTTTGTGGTCTTGCATGATCTTAATTGATAGGCCATGCAGTTTTAGTTTTTGAGGAGGCAAAAAACAAGTTCGATAGGTTGGGAGATACTAAACACTCATTACATACTGTTTCTTTAAGGAAGCAGCTTTTTCAGGGTGTTTTAACATGCTTAACCTAACCTGCTAGCTGGGAAAAGTTCTTTAAAATAATGGATATTATACTTAACCAATCAAAACTAAGAGTTTTATTAAAGGGGTGGAGATTTGGCTCTTCAGCCACTAACCTCGAAGAAGGCGGGGCTTGGTGCTCAGGGTTGGTTGCTTTGGAGTACAGCTTCAAGTGAAGTTAATCTGAGGTGAAGCAAACAGAAAATTGGGGAGGTTTTGGTAGGATTTTTGTTCTCATCTCATAATGTTCCCGTGTTTCACAATCGTGCACCTTTAGGTTTCTGTGTATGCCAGATTTTGCCATTGTTTTATTTTCCATTGTTAGCTGAACATGAGATTAAGCAGGGAAGCAGAACAAAAGGGCTGTTTGGACAGGAAATAGAGTGCAGAGAATCCAACTTGACTTTCCGTGACGATTTAATTTGGTGTAGTGTCTGTCTTTTATTTAAAACTAGCTCCCATCCGTACGAGAATCTTGTCATGTATTGCTCATGTGAAGAATAATTCTTGAATAAAAAATGAGAACTTTAGGAGGTCTGCTTGGTTTTTAAAAATGCTCATTTCTTTGATTTTAAGAGATTAAGTAGCTGAATGAGTATTAAATAGGTTTTATCTTAAAGTATTGAGATATTGTTCGTTTGTATTCTAACATCTTTAACTTTTTAAAACTGAAATAGAAAATTTAGATTTTAAAAAACACATCCATGGCACAATTTGATCTTCTTGAAAAGGTCATTTGTTTCCTTTTGAACAGAAGCAAAGCAAAATTGCTTTCACCTTGATTCATTGAAACACCTTTATTTCTTTGAAACGTAGAAATTGAAACGGAACTTTTTTTTTTAAGCCTTGCAAGCATGTAATGATTTGAACTTAAGTTACATTTGAAAGAACATCTTCCTTAGGAAATGACACAGTAGTCTTTTATTTAAAAATTATAGTATGTTTTAATTATTTGGCATTTCTTTGTTAAAGGAAAAATTATTTTTTACATTTTACTGCATTACATCTGTGAATCCAGGACCCTTTTTACTTCAAAAGAATGGCTCTGGTGCTTTTAAAGTAACACCTATCTATAGGGGGCTTAAATTCTTAAGTTGTTTGTAGACTCAGATTTGTTAAAGTATCTCAGTAAAATTTCACAGCTTTTTGTTAAAACTAGCATTTGGAAATAAGAAATAGAATATTTTGAGGGGCTATAAAAAGAATAGGAAGACTGAATTAAATGTGAGATTACTTTGACTAGATTTGTTTTCTGGAGTTAATACATTCTGGAGTTTCTGAAGTTCCTTTTCTCCGTTTTTTAAATAGTTTTCTTGCCATGTCTACCTGAAGGAAACTGAGAAAGTACTTTTTGAAAACCAAGAAACATCTCTACTATCCATTTTTCAGTAGTAGTAGTAGTAGTAGTAGTTGGTTTTGTACTTAGACTAACTTTGCTTTTATTTAGGCCTTACATTTCTGTCCTTTTAAATATCACAACTATTTAAGGCTGTAAGACATTTTTATTCTGAGTTACTAGAAGCATCATTAAAGGAGTTTAAAAAAGCAATCAGTGTCAGTAACCTTCCATTTCTTTACCTGAAGGTCCACTTTATGTATTATAATTCTCAGGTAGCTACTGGGAGTGTTTTTTATATGAACTTCAAGAACAGCAAAAATAATGTTTAAGTAAATGATAACACTAGGTCTAGGTTTAAAAGTGATATCAGTACCCTTCAATGTTTTATTGGTTTTTATAACACTGGCTTACCCTTAATTGTATATGCTATATATAGACAAGTATTATACATCTCTTTGCCTTTAATAGTATTCTTTGTTTCCTGATGACTCTCTGATTATATGTATTCCTCACTACTAGTCTTTCTGTGCTAAATGAGCTAGACTAGAAACAATTTGAGTTCTTAGTCTAGACACTTACTAGTGATTCTTTTTCCCCTCAGCAAAATGCAAAACAAATGTCAGTAGTATTTTTAAAATGCTAGATTTAGCTATGAAGGTGCAGTGATAAAATATTTGTGAATAGGAATTAATTATCCTTAAGCAAAATATTTTATCAAAACATTCTAATCCATTCTGTAAGTCAAATACTGTAACTAGTCATTCTGAAAAGATTATTAATTAGTGGCAGTAATTCTCACTTTATGCTACTTGCAGCTTTTAGACTCAGTAGTAGTAATTGTGTATTTTGTATTTCTGATAGTTTTATAGGTGGAATTTTGTCACTACTGAAAAGTTCTGTTTTCCTAAATATTTTCACTTATTTTCAATTTTTGTACCAGAGGATAGAAATTTAGCTTTCATTAAGGAATATGTTAATCAGTTTTACTTAGTGAACTAGTTTCTTTGAGGATCTGTTATACACTTGTATTTAAGTTGTTTCTTAACGTGTAAGGACTTGAACATTTTCTACCTTTTTATTAATAGAACAATTCATTGACTTTAATTGAATAACTGAATCCAGACTTCTATTTGGTCTTTTAACTATATAGTATGAAATATTTACCTCATTCAAAATTTGTGAGAAAATGAATTTGATTTTCATTTCTTTGACTTTGACCTAAAAGTTAATTTCATTGCCTCTTCATCAAAAATAAATTTATCAGTCGATTAACTTTAATTGTTTTGGTTGGAGGCAAGGCAGTTGGGATTAAGTGACTTGCCCAAGGTCACACAGCTGGTAAGTGTCAAGTGTCTGAGTGTGAATTTGAACTCAGGTCCTCCTGACTCCAAAGTGGTGCTCTCTATTCACTGCATCACCTAACTGCCCCAAGTCCACTAACTTTTAGACAGAATTATTTTACAGCTCTTTACAGTTTGTTTTGTATACTGGAATCCCAAGTAAGGACTGCCAACTTTTCTCTTATACTATAGGCAAATTCAAATTTGTGAGTCTTATTCTCCTCAAATTTCCTGATTATAATCTGTTGTAGACATTCTGCCTTGTACAAAATAAAAGTTCTTGGTTGAGTCTGGAAGCAAAATATGAATAATTTTGTTTTTATAGGGAAGTCTTAGGAATAAGACTCCATTAAGTTTGTTAGGTTTTTATAGCGACCAGATGTATTAAATAACTTTTGATGCTTTTTAACTGAATAGATCAAGGAAGGTAAGTAACCTTTTAACAATGCCAGTTTCGTAGTAGGTGCTTAATAAGTGCTAGGTGACCAGTGTGTCAGATGAATATTTGTAACTTTTTATAATAAGCCTGTAAATGTGAATGCAGTGTGGAATCATAGGTTTAGAACTAAGAGAACTAAGAGTTTTTAGAGTTCAACCACCTCATTTTACAGTTGAAGAAACTGAGGCACAGAAAGGGGAAATTGATGTGTCTTAAGGATAGATAGTGTCTTTACTAAGAATTAGAACCCATGACTTATTGACTCCCAAGTCCAGTGCTCTCCATGCCATTACAGTACAGTATGTTAAAGTATGCCACAGTATACTCTCCTTTACCTTTACTAACTAGGAATTGAATTCTTGAGAATTAGCAGAGAAAGCACAGAATCCTAACCAGTAGAGCATTGGGAGAAAAATCACAAATTACTAGTATATATTCTTCCTGTTTCCCACTGATAATCATTTTGGGAGGCCATCTCGTTGAATTGTGACTATCAAAATTCAGAATTAAAAAAAAATTCCATAGAACATAGCTATTATATTGTCTTATAAAGTAGTTGTGTAGGTTGCCTTTCCTGTTTGTCTTCTCTGTGAAAGTAGGTAAATGATTTCGTATAGGTAACTTTTGTTCCTAATTCTAGAGAAGTTGTTCACCATTGTATTCCAAACTTGTTTTTGAATGAATCTCTGTTTTCCTGATGTCTTATTTCCTTATAATCCTGTGTCTGATTATTAGACACAAACTGGAAGAAGCAGTTAACCTCTGTTAATGGTTGGCTATAGTTTTGTATCTGATTAAAAAAAAACTAGCTTAAAATTACCTCATCATGATGTGATTTTTCAAGTATCATTAACTTTTGGCATGCACTGAAAACTGTTATATAAGTACATAACTGGCATAAGGGATAAAATGCTGGTGAGAATTAAATAGTTTAACTTGTAAATGCACTTCGAGAACCTTAATTTATATATATATTATAAATATAAAATATATATATATGTATACATATATATCACTACAACTACTCTAATACTACTTCTGTTGCTAGCACTGGGCTTTGAAGTCTTTTGAGTCCAGGATCTGGGTGTGAGTCTCTTACCCTCACCTGACCTTCAGTTTCAGTATTTGTAAAGTGAGGTGGTAGTGATTTGATTCAAATGATATGAAGTGTTAAGCATAAGGCCTAAAAAAACCTAGTGAACACTACTTCCTTAAAGCCCCTAAATAGTTCCAAAGGTACTTTTGACACTTTTGAAATGTTATAAAAGGCATGTCTTTCTGTTTGTTTTGGAATTAACAGCTACTCTATTCCCTATTTAAGTGACTAAATCCTAGGGCTGAAATGGTGTGAGAAGAAATTAGGCAAAGTCCCTCTACTGTTTGAAATACGAATGTCTTAGAATTCACACTTAGTCGCTTCTGCATTCAGGTATGGGGCATACCTCAGAGATATTTTTGGTTGGGTTCCTAAAGCGGGTAACAAATTTTTTGGTTTCCTATTGCATATAAGAGTTATGTTTACATCATATTGTTGTCTGTCAGGTGTATCATAGTATTATGTCTAAAAAAACAATGTATGTACCTTAATTAAAAATACTGCTAAAAAAAAATGCTGACCATTATCTGAACCTTCAATGAGTCATAATCTTTTTGCTGAGGGAGGGTCTTGCCCCATGTTGATGGCTACTGACAGATCAGGGTGGTGTAGTTGCTGAAGATTGGGGTGGCTGTGACAATTTCTCAAAATAAGACAGCAATGAACTTTGCTTCATCAATTGACTCTTTCACTTGTAAGATGATTAATTGGCCTAATTTCAGTATAGTCGTGTCTCAGAGAATAGAGAAACCTGAGGAAAGAGAGAGATGGGACCTGGAGGTCAGTGGAGCAGTCAGAACACATACAACATTTATCAGGTGTTTGCTATCTTATATGGGTTTGTGGTACCCCAAAACAATTATAATAGTAACATCAAAGATCACTGATCACAGATCACCATAACAGATATAATAATAATGAAAAGGTTTGAAATATAGCTAGAATTACCAAAATGTGATACAAACCATGAGCACTTACTTTTGGAAAAATGGCACCAATAGATATGTTTAGTGCAGGATTGCCACAAACCTTTAATTTTTTTTTTTAAATATAATATCTTTACATCGAGGTATGCCTGAATACGAAACACCCACCTGTGAATAGAGCATCGTTGAAAGCAAATTGGGGGTACCGTTTGAAATAGTTTAACCCAGTTACTTTCCCTTGGGTCCTCCCCTCCCCCCGCCTTCATCCTAATTTAGACTTTCTTATGCCATCCAATTCTTTCCTCCTTCCAGTGCGAAGTACAGTACCACATCTTATGCAGATTGACTTATGGGATGAAAAATATGATCCTATAAACTTCTGGATGGAGATTTATAAATGAAACTGAATGTCCTTGCTGTTTTCTAAAAACACAACTGCTTTCTCTGCAGATGCAAAAACTCTACTTTTCTCACTATACCAAATCCCTGAGAAAACTTTGAATGGGCTACCCTCAAAATTGGAAGTTTGAGTAAACCCTTGACAGTTTATTTTCAAAAGGGTTTTAATTCTTTGCCTAAAGCTTTGAGATTATAGGCATTTTACCTTGTTTAGACTTGGGTTTTAAAGACATAAAGCCCTAACTTGTTCTAAAGCATTTATTTATAAGGCATTTTGGTAAGTGCTGAGGATACAAAAATGTAAGCATAACTAGTTCTTGCCTCTAGGAGAAAGAAATATAATGTGGTGGGAGGAAAGAATAATAATATTAAAAAATAACATGCAAGGTAAATTATGGTAAAGACGAAGGAATCTAGACACGATGGATCTCCGTAGACTCCATATTGACTTTGAAAACCACAAATGTTCATTGTTGTAATTTTATTTGTTTTGTTAAACTTTTTCCATTACGTTTTAATCTGGTTCAGGTCACACTGGGGAATTTTGCAAACACTGAATTAGACACCCTTACTTATCTAGGCAGCTTGTTGCCATTGGGAAGTAAGGAAGAATCATATTTCCCTTTTGTGGGAAAAGAGAATGTGTGGGAGGCTAGAAATTATAAAGGGGCTGGGAATTAAAGTAGGTGAACACAAACATGCAAAACACTGCTCATCTCATACTTGACTACATTTCTTTGTTATCATAGGATCTTATCATAGGATTGTTATCTTGTTATCATAGTTTGTTATCATAAGATCTTGGGTCTTGAAACTGGAACCTCAGTGGCTATCTAGACCAATCTTTGCCTTTTACAAATAAGAAAAGAGAGTGTAGGGACTTGTCTATGGCCTATTACTAGTAGTAGTAAGTGTCAGGGTCAGGATTTGAACCCAAATCCACTGCTTCTAGAGACTTTCCACATTGCAGCTCTGGTTTTCTTTTTCTTCCAAGTATTGTCCTTTACTGTATTTGTCTTGGTAACCACATGGATACAGCTGAATAGTCAGAAGGTAGAACTGGCAGTCTTTTCCATATGAAGCTCTCCTAGGTTTCTTTATGTAGGACACTTTTCTTTATGATAACCATAACTTTATTGCCATTCCTTAAAAGCCTCTGAGGTCCATTTCAGATAGGAACCCTTCTGGCTTTCGAAGATCTGAATGTTAAGGCAAATGAGGAGTTAACTGTTTTTAGTTACCAAAGATTTAGATTTTAGATTTTTCTTCAGAGACTCTTAAAGGCAGATTGTTTTTGCAACTGTTTGCAAAAGCAAATTATTTTTAGATAAAATATTTTAATTTTTTATGGCAATAAACAAAAACATTTCAGCCTATGCTTTTTATTTTTTGATCAAACAAAAACTATCTTCTCTTCCTCCCAATTCCACTCTGCATGCCACCCTCTTCCCCCTTTTGTCCCAGTTGATGGGCTCACACTGGAGACTGAATAGTGTGTGTGTGTGTGTGTGTTCAGACATGACCAGTGAAGGAATTTGTTTTACTTGACTACATTTCTGTTTTTGTTTATTGCCTGTGATCCTGGGAAAGTCACTTAAACTTTTCTGCCTCAGTGTCTTCATCTGTAAAAAGAGCTGGAGAAGGAAATTGTGAACCGCTCTAGTATCTTTGCCAAGAAAACCCCAGAAAGGGTTATGAGTTTGACATGACTGAAAAACAACTAAACATCCATCATCTGGAGGGACATAGGGGGAGGGGTGTGTGGGTGTGGGTGTGAGTGTCTTATAGGTCTAGTAGTAGGTGCTATCACTGGGTCAAAGGGTTGCAATTTAATAACATTTTGGACATAGTTCCAAATTGTTTTCTTGAATGACTGGACCCATTCACAACTCCACCAACAGTGTATTAGTGTACCTGTTTTCTCACCCCCTCCAACATTTGTAATTTTCCTATTTTTGTCAACTTTGTCAATTTGATCACTGCCTGGTAGAATCTGAGAGTTGTTATGATAGGGATTGCTGGAATAGTGATTAAGCATATTTTATATGACTTTTGATTGGATTTCTTACTCCAAAAACTGGCCTGTTCTTAGCCTTTGACTATCAATTAATTGGACAATGGTTTTTAGACAATTTTTGCTTCTGAAAAATAAAGAAAATGCAAATGAGAAGTTCTTTTATAGCTTTAAGTGTCTGTTTCAGTGAATACAAATTATCAAATTTTCTAAATGATTGAAAGAAATCAGTACTTTGAGAACAGAATGTGTCACAGAACATCTTTATTCAATAAAAATCACATTTCATAAGGAAGATTGATTTAGATCCTGTCCACTCTACATCTACCATACTAACCATTTCTTTTTTCTTCAAATCCACAGCATCTATTCTGATTTAGTTTCTTGTCTCCTTTCCTTGGACTATTAAATGATTTTATAGCTATTTTCCCTGCTTCTAGTGTCTGTTTACCCATAATATGGTTGCTCAGGTAATCTTCCTGATGTGCTGTTCTGTTGAACTAAGTTTTTCTTTAAAAATGTGTGGTAACTCCCCATTGCCTACCAATAAAGTACAGACTTCTTAGCTTGACATTCAGAGCTCTCTCCACAGTCTAGTTTTAACTTCTTTCTTTTTGTATTTCACCTAAATTAAAGCACTCACTATTCTCTCTTCTCTTATCACCCTCTCATCTTGGCGCCTATCCCACTATCACTGGAGCCTAGAATCGATTCCTCTTCCTTCTCCTTTATGCCTTCTTTCAGTGCCTTATTTGAGCTTTATTCCCCTTACAAAGCCTTGTATGATTTGCTTCTCTAATTTGGAAAAAGTCATTTGCCCTCTTTACTTTGAGGCTGCTAGGTAGTGCAGTTACTAGGATGTTGTGCGGGACACTCAGACCCTTGTGTGACCTTGGGCAAGATGCTTAACCTTTGTTTCAGTTTCTCTCATTGTAAAATGGGAATAATAATAGCATCTTCCTTCCACAGTTGTTTTGAGGATCAGATGTGGTATTTGTAAAGCGCTCAGCACAGTGCCTGGCACATGGTAGGTGTTAATACAAATGCTGGCTATTATTATAATTATCATTATTATTCATCCTCACCTTACTTTGTTGTACCTCTGGTTGTTGTTTGTCTTATTCAGTCTCCATATCTTTCCTCCTTTTAATAGTTAAAGTACTAGAAAAAACAGCATGTGATTGTTGCCTACACTTCTCTGTCTTTTACAATTTGACTTTGAATCAGCAAAAATTTATTAAGGGCTTACTGTATACCAGCCACTGTGCTAAAATGCTATAGATATAAAGACAGAAGTGAAATAATTCCTGCCACCAAAGAGCTTACATCCTTATAAAGGAAACAAATACATACATGTATAAATATAAAAATAATAAAAAAATCAATCTAAGATAGTTTGTGGATGGATTACACGAACATTTGAGGGGATTAGGAGAGCATCATAATATTATATATTTTATGCATTCCTAAGTTATAATAAATGAAATCACTATTAGTTTGAGGATCTTGTTCATTAATATATTTTATTAGTTGGTTAAAAAATAACCACTAAATATGCAAGTATTTTGAGGAAATTTTAAAAAAATTAATTTATTGCTATTTTTTTTATTTTTACATCTCCTTTAATTCCCAATGTCTCTCCCCTTTCAGACATTCTTATTTATTCTTTTTTGTTACGTATTTCCCAATTACATGTAAAAAAAAATTAACAATCATTTTTAAAAATTTTGAGTTTCAAAATTTCTTCCCCTCTTTCCCCCACGTTCTTCTTTCCAAGCAGTTTTATTTCAGTTACACATGTGAGGTCATGAAAAACATGTTGACATATTAGTCATGTTGTAAAAGGAAACAACAAAATGAAACAATAAAATAATGTTTAAAAAAAAGTACCCTTCACTCTGCATTCGGAGTCCATCATGTTTATCCTCCCTGGAAGTAGATAGAATTTTTCATCATAGTTCCCTTGGAATTTCTTGATCAGAGTAGCAGAATTTTTTGTATTTGGTCATCCATTACAGTATTGTTGTTACTGTGTACAATGTTCTGATTCTATTCACTTCACTTTGCGTGAGTTGATATAAATCTCAGATTTTTCTGAAACCTTATCTTTTCTTGGAACTGGCATGCAGTGGTATTCCATCACAGTCATATATCACAACTTGTTCAGACATTCCTTTATGGGCATCCCCTCAATTTCCAATAATATGAGTTACACAAAGAGCTGCTGTGAAAATTTTTGTACACATAAATCCTTTCCCTCGGTCAAAGGGTATGCACAGTTTGATAGCCCTCTGGACATAGTTCCAAATTGTTATCAAGAATAGTTGGACTAGTTGACAGCTCCACTGGTAGCATGTTAGTGTCTCAGTTTTTCAACATCTCCAGCATGTCATTTTCCTTTTGTGTCATGTTAACCAATCCGATAGGTTTGAGGTGGTATCTCGGGATTGTCTTGATTTGCATTTTTCTAATCAGTAGTGATATAGAGCATTTTTTCGTATGACTACTGATAATTTTTATTTCTTCTTCTGAAAACTGCCTACTAATATCCCTTGCACATTTATCAGTTGGGGAAGTGGAACTTATTTTTGTCAGCTTGTTTCAGTTCCCTATGTATTTGAGAAAGGAGGCCTTTATCAGAGAAATTTGTAAAATTATTTTCCCAGTTTCCTGTTTTCCTTCTGATTTTGACTGTATTAGTTTTGTGCAGAAACTTTTTATAATTTCATGTAATCAAAAAATTTTTCTTTATTATACCGCCTGTGAACCTCTCTACCTTTTGTTTAGTCAAACACTCTTCCCTTAGATCTGACAGGTAAAATTTACATGCTCCCCTAATTTGCTTATGATAGTACCCCTTATTTCTAAAGCATGGACTCATTTTGACCTTATCATCATAATACAGTGTGAGATACTGTTCTGTACCTAGTTTCTGCCAGATTGCTTTCCATTTTTCCTAGCAATTTTTGTTAAATCGTGAATTCTTACCCCAAAGCTGGGATATTTGGGTTTAAAAAAAGCAACGCTAGATTACTAGGGTTATTTACTACTGTGTACCCAGTCTAGCCAGCATCGGCTTGTTTTGAGGATCGCTGGCTTGTGCTACGGTTTGAGATCTAGAGCTGCGGGGCTGCTTTCCTTTTTATTTGCTTTTCACTGATCCCCTGATATTCTTGACCTTTTATTCCTCCTGATGAATTTTGTCACTTTTTTCTAGCTCTGAGAGAAATGGTTATTTCTCTCTTATACTAATGACCAATTATTGGAATTAAGATTTTTTTTTCTATTTTCTCATTCAGAAGTAAATTCTTTTTTTTTCAATTTTTAAAAAATATTTTTATTTTGCTAAATATTTTCTGATTACATTTTATTTTTTTTAAATTTTTTTTATTTACTCATTTACTTTTAATTTACAAGACTCCGTTCCACAATCACCTGAGTTTCAGATTTTCTCCCCTCCCTTCCCTCCCCCCCCCGCCCCCGCCCCATGGTGGCGTGCAATCATGTACAGGATCTGCAGATACTTTCACATTGTAC
>CM053582.1:482736168-482748079 GCA_028627135.1 Pseudochirops cupreus
TTGTTGAGGATAGTCCAGTTTATCAAGGTTGGTCATAATATGTACGATGTGTCTGTGATTGTGTGTAGGTTTTGCCTGGCAGAAGTAAATTCTTATAGGTTAATACAGTTAGTCTTTGAAAGACCTTACTGACCTTGCTCAAAAATTTGCCCCATTTAGACCATCTTATCCAGGTGGAATTATTACTCCACCCAACTAGAAGAACCTTTACTAAGAAAATCTAATCTAGGTGAATTCTGACACATTGTGTTCTACTCTGGGTTAGGTCAGGTAGATCCTTTGTCTAGATTGCCTGAGGCTGGAGTGTTCTGGGAGTAGAGTGACATCATAATCAAAGTCACAGGTCCCCTAGCCTCTGGTAAGAATAGGTCTACTTCTCATTATAATATTCATTTTCTCATGAAATTGTTAACCAATCAGAGTTCATTGCTGCCTGTCGGGAACACCTGCTTTTCGAGGGTATATGAGAGTCAAGAGGCTTCCAGGAGAGGGTCTTTGGTTTACTAGAGACAGCCAGATGGCTATCCTTTTATTATTTATTCATTAGCCTTAATTAATGAAATTATTAATTACCCAGAAACTAAGTCTCAAACTTTTCATTGTTACAGCTCTATAAAATAATTCTTTGGTATTTTGATTGGCATGGCACTAAATAATTAAATCAACTTAGGTAGAATTGTTATTTGTATCATGTTGGCTTTGCCACCGCATGAACGAGGAATATTTCTACAATTGTTTAGATCTGTCTTTATCTGTGTGAAAAGTGTTTTGTAGTTATGTTCATATATATAAATGCCTGCGTTTGTCTTGGTTGGTGGAGTCCCAAGTATTTTTATGTTTGCAGCTATTTTAAGTGGAATTTCTCTTTCTATCTCCTCTTAACTGGATAGTGTTGGTAATATATAGGAATGGGTTTATTTTATATCTTGCAGCTTTGCTAAAGTTGTTATTTGTTTCAGCTAGTTTATTAGTTGGTTTCTAGGCTGCTCTAAGTTTACCATCATGTCATTTGCGAAGAGTGATGATTTTGTTTTGTCATTGCCTATTTTTATTCTTTCGATTTCTTTTTCTTGTGTTTGCTGTAAGCTAACATTTATAGAACAGTACTGAATAATAATGGTGATAATGGTCATTCTTGCTTCATTCCTGATCTTGGGAAGGCTTCAAGTTTTTCCTCATTACAGTTTGGTTTTAGATAGATACTACTTATTATTTTAAGAGGTTCCTTTGATTCCCATGCTTTCTAATGTTTTTAATAGGAATATGTGTTATATTTCATCAGACTTATTTTTTGTCTATTGAAATAATCATATGGTTTTTGTTATTGTTATTGATATGGTCAGTTATGCTGATAGTTTTCCTAATATTCAACCAGCCCTGTATTCCTGATGTAAATCCTACCTGGCATAATGTTTGATCTTTGTTGCTATATTGCTATAATCTCTTTCTTGGTATTTTATTTAAAATGTACCTTGATATAAAGAAAATTGCTTAATAGTTTTCTTTTTCTGTTTGTTTTCTTTTTTCTGTTTTTTCCCTGGGTTAAGTATCAAAATCATATTTGTGTCACAAAAAGAATTTGGTAGGCTCTTTATTTTCCTATTTTTTCAAACAGTTATATAGTATTGGGATTAATTGTTGTATAAATGTTTGCTAGAATTCACTTGTGAATCCATCTGGTCCTAGGAATTTTTTTCCTTGAAGAGTTAGTTCATTAATGTTATATTCAATTTTTTTCTCTGAGATAGGATTATTTAAGTATTTGATTCCCTCTTCTGTTAATCTGAGCAGTTTACATTTTTGTAAATATTCAAATACTTATTTTAGATTGCCTTGCTGGCATATAATTGGACAAAATTAATTGCTTTAATTTCATCTTCATTGGTGATGAATTTGTCCTTTTCATTTTTGATGCTAGTAATTCGATTTTCTTCTTTGCAGAATAAAAAAGTCAAATTGGTCAGTGAGTGATCTGTTTTATTTTTTCCCCCGTAAAACCATCTCCTAGTTTTATTTTATTCATTTGGCTTTAAAAAATACATTTATGTTTACTTATCTCTCCTTTGATTTTCATGGTTTCTATTTTGGAATTTTATTTGGGGTTGGGGAATTTTAATTTGTTCATTTTTTTTTAGTTTTTTTGTTGCATGTCCAGTTCATTGATCTGGTCTCTTAAATTATTGATGTATGCATTTAAAGATATAAATTTTGCCACAAGTACTGCTTTGGCTGCATGCTACCAATTTTGAAATGTCTCGTCATTCTCTTTAATGCAATTATTTATCGTTTCTATGATTTGTTCTTTGACCCACTTGTGCTTTAGGATTAGATTATTTAATTTTCCATTAACTTTTAATCCATGCTTCTGACCCTTTATTAAATGTAATTTTATTGCATTATGGTGTTATTAAGAGTGCATCTAATATTTCTGCTTTTCTGCATTTGTTGCATGGTTTTTATGTCCTAAAGGTCAGTTTTTGTGAAGGTACCGTGTACAGTTGAAAAAAAGTATACTCCTTTCTGTTTCCACTTGGTTTTCTCCAGAGGTCTATCATATCTTAATTTTCTAAAATTTCATTCATCTCCTTGACTTTTTTGTTTATTTTGTGGCTAGCTCTATGTGTATCTAGGAGGGGAAAGTTGAGGTGCCCCACCAGTATGCTTTACTTTCCATTTCCTCCTTGATTCGTTTAACTTCCTTTAAGAATTTGGATGCTGTTTTGTTAGTATTTGTTTAGTATTGATATTGCTTCGTGATCTGTGGTTCCTTTCAGCAAGATGTAGTTTCCCTGCTTAGGTCTGTTTCTGGTTCTGCGTTGTCTAAGATCATGATTGCTAACCCTGCTTTTTTTACTTCAGTTAATACTCTAGCCTCTTATTTCGAGAGACAGACTCTCTCTCTCTCTCTCTCTCTCTCTCTCTCTCTCTCTCTCAGGTGTGTTTCTTTTAAACAATATAGTGTTGGATTTTGGTTCCTAATCCATTCTTCTATCTCTTTCCATGTTCTCATGAATTCATCTTTCACCTTAACAGTTAATGATTACTAACTGTGCGTTTCCCTCTATCCTATTTCTTCTGTTTATCCTTCTCTCTTTCTTTTTATCCTGTCCCTTGAAATTCTAGTTTGCATCTGATCATTCATTGCCTTCTTTTATCTGCTCTCCTTTTTATCACCTCCACTCCTTTTCTTATCTGATTCCTCTCTTACTTCCCTGTTAGGTAAGATAGAGTTACTATGGAATGAATATTTCTATATTTTACATTTTTGAACCAGTTTAGATATGAATAAGGTTCAAGCACTGCCTGTCCCTCCACTCTTAAGATTTTTCCCTCAACTGTAACAAAAAACTCTGATTTGCATCCCTCTCTTATATGAGATAATTTCCCCCAGTCTTTCCTTCCCTTCATCCTTATCTCAGGAGATCCCTCTTTCCTTGTCTATTTTCTTTTTTTTTATTTACAAAATTCCAATATAATAGACTTACTCTTGGATCTCTTTCAATGTAGAATCCTTCTAACTGCCCTAATAATGATAAAGTTCTTAGATGATAGGTATGTCATCTTTCCATATAGAAAGATAAACAATTTAACCTTACTGAGTCCTTGATGATTTCTCATTCATGTTTACCTTTTATGCTTCTCTTGAGTCTTCTATTTGAAAGTCAGATTTTCTGTTTAGTCCTCATCTCTTCATCAGGAAAACTTAAAAGTTCTCTCTCATTAAATATCCATTTTTTCCTTTGAAGGATTATACTTAGTCTTGCTGGGTCGGTTATTCTTGGTTGTAATCTTAGTTCTTTTGCTTTATGAAATATATTCTCAGTCCTCTGCTCCTTTAATGTAATAGCTGCTAGATTTTTAAATAATCCGGACTGTGGCTCCATGGCATTTGAGTGGTTTCTTTGTGGTTGCTTGAAGTATTTTTTCTTTATCCTGGAAGTCTGGAATTTGGCCATGATACTTCTGGGAATTTCAAAATTGGTATTTCTTTCAGGAAATGATTGGTGTTTTCTTTCAATGTCTATTTTACCCTCAGGTTTTAGGATATCAGAGAATTTTTCTTTTATAATTTCTTGAAATACAGTGTCAAGGCTCTTGTGTTGATCATGGCTTTCAGGTAATTGAGTAATTTTTTGTTGTCTTTTGGAGGGGGGCTAAAGCAGGGAAGTTGGGGTTAAGTGACTTACCCAAGGTCACATAGCTAGTAAGTGTTCAGTGTTTGAGGTCGAATTTGAACTCAGGGCCTCCTGACTCCAGGGCTGGTGCTCTATTCACTTCACCACCTAGTTGCTCCTAATTGAGTAATTCTTAAATCCTATCTCCTCCATTTATTTTCCATGTCACTTGATTTTCCAGGGAGATATTTTGCATTTTCTTCTTCTTTTTTTTTCCAATTTTTTCCTTTTGTTTTATTGTGTCTTGATGTTTCAAAGAGTCATTAACTTCCCTTCCCTGCTTCTAATTTTTAAGGAATTATTTTCTTGAGTGAACTTTTGTATTTCTTTTTCTATTTAACCAATTCTACTTTTTGATGAGTTCTATGATGATTTTTTGTGCCTCCTTTACAAAGACTTAAATTGTCTTTTCATAATTTTCTTACTTGGTTTTCATTTATGTATGTAATTTTTCCTCCACCACTTAAAAAATGTTATTTAAAAATAATTTTTACTCTTTTCAGGAACTCTTGTACTTGTGCCCAATTCACATTTTTTCTTTGAGACTTTTCTTGTAAATGTTTTGAGTATTAATCTTCCCTGTCACCACAGTAGCTTTTTATGGTCAGGTTCTTTTGTTTGCTTGTTTTCTTTCTTTCTTTCTTTTTTTTTTTTTTGGAGGAGGGAGGGGAGGGCAATTGGGGTTAAGTGACTTGCCCCAAGGTCACATGGCTAGTAAGTGTCTGAGGTTGATTTTGAACTCAGTTCCTCCTGACTCCAGGGCCAGTGCTCTATTCACTGTGCCACCTAGCCGCCCCTGTTTGCTTATTTTCTTATCTCTTGATTTGGAACTTTATTTCATGTTGGACTCTTGTTTCCAGTGTTGGGGGAGAGGGGCTCTGTCTTAAACTTCAGGCATTTTCTACACTGGTATTTTCAAATCAAGTTTTGGGGGTTTGGAAGTTTTTGGTGCTTCCAAGGTGGTATAATTTTGGGAAAGGGTGTGGGAAAGGGTTCTCTTGGTCTGAACTCTAATCCTTCTTACCTAGGAAGGGTGCCTGATCCCTTGGGGTCACAGTTGATACTCTTCCTCAGGCTTCCATTCCCTCTTGACTGAAAATGTTCTTCTTTGCCCTTGAACTATGACCCAGAAGTGGGTATAGGCAGTGGAGTTGACAAGTAGTTGACCCTCAAGGCTTCCACTCGGTAGACCAAGGGTAGGAAACCTGAGGTCTTGAGGTCCCTTGTGACCTTCTAGCTCCTTGGGTGGGGCCTCCTTTTGTGCCTGAGTCCAAGTTTTACCAGGCAAATCCTTTTGTTAAGGGGATTTGTTTTGTGAAATTTGGATTCAGATGGCCTCGAGGCTGCAGGTTCCCCACCTCTCATTAGACCATAAGTGCTCCTTCCTGCCCTGGAGCAATGACCCAGAAATGGATGTAGGCAGTGGAGTGGCCAAACAGCATCTGGTCCTGGGTCTATTACTAGTACAGGGATACCTGTCACCACCATCAAGCCTCCACCATTGCTGTTTCATCCACATGGATTGCAAGACTGTCTTACTGTTGGCTCTGCTACTTCATAATTCAATTTGAGGAGTTATTTTAAAATTGTTTGGAGAGCAATGTGGGAAAAACTCAACTGAGTGCTTCTCTATTCTTCTATATTAGGTCCTCTCCCATCCCCATTCTGATTCTCATTTATTTATATAATCAACCAGGTCACATATTACATGCAGTACTATATACCCATGCACTTCTCCCCCCAACTTTCTGCCAAGAGAGGAAAGTACATTTTCATAGCTGGGCTATTATTGGACATTAAAATTATGCTGTGCTCAGTTTTGCTTTCTTGTTGTTTCCATTTGCATTGTTGTAGTAATTGTGTATATTATAGTCGTGCTTCATTTTGTACCATTTCACATGTTTTATAGCTAAGCGACCTGGTGGGTAAGAGTGCTGAACCTTGAAGGCAGGAAGACCTGGTTTCAGATCCTAACTCAGACACTTACTGACCATCTGACTCTTTACAAGTCACTTTAACTTCGGACCCCAGTTTTCTTATCTGTAAAATGGAGCTAATAATATCTATATCCCAGGTTTGTCATGAGGATCAGATAAGATGCCAAACATTTTTCAAAGTTCAAAACACTGTATAAATGCTAGCTGTTGTTTTTATTTTTTCCACTGCTTTTCCAAATTCTGCAGTCATCATTTCTTACAGTACAATAATACATCATTATGTTCGAGTGGTGTTATACTAAATCTGTCGCTTAATTTAGGTAGTGTATTTTTTATTGGAAGAGCTTAGCCATGAGCATTAACTATCCAGGTTTTTAGGTCATTTCTTAACAGTATGTATTTGTAACTGTATCTTCACAGGTCTTAAGTGTGATCACATACCAAATATTTTACGCATTTTTTTAGTTATTTTGAACGGGGAATACCTTTTTGTTAATTCCTAAAACAGTTATTATAAAAAGAATTTTCTTTATCTTTTCTGAGAAAAATGTCAGTTTTTTTCTTTGAGTTCACTCATCCTTTGAAATACTTTGCCTCAATAAAGCTAACATGTTTCACAGTAATATGTAAATATCTTATGCTCCCCCCATACCGTCACACAGTTTTGCAAAAAAAAAATTTACTGGGACTGTTGTAAAGTTGGTTTTTCTCGTAACTTGAAAAACTGTATGTGACATTTTGCTCATGTTTCTCAGTTAAGCAATCATGAACTATTTCATTGTATCTACGATTGCTTTTAGACCAATGCTTTGTCATATCCGTTTAATTCTGTCAGTACAGAATCCATTATGATTTATCATTATTCTGTTAATGTGATTTTTTTTAAAAATCAGTTTTATTTTAAGTTTCAGATTTATCTCCCTCCACCCTACCTTTTGAGAAGACAAAAAATACAAAACTTATTACAAGTATGAAGTCATGCAAAATGAATTTCCATGTGAGCAATCCTTCCAGAGATAAGAAAGAAAGAAAAAGAAGATAATGCTCCACTCTTAACTTCAATTTCATCAGTTCCCTTTTTGGAGGTGGATAGCGTGTTTCTGAAATACTTCCTCTTCATTTTCCCCAGGCTGTCCAGAATCCTTTGGTAGGCTGCAGGTTGTGCAGACCTGCCCTATATGTTTTAGAAATGAGACCTTTATCAGAAAAACTTTCTGCAAAGATTTCCCCATTTCCCTGTTTTTCTTCTAATTTTAGCTGCATTGGTTTTATTTGTGCAAAAACTTTTTAATTTTGTGTAATTAGATATTTCCTATGAAACTTTTTTTTTTTGGTCACAAACTTCCCCTAAATCTGACAGGTCATTTCTTCGCTACTGTGTTAATTTGCTCATATCACCATTCTTATCTAAATAGGTACCTGTTTTGAGCTTATCTTTATATGCAGTGTGAGATGTCGATCTCTGCCCACTTTCCGTCAGACTGCTTGCCAATTTTCCCGGTAGTTTTCGTCAGATAGCAAGTTTTTGCCCCAGTTGGTGGAATCTTTGGCTTTGTCAAATGCCAACTTAGTTGTGATCATTTACTTTTTGCATATTCTGTACTTAATCTGTTCTCTTGATCAGTGGAGTCTCTTGGTCTTTTTTCTTGCTTAGTACCGAATTGTTTTTGATGATTTATAGCTTTGTAGTATAGTTTGTGACATGGTACTGCTGGGCCTTCTTTTTTATTCTCTTGATATTCTTGACCTTTTTTTCCCTCCAGATGAATTTTTTATTTTTTCTAGCTATGGCAGTGAATAAGTAAATTAAGTAGTATTGTCATTTTTATTATATTGAATCAACTTCTATGTGAATAATTAATATTTCTCCATTTATTTAGATCTGTCTTTATATGAAGCATTTTATGATTTTGTTCATCTAATTCTTCCTGTATGTGTTGTGTCAGACTCCCAAGTATTTTATATTGTCTATAGTTATTTTAAAGGGATTCATTATAATATTTTTAAAAAATACATCAATTGTATTGAAAATTTATCCTAGTGTAGCAGTGCTATATTAGACTGCAAAATAACAAATTTTCCCTTGATCACTTTTAACAGCATAGCACGCTCATCTGCAGTTTTCTTTACTTAGGCACAATAGGAAGATTTTAGTTTCTCAATTAATGGTTCACGTAGGTCTTGGCATATGGAGGCATGATTTCTTCTCACCATAATATTTGAAAATAGAACCATTGGAAGCTGTTTTTCTCATTATGTGCTAAGCTTTGTTTGAACTCTGTAAGTTGAAGGTAATGCTTGTTTCTCTGTGATGAGGCTTTTCATGCTTACCTATTCTCTACATGACTTTATGAAGGATTTGAGACCTTTTCCTGTCAGAGACGTAGTTTTTAAATAATTTGTCAAAAGTATTTAATTTTCTCTGGAAAACTTTTACCATCTTAACCTTGTATTTGTACACTATGAAAGATATTAGTGTTATTTGTGACACTGCTGAGTCCTACTTCCCCTCCTTCTGGCTCTCAGGAATTTTTTTGATAGACCATCTTAGATGCTGTGCTTACTAATTGTGGGTATATGCTCAAAGCTTTGTCCTTTTCCTTTCATTTCTCTGCCCTCTTGGGAATACAGTCATTTCTTTTTGTATGGCCCCTAATTCTGTTTCTGAGTGTCAGCTTCTCTTTGCCATTTGCCTTTGGGACATTTCAAACTAGATGTCTTATAGATATCTAAAACAAGATATGCCCCAAACAGAATTTATTGCCACATACTTAAGCCTCTTTTCTGAATTTGCGTATGTCTAGTCTGTCAGGTTTTCAGCCTTGACACTGTCCTCAGTTCATCACTGTTTTCCAGTCATTAGCCAAATCTTAACTTTAAGGCTTCCAGAATACTCCTATCTCTCTGACCCCTTCGCAGTAACATCAGCGTTAGTTCAGGCCCTCAATATCTTTTGCCTGTACTATTGCAATTGCCACCTAAATGGTTTACCTTTTTCAAGTCTTTGCCTATTTCAGTCCATCCTCCACACTATTTCCAAAGCAATTTTCATTAATTTCAGATTAACTATATGACCTTCCTATTTAATCATTTCATTAAATTCAGATTGACCATATCACCTTTATATTTAATCAGCTATAGTATATCCCTGTTGTATTGCCTCTACTAGTACGAACTCTTTTGTTTGGCATTTAAAGCATTTTGAAACCTGGTCACAATCAACTTTTCCAGCTATGCTGGCTTTCTTACTTACTCTTTACTTTATCTCCTGTCTTGTGCCTTTGCACTAGTTTTTTTCCCATGCCTGAAACATGCTTCCTTCTCATCTAAACCTCATAGAATCACTGTTTTTTTTTCCAAGTCAAGCACTACCTTCCAATGAAATCCTTACGTGTTACCCTTTCTGCTTTGTATTCTACATATGCATACTATATGTACTTACTTTCTCCTCTACTACAGTGTAAGTTTCTTGAGAATGGATTATTTCCTTTTGATTTTATTTCCAGTGCCTAGTAGGCCTAGTAGGCACTACTACTGGTAGTAGATGCTTACTGATAAGTTTCATACTAAATGTTGTGTGTAAAGCAAACCTTGCATGTGTTTCTTCTCCATCAGTAACAGTAAGTACTTGTGAATCCTAGTTATAAGTATAATGTATTGTATTTCCTGTATTTGAGCTTTTTACTTTTTTCTAAATTTCAGCTGGTTTAACCCATCACTAATGTCTTTGCTTCTTAGTTACAGCTGCTCCAGTGTGTTTTGTCTTCATATATTTGTATATTTGCCTCTCACAAAAGATTATTTCCCTTTAGAAAATTTTTTAAAATGACAGTTTAACTTATTAAATTTCAAACAATTGCCTAACATTTCTCAAGTTTTCAAGTTACGTTAGTTCTTTACTTGTGATTTTTTTGGAAACCAGATTAAAATGAGTAATAAAGAGAACTATAACAGGAAATTATAATGCTTTATACTTATACAAAAAGATTATTTTTGACTTGATGCTTTACATTCCAGGCAGCAAGCAGCACTTACAACACTGATTGATGGCACATACATACACCTACTGACTAAAATTTTACTTTGTTTGCATGTACCATTCGATTGCTGTGCTGGATTCTCAGTCACTTAGAACAAATTCAGATGTTAGAATAATCTTTGTTGATTTTGACTCTTGTTTTCTTTGAAAAAGTTAAACAGTTTTTGGGAAGTTGCTGCTCGTTTTGTCTATTGCTTCATATACATCCCATAGTTGGGAAAACTCTGGATTAAGAGAGGTAGAAACAGGTTGCTGGAGATACTAAGGCCTAGCTAATGCTACTTTAAAATGTACTTAAAAATGCCTTTTCAGTCATTCTATGAATTGTTTTACTGGCTTTGTTTATTTCACTCTGAATAGGATACTAGTATGGATAATAGTATGAAAATTAGGGTACATCTTAATATACTTTTTGCTTGGATGTGTATACAATTTTTATATAAATGAATGGATAATTCCATGCCAGCCAAAATGTCTGCATGTTAAATTGGTGTCTCCCTCTATCCCCTGTAATGTGTATTGAGAAAACTTTTGTAGGGTTGGAGAAGAGGAAAAGGTGAACTTGTTTCTAGTCAATGAGAAAATAGTTTTTATGATACTAGTCCTTTGTTCATCTTGACTCTTAGAGTAAGAATAGATGAAAAGGAATTTAGTGAGGTTGAAAGCACCGTAGAATATGGGCAACAAGAAATAATCGTACCCCAGGGTTCTTATAAGTTATTAGCAACAGCTGAGTATCTTTCTAAAAAAAATCCCATGAGGTCTAATTATTTTATAACATTCATAGTTGTCTCAGTTAAGCAAAATTGAGAGTGAGGGGTGTCATTTTTTTCACGAAAACTTAACACTTAATTGAACAACACTCATGTTTGGCATTTTAAGGGAGAAAAAAAAGTAACCTCAAAATTCTTCACTATACTAGTCTTAACTTTTGGCAAATTTTTGAACCTTTCAGGCTATAATCCAGTCATAGTTTTATCGTGATTTAAATTCTGAAGATTTATTTATTTGTTCCAAATGTTTAATGAGGAAATGTGAACCATCTGCTCTTACCTGCTCACCAAGCTCCAGGACAGCCTAGAACCCATCTAGTGGCATTTGGAAGCTCCTGAGGTGCTTCTGAAATGGCCTGAAGTAAGGAAGTCTAAAATTGCTGGGGGAAGATTTTCTGGAGAGCATTTGGGGAAAGGGAAGGGAATAAACATTTAGATAGCAGTGCTTGGCATATAGTAGGCACTAAACACTTTACAGATGTTATCTCATTTGATCCTGACAACAACTCTTTCAGATAGGTGCTGGAAGAAAGGATAAAAAGGAAAGATAGGTTGCAGGCAAACTACAGAGGATTTTAAAAACAAACATTCAGTTACACTGTTGGTAGATGTGTAAATTAGTCTAATTTCTTCATAATTGTTGGGGAAAACAATTTGGAAATATGCTAAAAAGGTTATTAAATTTGGACTCGGAGATCCCATTACTGAGTTTATACTTCAAAGAAGTCTAAAAATATACATATATACACATACATTCACATATACATATAAATTTTTCTTTAAAAAGGACCCACATGCACCAAAATGTTCATAGTAGTACTTTTTGTGGGTAGTAAAGAACTGGGCCGAGGGGGCGGAGCCAAGATGGCGGCGTAGAAGCAGCAACACATCGCAGCTCTCACATAGCCACCCCAAAATACCCATAAAATAGGACTCTAAACCAATCCTGGAACTCCAAAACGCACACAAAGATACTTCCCACTAAAG
>CM053582.1:482748579-482771408 GCA_028627135.1 Pseudochirops cupreus
GCTTCTACGCCGCCATCTTGGCTCCGCCCCCGTGAATGTCTTTTTAAACCTGATTTCTGCCAAACTGCTTTTCTATATTACCAGCAACTTTTTGTTAGATGGTGAATCCTTAACTCTGTAGTTAGTCAGTACCTTCAGGTTTATTGAATACCATGCTGCTGTAGCATCAGAAACTATTTATTAAATGTCTGCTGTACACGAGGCACTGGTAATATTTACTGTGTTTGCTTTTACATTGCATTACTTGTGTTCTCTTGGGTGATTTTCTAATTTTTTTAAGCAGGACCAATTAATTTTAAAGATTACTGCTTTATAGTATAATTTGCAGTCTGACACGGTTAGGTTCCTTTACTTCCTACTTCAGTACATCATTTCATGGCATTCTTGACCCTTTTGTTTTCCAGATGTTGTTGTTCATTCTTTTGTTTTTGTTTTTTGTTCTATAAATAACCCTTTGATAGTTTCATTACTATGACACCAAATAAAGTAGTATGGTCATTTTTATCAAATTGGAGTGACTCAACCATGGATAATTAATATCCTTCTAATTATTAAGCTCATCTTTATTTCTTAAGGGGCGTTTTGTAGTTTTATACAAAATATTCCTGTGTGTGCTCTAGTCGGTAGGTAGATTCCCAGATATTTTTCGTAAATTTTGAAGGTTGTTTTTTTTAAATGGAATTTCTATTCCTTTCTCATCTTTCTGAGTTTTCTTTGTAAATAGAGAGATTGCTGACTCATGTGGGTTTATTTTGTAACTATTGTTAAAATTGTTTTTAGCTTATTTTCTAGGGTTTTCTAAGTAGATACTGTCTGTAAGAAAAATTAATTTTGTTTCCTTTTTTCTTATGCGTATTGTTTCTTGTTTGTGTCACTGCTACAGCTAACATTTCTATATCAGATAATACTGGTGTTATATAATGGACATTAGCCTTGTTTCATCTGTCATCTTCTTTGTAAAGTCCTCTAGGTTATCATCATGGATGGTACGGATAATACTAGTTCTTGGTTTTAGATCACATTTTTGTGATGGACTCCTTTGTCAGTTTGGGGAAGTCTGTGAACCCCTTTTCAGAGTATCACTCATAAAATACATAGGATTACAAATCCCTTATTAGAATTGTAATTTGAGGGAAGCAACTGCTTTTTGCCTCTTTTTGCATTCTCAGTACTTAGCACATATTAGGTACCCAACAAACGTTTGTCGATTGATTGACAGAGGAGAAAACAGTATTTTGAAATGAAAATACTCGGATCTCAGGCTAAGAATCAGTTTTCCTGATATTAAATGCTGCATTCTGGATATAAATTCAACTTGGTCATAATGTATAATCTTTCTAGTATGTTATTATAGCCTCTTACATGCTTTTATGTCCACATTTATTAGAGAACTTAGTTGGTAGTTGCTTCTTCACTTTGTTTCTCTATATTCTAAGTGTTAAGACCATATTGTTTCGTAAAATGATTTTTTGATAGGATACTTTCTTTTCTTACTTCTTCAGGTTATGTAATACTGTAATTATTCTTTGAATGTTTGATACAGTTCACTTTGCCTTCTTGGTTGTTCCCGTCTCCCCCTTTTGGGAGTTTATATACTTGTCCAATTACTTTTTCTAAGATTTGGTTATTTAAATTCTCTTTCCTATCATCTTAATCTGCTATTTATTTTTGTAGCTACTTATCATTTTCATTGAAATTACTGTTTTTATCAACATAATTAGGTGAAATGATTACTAATTTCCAAGTGTTTCCCCTATTGTCAATTGTTTTTTATTTTTGTTTTTTTGCCAGCTTGGTTTTTTCTTATTTAAAAAAAATTAGCTATTGGCTAACAATTTGCTTTTTTCTTTTTTCTAAATCTCCACTGATTTTCTGATTTTATTTTTTGTTGTGGGGTAGTTTTTTTCAAATGATTTTCTTGTTTGTTTTTTCCTCTTTCTCTTATTGATGTAAGTGTTTGGAAGCTATAAATTTCCTCATAAAAACTTCGGGTTCATCTGAGATGTTTTCCTTGGTTGTCTTATTCCTGTTGTTCCTTTTGATGAAATTCTTTATTACTATTTCAATGATGTGTCCTTTCATCCATTAGTTCTTTAGGATTAAATTACTTAGTTTCCCTTTAAATTTTACTCCTTTTTTCAAATGTCTTTTATGGTCATAATTTTTATTGTAGTGTTAGTAATGAATATTTAATATTTTTGCACTATTCAATATGTGTGTTGTTTTTTTTTTTTTAATCCCCTGAGTCTGGGCTCAGTTCTTTTTTGTGTAGGAGCCAGGTACTTCTGAGAATTAAGGCTTATTTTTTCCCTCTCAAAATTGCTATCAAGATATCTGTTATATCAAGTTTTTCTAAAATTCCATTTAGGACTTTAACTTACTTATCTTTTTAAAAAATATATCTGTGGTCTGAAAAGGGAACAGTTGGGGTCCCTGACTATTAGAGTTTTGCTGTCCATTTCTTCCTACAGTTTATTTAGGGTTTTGTTTTTTTTTAACTACTTGGATTCTCTGTCATTTGGTGCAATGATACAATAAATATTGTTATTTCTTTTCTGTAACGCATTTAGACATAATGTAGTTTTCCCTTTTTAGCTCTTCTATTTTTAGTTTTGCAATGTCTGAGATCATAATTGTTACACCTGCTTTTTCGAGTTTGCCTAAAACATAAATTTTATTCCTCATTTTTTTTTAAAGCATGTGAATCTTTATTTCAAGTCTGTTTCTTGAAAAAAAAAATAAACCATGTTAGATTGTGCTTTTTAATCTATTTCATATCCCCAGCTTTTAGCACCATGCCTGGCATGTAGTACATGCTTATTAAATGTTTGCCAATTATGTTCTCTTCCATTTTATGAGTAAGTTTATTCCATGCCCAGTTATGATTGTTAATTGTATATTTTCCTCCATCGTATCTCCCTATACTTTTTCTCTGCCTACTTGCCCTCCTCTATAAATCAATGAACAAATACTTATTAAGTACCCGTTGTGTACCAACCACCAAAGAAGACAGTTCCCACTAGCCAGGATGCTTATATTTCTAATGAGAGAAACAGCAAATACTTAAGTATATAAAGCATAAATATAGAGTTAATAAATCCAAATATATACAAGCTTGTTTGAGAAGGAGAGCACTAGCAGTTGGAGGGATCAGGAAAGGCTTCATACAGAATATGACACTTGATCTGCAGTGTGTAAAGGAAGGGAAGGAATCAGAGGAGGAGTCAGCAGTAGGAAATGCTCTCTAGGCGTTGGGGGGGATGGTCAGGATGGTCAGAGCAAAGACACAGAGGTGGGAGATGGACTGTCATGAATGAGGAAAAAGAAGGCTCTTTTGGTTGTTTTGTACAGCGTCAAGTCAGTAAACATTTATTAAATACTTACTGTGTGCTAGGCCCCATACTCTGGACTGCTCTCCAGGAGCTTACGGTTGAGTGGGGGAGATAATATACAAATAACTAAATGTAATTAGTTCAGGGAAAATGCTTAACATTAAGGGAGCTGATCAGGAAAGGCTTTTTGCAGAAAGTGTTTACCTGGAACTTGAAACCAGGATTCAGAGATGAGGAGGGAGAGAATTCTAGGCATGGAAGGCAGCTAATGAAAATGCCTGGAATTACAAGATGAAGTGTTGTGTTCAGCAAACAGTAAGGAGACTGTCACAGAGTCTGTTGGTGAGAGTCAAGAGTAAGAAGACACCAATTTATGAAGGACTTTATAAGCCAAATAGAAGATTTTATATTTGATTTTGGAAGTATCTCGGAAGTCTTTCCAGGTTTTTCTGAAGTTCACCTGCTCATCATTTCTTAGGAACAATAGTATTCCATTACATTCATGTGCCACAATTTGTTCAGTGATTCCCTAATTGATGGGCATCCCCTGTTTCCAATTCTTGGCCACCACAAAAAGAGCTGCTATAAATATTTATGTGCATGTGGGTCATTTTCCCATTTTTATGATCTCTTTGGGATACAGACCTAGTCATAGTATTGCTGGGTCAAAGGGTATGCAATTTTATAGCCCTTTGGACATAGTTCCAAATTGCTCTCCAGAATGGTTGGATCAATTTACAATTCTACCAACAAATGCATCAGTGTTCCAGTTCACATCTTTAAAATTTAGCTTTTTCCTGTTTTGTCAATGCTATAACTTCTTTAGCCATTCACCAGTTGATGGCTCTCCCCTCAATTTCCAGTTCTTTGCTACCAGAAGAAGAGCTGATAGAAATATTCTTGTATACACATGAATCTTTTTCTTTCTTTTATCTCTTTAGGGCGAGGATGGGGACCCTGGGGCCTCAAGGCCATCTGTGGCTTTCTAGGGTCTTAGGTGTAGCCATTTGACTGAGTCTGGTTTTACAGAACAAATCCTTTTATTAAGGGCTTCACTTGAGGACCTGGAGGACCACATAAAACTTTAATTTTATGTAATCAAAATTACCCATTTTACTTCCTGTGAAACTCTTCCCCCATCCATAAATCTGACAGGTCATTTCTGTACTCCACTAATTTGCTTATGATATCACCCTTTCTTATTAAATCATGTCCCTTTTTGAGCTTATCCTAGTATATAGTGTGAGATGTTGGTCTATGCCTAGTTTCTTCCAGACAGTTTTCCCAACAGTTTTTGTTACATAGTGAATTTTTGTACCAGTAGTTGGGATCTTTGGCTTTATCAAACACTAGGTTATTATGCTCTTTTGCATCTTACAGATTGTGTACCTAGTCTGTTCCACTAATCAACCTCTATTTCTTACCCAGTACCAAATTGTTTTTGATACAGCTTTTTCCTTCTATTTTTACCCCATTCCCTTGATAATCTTTGACCTTTTTTTCGCTCCAGATGAATTTTCTTATTGTTTTTCATAGCTCTAAAATAGTCTTTTTGTAGTTTGGTATGGCAGTGAACAAGTAAATTAATTTAGATAATATTGTCATTTTTATTAAATTGGTGCATCCTACACATGAATAATAATATTTCTCAGTTATTTAGGTCTGTCTCTATTTGTGTGAGAGTGTTTTGTAATTGTGTTCTTATTTTTTATATTTCCTTTATGTTTCTTAGCAGGTAGACTCCCAAATCATTTATATTGTCTATAGTTATTTTAAATGGAATTTCTCATTCTATCTTTTCCAGCTTGTTTATTTTGGGGGGAGGAAGTTTGTTTTGGTAGTATACAGAATGATTTGTGTAGGTTTATTTTATGTTCTGCAACTTTGTTAAAATTATTTATTTTATTTAGTTTTTTTTTAATTGATTCTATAGGGTTCTTTAAGGAAACTATAATGCACAGCATGATAAACTTTTTTTTTCACTGTGCTTATTCCCTCACTTTTTTCTTATTGTTATAGCTGGCATTTCTAGGACAATATTTAATAATAGTGATAATGGACATTTTTGTTCAATCCTCACTCCCCCCCCCATCTAGCTTATCTGGCCTTTTATTCCTTTAAGGTGGTAGCTGCTAAGTCTTATATGGTCCTGACTGTGGCTCTGTGGTAGCTGAATTCTTCTTTCTAACTACTTTTACTGTTTTTTTTCTCCTTAACCAGGGAGCTCTGGATTTTGGCTATAATATTCCTGGGGGATCGGTTTCCTTTCAGGAGGTGAATGGTAGATTCATGCAGTTTGAACTTTGCCATCTGGTTCTAGGATATCTGGGCAGCTTTCCTTTATAATTTCTTAAAATGTGGTGTTTAGGCTCTTTTTTTGTTGTCCTTCACAGCTTTTAGGTAGTCCAGGGATTCATTATATCTCTCTTCTGTTTTCCAGGTTAGGTGTTTGGTTGCTTTTTTTTTAAATCTGTGAGATGTTTCAAATATTCCTCATTCATTTCAGTCTTTTGTCTTCTTCAGAATTATTTCTTGATATCTTATAGAGTCATTACCATCCGTTTGACCAGTTCTAATTTTTAAGGAGTCAGTTTCTTCATTGTAAGCTTTTATGACTCTTTTACCTAGTTGTTAACTCTCTTTATAATTTTCTTGCATATCTCTCATCTTTTCCCAGTTTTTCTTGTACCCTTCAAATTTAGTTCTGAAAAAAATTTTCCCCTTCTTTATATCTTTTAACTCTTCTGAGAATTCTTACTTGCCTTATGTGCAATCTGCATTTTTTCTTTGAGCTGTACTTAATGATATTTTCAAGTCATTTTCTTCTCTGTTTCTTGAATCCATTTCACCATAGTAATTCTTTATGCTTGGAATCTTTTTTTGTTTGCTTATTCTTTTAGCCTGCAGGTTGACGACTTTAGAGTTTATTTTAGCTATGGGTCTGCCCACCTCTAGGGGTGAGAGCAGTTACGTGGCCTAAGATTCTTTTTATGTCCTCTTGATTTCATAGCCCTGGAAGTTTCTGGTGCTTCCAGAGTGATGTTAGCTAAGGAAAAGTGTGTTCACTTCCATTAGAGTCTGAGGTCTACAAATTCCTGACCCTGGTTTGGATCTGTTAGCTTATGTATAGTTAAGTTTCAGTAGACTGCTGTTAGGTTTAGTTACTAGTAGCTTGCTGAGAGGTTTTGCAGGTTTAGAGCAACTGAACTGCTGGCTCTCCATTGGTCTGTCTCCTGCCCTGGTTATTCCATTGCAAGCATGTGTGTGGGGCTAAAGGTTACAACTGAGTCGCAGTTCTGCTTAAAAATTAGAAAATGGACAAAAACACTAAAAGTAGCGCATAATTCTTGGAAATTAGAGACAAAATTCATTAAGTTTGGAACAAAATTACAGATGTAAATAAAACTGAAATCTAGGTGATTTTTAAAAAGTATTATAATTGCCAAACCATTGGTCAGTTTGATTTTTTTTTTTAAAGAGAGGAAAATCACATTACTAGCATAAAGTTGAGTAAGATAAAATGCATGTAAAATGGAGAGGAAACAAATGTAATAGCAAAAATTACTATTTAACCATTAAATATGGGGAGTTGAACATTATCTATAAATGTTTAGGCTTCTCCCAAGACTCTGGGAACACCCTGTATAATACCAAATTAAGATAAGACATTGAGATCTTAAACTATTCAGTGCTAGAGAAATTGATCAAGCCATTAACAAACTACCGAAGAACCTTAGATCAAATAGATTCACAAAATAGATTCACAAGTAAATTGAACCAAATATTTAAAGAGTAGTTAGTACCTACGGTACAAAAAATTTTCCTTGTAACTTCTTCCCTTATCCTAGAGGTATTAGTTTTGTTCTACCAAAATTATCACTTTTATTCTTTATAATTGTTAAGAATTTCACCCTTACATAGTTATAAGAGACTTACGGCCGTCTGTTCTGCTTGCCCCCTCTCTGCCATAAACTTTCTTGTTACATAGATCCATTTTTAATGAGTTTTGAACTGTGATGTTTCCTAAGCCTGATTTCTGTCAGACTGCTTTCCAATTTTCCTAGCCGTTCTTTTTTTTTTTTTTTTCTTCTTGGAGGGGGGAGGGCAGGGCAGTTGGGATTAAGTGACTTGCCCAAGGTCACGTGGCTACTAAGTATTAAATGTCTGAAGCCAGATTTGAACTCGGGTCCTCCTGACTCCAGGGTGGGTGCTCTGTCTACTGTGCCACCTAGCCCCCTCTAGCCATTCTTTTCAAATACGGAATTCCTAGGTAATTTATGATTCCAGATTTATCAAACTCTTGGTTATTGAGTTGATTGTTTCTGTTTAGTTCAGTGATTCTTAAATTATCTTCTTAACCTCCTTTCCAGGTCATTTGTTTTGTATAGTAACTATCTTTTATTTTCAATTTTTTCCAATGTTTTGATTTTGTGTTTCTTTCCTGAAATCACTGAGTTATACTTGCTCTATTCTTTTTTCCAGTGAATCTTCTCTAGAGCTGTTGTTTCCTATTTTTTCTTGTTGTTTGATTTTATATGGGTACTCTTGTAATTTTTATTGTTGGACCATTATTTCTCTGATGCTCTACTTGGACTTATGGAGTCACTCTTTAGGGGTTTACATCTTGGGAGTCCCTTGATCCATAATAGTTCTCGATTGTTTTGTGTTGTCTTTAAACTATCTCTGACCTCAGTTCCTGATTAGGGACTTTGTTGCTGGAACAGCCAGGCTCTGCACACCTTCCATCCTAGTGCATAGGGTACCCTGTTTGGTTCTGATTTTAGTCTCCTAAAATCCTGGTTTCATCTGCCCTGACATGTCTTCATTCTCTTTACAGATAGGTTTCAGTCCCTGCTCACCTAGAGTCAACAGCTGCAGTCTTAAGAGCTCTGGAGCTTCTACTCTCCTCCTTCCCCCCCACCTTCTTGCAACCTTTTACGCTTCTTCATGTCTTAGAGCTCTGTGAACTTCTGAATTCCCTGGAGCTTCCCCATAAGAATTCTCTGAGCTTTCTCCCCGCTGGATGCTGCCCCCTTTTCCCCTGCACTGCAGGCTTGGGGTACCCTTGGAATATCTATGGTCCTAATACTCTCAAGCTTTCAAGCTATTCACTTCTCTGTTCATCCTGACTTCACTGTGCCTATGGGCACTGGTGTTCTTTGCATAATGACCTAGGCTGGTTGAGGATACCTTTCTTTTTCTTTATCATAATTTTATCTAATGCCCTTTAAAATCCTTTTTCTCATAAAAGAAAAAAATTTTAAATCTATTTTTGGACACTATATTTCCTAGTATTTTCCTACATTCCCTTTTAAAAGTTCTAATATAGAAATTGTGACAGAACATGTAATATACTCTTTGCTTATATTTATCATTTCTTAATAGAGAGTATATGATCTGGAACAGGTATATTTATTTGATCTAAATTCTGTAATGTCTTGTCTCATTTATTTTGCATCATTTATTTAAAAATTTCTCCTTGTTCTGTTTCATTGATTCTGTATCTTTTCGTACTAGGCTTCCATACACCTAATTCATTTTCATTCATTTTTTCAGTTTCTTGTATTCATTGTTTCCTAGAGCTCAGTAATATTCCATTGCCTTTATATATTGAATTTTGTTTAGTCATTCCCTATTTGATGGACACATTTTCCCTCTCTTTTATCTGTTCAGAGATGGCATGAGTATTTTGATATTTGTGAGACCCTTCTTCCTTTAATTGGCCATCCTCCTTGCCATATAAACTCTTAAAAAAATGTTGTTAAGTTCACCCTCACATTACCCACCGGAAATCTAAATTTCTTGAATCTGTTTTGTTCTTTTCGACCTTTTGTTTTTTCAGCTTATGTAAGTATACAAACAGAATCTTTTTTTCTTCTACCCACACAAAAACTCAAACCATCCCATCTTTTAGTTTTAATTACATACACTCCTGCTGCCCCTTTCTAGGACATCATTTTAATTCATCATATTCCTTTTCCCTTTCCTCTTCTAGTATGCTCTAGAATCTGATATTCCACTTATGGGTACATTATTCTGAAAAAGAATCCATAGGCTTCACCAGACTGCCAAATGAGTCCTTGGAACAAAAAGAATTTAAGAATCTCTGCTTTAATTGATCCCTTTTCCAGTTTATCTTTCCACCTACTGTTCACAAATCTTCATAATGTACTGTTTTGGTAATGCCATCTCTCTGTTAGAGGATCCTCCTTGGCTTCCCAAATTAAGTATAAATTAATTATCTTGACATTTGAGGTCCTTCGTAGCCTACCTCAAACCTACATTTTCAACCTTTCACACTATTCCCATTCTTTTACTCTGTTAAAGCCAAATTGGACTGTTCAGTTTTTACCATTGTTATTTTCTCTTTCCCAGTTGCCTTACCATTGTTCATAACTGTCACTCATTCCTGCAACAAGTTTCCCTTGCTTGGTTCTGCTTTTGTGTGTTTCTGTAGCTCTCTTCTGTCAAGGCCCTCCTCGTTCTTTCCAGGAAGACTTTGCTCTGACTCTTTATTCTCCATTGTACCTATCACGTTTTTCCTTATCTCATAGTTATTTGTTTGTTATTTTCTCTTACTATATCATATTGAAATCTTTTTGAGAAATTGAGTCTGATTGATCTCTTCTGTCTTTGTATTCTTAGCCCCCAGCAATGTGCCTTCCACATAGTTGCTTAGTAAATGTTTATTGAATCAAGGCTAAACATTAATAATAATGGTAATAATAGTTATCACCCTCATCATCAACCATTTTTCCCTTGCTGCTTTTATGAGATATAAAATACTTAAAGCTTCAAAGGAGATCTGCTTAGATCTTAGAGATCTGCTGGTCTAACCCCCTTGGTTTATGAATGAAATTAAGGCCCAGAGTAAATCATATATTATATTAGCCATTCAGTTAGGTAAATGCAAATATTATTTTATTATTACATCATCTAAATGTAATCTAGATGAACATGGACTAACCAAAGTTTCTTTTATTTGTGTAGTATTGTCTGGTTTTCTCCCCCAGCTAGGATGATTAGCGAACACTTAACTCTGTATTTCGGGTGAAAATTAGACTTTTCTTGCTTGGTTTTAGATATGATCCTTTCACATCATCTCTGTAGTCTTCTAAATTAATGCCTTTTGACAGTTGTTTGGTGGTACAGGCAAGGGATTAAACCCTGGTCTGGAAGTTTAGAAGAATTGTGTTTGAATCTTGCCTCAGTTACTAGCTATGTGATCCTGAGCAAGTCACTTAACCTTTCTGAGTCTTAGTTGCCTTATCTGTAAAGTGAGGGGTTAGAAGTTAATGGGTTCTAAGGGAATTTCTAGCACTAACTATTGAATCTTTCTTGATCTGATCTCTGTCCTTTCTGGTTTGGAAAAGTCCTGTTGCTTGTTCATTACCCATAAGCTTTTTTCTTTTAACTGATTTACTTTTGAGTACTTTGGGTGGTCACTGTAGCCCCATAAAGTTGAATCTTACCGCCTTTTTGAATTCTCCCCTCCATTTAAAAAAATATGTTAACATAACTTTTTCACTTCTTACCTTGTCAAAGTCACTTGCAGGTGAAGTCTTACGATGAGGTTGGTTGTAATAACATATACTTTTCAGGAGCACGTGTAGGTATAACTATAGTTATTGCTGTGGTGAATTGAGTACAGTTTCAGCTAATATTTGACCTGACTATTGCTCCTCTCTCTCTTACTGAGTATGAACCAGAAGAGGAATACCTAAATCTGAGAATTTGGGGTTATTTAAGGAAAATTGGTCTGTAATCCAGGAAGTCTCGTAGCCTGCAAATTGCTGTGGAATTCTGTAGAATCTAGTCATACTGTTTTATTTATGGTATTGGACTTAAAGAGATAGTTTCAAAACTCTTGTTACCTTTGTAAGAAATGGCATCATATCATATTGCTTCTGTGATTGACTTAGAGCCATTTGGACTTCATCCAGGAGTACAGAAAAATGAGACAGCTGGTATAAGGCTTATTGTTTCTATAGAAATGAAATCTACATCTGGACGTCAGCTGTAAATTGGTGTCAGTGAATTCCCTGGTACTTAAACAATTCTAGTATGGTTTCAGCTGTAGTGGCTGTTAATGATGGTTTCTTTTACAAACCAGAGCAGTGCAGGTCTAATGGATTTTTAAATCGTTTTACTTTCTTCAGTCTTTTCAGTATCTTTCCTAATTAAGAGAGATCGGAGAGGCAAATTGCTAATAGTGGAAATAAAGATATATGAATCTTTAAGGATATTTTGATTATATTTGTACTTGGTGAGTACTACTGAATAAAAGTGACTCTAATTCTGCATGAAAATCCTGAAGACAATCTACTTCTGTAAATGAGAAGTTAGGAAAAGAAAACTTGGAGCATCTGGTAACCTATTTTTAGATTGTCACATTGCTTAAATCCATTGCTGTATGTCATGGAGTAGTGGAATAAAGAAGAGAAGTTAGAGAGACTTGATATGTTTCTAGTGTAAAGAGTTTACTGAATTACTTAATTAAAAAGCAAAGACATAAAAGGCTGTATTACAGGTGATTTTTCTATAGCAGACTATTTTTTTTGTTCCTTTTTTATTACTTAATATCTTTGAAGTATTTTTTAAAAACGATTTTGATTTTCAAATTCTTTCACTCCTTCTGTCCCCTCCTCCAATCACCAAGAAGGAAAGCAGCATGATACCTTTTTATGCATGTGAAATCAGACAAAACATTTTTCCACATTAGCCACATCCCAGGAAACATAGAGTGAGAAAATTATACTGCAGTTTATACTCAAGAGTTCATCATTTTTCTTTCTGGAGGCAAGTAACAGTTTTCTTTATGAGGTCTTCCAAATTGTCTTGAATCATTGTATTAATTAGAGTAGCTAAGTTTTTCATAGTCACCATCAGAATATTGCTATTAGTGTGAACAATGATGTGGTTTTGCTCACTTCACTTTGCATCATATCATACAGGTCTTCCCAGGTTTTTCTGACACCATCTTCATTTCTCATAACATAATAGTGGTCAATCACAGCCATTCCACAATTGATGGGCATCCTCTCAATTTCCAGTTCTTTGCCACCACAAAAAGAGCTGTTATAAATATTTTTGTATCTATAGATAATTTTCCTTTTTCTTTTATCTTTTTGGTTGTAGACTTAGTGGTATTACTGGATCAAAGTTTATGCACCTTTTTTTAACCTTTTGGGCGTAGTTCCAAATTATTCTCCAGAATGGTTTCAGCAGTTTACAACTCCACTAACAGTTCGTTAGTTAATTTATTTTCCCACATTCCCTCCAGCGTTTGTCATTTCTGGTAAGTATGCAGTGGTACCTCAGATTTGTTTTAATTTGCATTTCTCTAATCAACAGTGATTTAGAGCATTTTTTATATGATTATAGATAGCTTTGATTTCTTCTTATCATAATTGCCTGTTTATATTCTTTGACCATTTACTAATTGGGAGATGGCTCTTATTTGATGAATTTGACTTTGTTCTGTACATATTAGAGAAATGAGGCCTTTATCAGAGAAACTTGAAGTAAAAATTTTGGCTATTACTGCATGTTCCCTGCTTATCTCTTTTAATTAGGTCTCTGTTTACTTTTGCTTTGTCTGAGATCATGATTAGCATCCCTGCCTTTTTTACTTCAGCTGAAGCATAATAAGATTCTACTCCAACCCTTTATTTTAACTCTGTTTTTCTGTTTCAAGTGTGTCTTTTGTGAATAGCATCTTTGGATTCTGGTTTCCAATCCATACTGCTACTTACATACATTTTTGTTTGTTTAAAAATTTTTTAAAATTTATTTCATTAGTTATTTCACAATTATATATAAAAGTATTAAACATTTTTAAAAGTTTTGACTTTCAATTTCTTTCCATTCCTCCTGGCCATCCCCCCTCCTTGAGAAGGTAAGCAATTTGAAACCAATTATACATGTGAAATTAATGCAAAACATTTCCATATTGGTCTTATTGCAAAAGAAAACAAAATAAGACAAAAATAAAGTTTGGAAATTATGCTTCAATCTACATTCAGAGTTTGTCAGTTCGCTCTCTGGAGGGGGATAGCATATTTCATCATTTGTCTGTTGGAATTTTCTTAGAATTGTCTTAGATGAGCGGTTCTCAACCTGTGGGTTATGTTTAATTTATAACAATGAAAATACATCCTGCATATCTGATATTGACATTACAATTCATAACAGTGGCAAAATTACAGTTATGAAGTAGCAGTGAAAATAATTTTATGGTTGGGGGTCACCACAACATGAGGAACTGTATTAAAGGGTTGCCGCAGTATGAAGGTGGAGAACCACTGCGTCTAATCCTTCCAGCAGTGGAGAAAGTTGACTTCCTTTCACAAGAAAACCTCTTCTAGTTGTAGCTATAGAAAAAACAGATCTTATAACTCCTTTTCTATGTGATCACATAAGGCAGATATCATGTCCTCCTCTCCCCTCTCTACCTCCCAAATCTCCTCATTAGACTACACACATCTAGTTCCTTCAGCCATTCCTTATACAGTGGTCTCTAGATGCCTTGCCATCCTAGATGCCTTCTAGATGCACACCTTTCAGGTTGTCAGTTTGCTTTTTTTTAAAGTGTTACCTACAATTGGATGCAGTACTGCAGATGTGGTCTGACTTGATAATGGGATATAGTGAGATTATTACTAATTCTTGTGCTCTGGAAATTCTATTTCTTTAATGCAGCCTGGATTTTTAGCTTATTTAGCAGTTGTAAGCCCCCAAATTTATTTTACAAATGTGAGGTCTTCACTGTTACGTACTTAAACATATAGCAGCAACTGTAAACAGTTGTCTTCTTGCTGTTATACTTTTTAACTTTGACTTTTAAATATTAAGACTTTTCGTTATCCCTATTATGGTTTACCTATCACTTTTGGCTTTGATATCTTTTGATTTAATAACTATCTTCTAGTCTTCTTCCAAGTAATTGGAAAAAAAAAAACAATTGAGCAGTGTAAGGACAAGGAAAAGAGCTCAGTAGCATGCTACCAAAGATTGTTCTCCTGACCAACTTCGAGCTGTTGTTAAGTTTGAGTACATTTGTTCAACCAACTGATAAACTTTTTGTTTTATTCCTGCATCCTCATTAGAATATTTTCCAAAACCAGTAGCAAGGTATAAGACTTTTACCTTTAAAATCCTTAAACATATTCTTGGGGCCAGAGATTCACAGATTGTCCTTTTGGAATAATTCAAGGGTTTAGAGTTCTACAGTATCTGATGAATTTTTGAATTTTTACTTCCACTGAGGAAGTTTGTTTATAAATTGTTATTGCATATATTTAGAAAGTTGAGTACTTTGATCCACTCTGTGGAGAGTTACTGCTTTTCTTTGTTATCCTTGTAAAAGACCAGTTAAGTTTCTACTATTATAGAGAGTAAGTAAACTACCTATATTTGTGATACCTTTTCTAAAGGATATAGAAATACCAAGAATTATGAAACTTGGTTTATAAAATCCCGTTTTACTTGCCTTTAATAGTGTTATTTCTTAGTATCCTGCTATTCTGTGTTGAGTAGAAAGTGTCAGATACCTTAAATGATTTTGTTTATTTACTGGTATGACCTAGAATAAAGTGTGAACATATTGTTTTACTTTTTTGAATTAGTAAGATGTGCTGCAATCACTTGTTTGTCTTACTGTTATACAGAGAACATTTTTAGATGATTTACCAAATTTAAAGTGTAGAGTCAAGGGAAACTTACTTTGTAGGCCCAACTACTTAAAGATTGTTTTGTACAAATGTAGGGCAAATATGTTTTTGGTTTACCAGTGAAGATGGATAGTAAAAGTCAAATGTATGTTTGAAATTCATAAGATTTTAATAAATGTTACTGAAGCACATTTTAAAAGAGCTTAGAATCAAATCTTTTCACAACTTACCAAGTTAAAAGATGGTCACATTGTATCATTCTTATGAGATTTTGGCTTATGTCTTTCAGTGCTATAAATTGAATACCTGTATATGTACAATGTAACTTAGATTATAAAGAAACTTTTGGAATATTATGAGTGGATATGTTCATTTGGTCACCTTTTATAGCACAGCAGGTATGTCAGATGCTTCAGTGATAAGGTGGTACTTTATTCTGATTTCATGATTCTGGTTTATTTCACTTAGATGACTCATTTAGTATGGAAGAGATGAGGAAAAAAAATTTTCCAATAAAATGGAAAAAATAAACACCTCTCTTAAATCTCATTAAAAATCATGGCAGATACAGAATATTTAAGACAGAACTAGGAACTAAGAGACCTTTGATCTAGTTCCAGCTCTACCACTTCAGTTCCATTATCTCTAAAATGAAAGGGTGGAACTAGATTTTTAAAAACTTCTCAGTCTGTGAGACTCATTTAGCAACAAGTTGAGCAGTAAGAAATAGTGTGGTGTTATAGATAGAGTGCTGGACCAGAGTCAGATTCGGATCCAGCCTCAGACAACTAATAACTGTGACCCTGGGGAAGTCCCTTAATCTTTATTAGCCTTAGTTTCCTTCTCTGTAAAATGGGCATAATAATAGCACCCACCTCACAGGGTTTGTTGTGAGGGTCACGTGAGAAAATAAATGTATTTTGCAAACTGTAAAGCTTTATGTAAATGTTAGCAGTTGTTTTTCACAATCATTATTCAGCTAGAGAAAACATGAATGCCAGTCAAAAGGCAAACAGATTCTTTTAGGCAAGTGCTATAACTAGAGGAATGTCTTTCTTATCTTGGAGATACTGGTATTCTTCTCCATGAGTGTGATGTCAGAGGTAAACTGACTCTTTTTGTGGTATTATTAATAGGAAATGCTGGATTTGGAGTTAGAGGCCCTGAGTTTGAATCCCACGTTTATTATTTTAATATCTGTGTGACATTGGACAAATCATTTAACTTCCTTGCATCTCAGTTTCCTCATCTCTAAAGTGAAGACCCTGGATTAGACCTCTAAAGTCTCTTCTAGCTTTGACAGTCTTTCAAATCTATCAGTCATAGGATTTTGATTGAGGGATGAGAACAGAACTTTATAATACCATTCGAGAATAATATGAAAAGAAAAGAAAAACAAATACATCTTGACCTAAAAATTGACCTCAGTTGGTAGATTTTATTGACCTAGCATATATCTAATAATAGTATTTACTGTTTAAATAAATAAAATTATTGTAAGATTTAGTGATGGTGCCAAAATAATTAAAAGTCCATTTGTTGCCACTGTGATTTAAAATTCTACTATACTTTCAGTATTTACATGTCTTGTTCTTGGTACATAAACTCCATCATTTTCTCACCCCCAAAAAAAAGAATATTGGGACCTTTCTTTTGAGAGTGGGGGAAAGCAGAATGAAGACTCTGTGTTTCTTTAATATGTGCTGTTAAAAATAATAAATATTATAATACCAAAATATTAGGCATAAGGAAAGAAAAGTAGAAAAGGGGATGTTATCTTGTTATTGTAGGGCAATTCCCAAATTTGCAGTATGTGCAGTATGAAGTTAAGTGTTTGAAACTCAGAATCTATGTTTACTTGTAAAGACTACATAAATGATAGGGTTAGGATCCCAAGGCAACTTGCTCCCACCCCACCCCCATCACTCCCCCAAGACTATTTAACTTATAAGGTGCCTTATAAAACCTGCCCTTTTATAACATGAATTGTTCAGGGAAATTCCAAGCCCTAGTATGGCATATCTCTGACCAGTGCCCATCTTCTTCTCTCACCCCCACTCAAGGTAGAAAGTTGATTCTTTTCCTATCCATAGCATACACACTCCAGCAGGGGCAGGTGGAATGGGAACTTCATGCATCCCTGTGATGGAAAACTTGGGATTTTTGGTTCTAGGTCTAGTACTTCTTTGGATGATGAGGTCTTGTAAAAGTCAGGGACTTCTGTATAAACTCAAATGAATGTCCTTTCAGAAAATAAGAGAGATGATCTGCTTATTTTAATATTCACTCAGAGCTGGGGGCTGGGGAGTGCAGGAGGTAGGAGCAGTTACGGAGAGGATTGACAAATAGTTTCTAAAAGATAGCCCATGTTCCTGATCTGTACCAGACAGAATAAGAGAGTATTTTTTATGGAACTTTTTTATAACTTAAACCTACCCATAAAATTTATTATCCACCTTATGAAAAGTTTCTGGTAGAATGCTTTTTATCTTGTAGTTGGTTTTTTTTGTTTAAAGGATGCTCACAACAAATTATTTTTTAATGAATATAAAGTTATGAAACTGTTCCTTAAAATTTTAGAGTTTACAATGTTCATAATGGATTTTAACTGTCTCAATTCTTTCATATTAAATGTGTTACAGGAATGAAACTGAAGTCTGCTGCAATAAAACACTGAAGGCTTTAAAATGTTTTCTTGCATAAAGCTCAAACTTTAAGTAGCTGCTTATGAGGATAGGGAAGTCAGGAAACTAATGTCAGTCTCAAGATACAGGACAGCTGTTTGTTCATCAATCTCAACTGTGTGAGTAGAGCCTTAAACCTGTAACCCTGCTTAATTGGACATAGTGAATAAATTTTTTTTTCTTATTTCTGTGAAGCTATAGTTAAATCAACATGATTAAGTATTTTAAAAGACCTCCTTTTCTTTTCCTCTCGTCCCCCTGCCTCCTGGGTAGGATATTGAAGGTGAAGTGGGTAGTGATAGTTATAAAGAGTAATAGAAAATTCTTGACGCAGGTGTTTCTATGAGCATTAAGACTCATAACTAAATTTCAAGTGTGGCAGTGTTTCTTCTTTTATACCAAAATTATTCTAAATCATGGGGATTCTACCTCTTATAAAAATAACCTAAATCATACTTAGAGGTGATTAATTTTTTACTTAGCTTATGCTATAAGCAAAATTGATATATAACATGTGTGTGTATTTTGTATAGTTTATATCTTAAAATATATGTTTATATGTGTATATATGCATATACTCATATATGACAGTGAAAAATAGGATTTAGGAAAATAATAGGTCATATTCTAATTTGGAGCAATGTTTTGAAAAGAAAAGACATTATACCAAAAGTTTTGCCTTTCTCTTGAAAAGCAAAATGTTAGCCTTATATAAGAATCAGTTTGTTAGAGCTCTACTATTTCTACTCGGTCTTTTCACAAATTTAGCAGTAAGAGCCTCTTTGTGTCCAAGAGGAATATGACATTTCATAGGATATTATTCAAAAGGTATTGTTTAAGAACATAAGATTTTATTAAACCATAGCATTTTATTACACTTATTCAGTGAAGTTAAGTAATTACTGTTATACAGCTGTTACTTGGCAGTGTCAGGACTGAAACAAAGGTACTCTGATTCCAAGACTAGTGCCATTATGCTTCCTTTTAAGGACATATAAAATGATGTCCTGTTTGCAAAGTATTCAAGAGAAGGGAATCACTTGTTTAGCAGTTCTTACCATGCAGTAAATCTGTACCTTAGAATTTATCTTCTCTCTCTTCTGCTATAGTTTAGCCCTTTGTTTTTTAATCAGTGACTATCAAGAACAAATGGACACAAACCTTCGTGTATTTATATTTGCTGAATCCTATGTGAATCTGGCAGGTGTGCCTGTTTCAAGAAGTTGACCCAAGACAAATTACCTTTAAACTTAAACTCTGGGAAAGATTTTTTCTACTTGATTCATGCTTGTAATTCTACAAATAAATGTGGATCTGAGTTGTAGTGGCAAAATTCCAAAGGGTATAGAAAGTACTTCTGTATCACCATCTTCTCTAGTTTTTCAAGTTTCTCGATAACCTGTATGTAGTCCACTTTTTTTGCATTTAATTTTAATTTTATTTTTTCTTAATTACATGCAAACAAAATTTTGAAATTTTCAGTTTTTAAAATTTTGAGTTCCAAATTCTTTGCCGTCTCCCCACTCCTTGAGAAGGCAAGTAATTTGTTAGAGGTTGTACATGTGTAGTCATGCAAAACATTTCCATATAAGCCATGTTGCAAAAGAAAGCAGACCAAGAAAAAAAAGGAATAATAAATAAACTACAATCTGCTTCCAAACACCAGCAGTTCTTTCTCAGCAGGTGAATAGCATTTTTCATCATAAGTCCTTCAGAATTGTATTGCTGAGAATAGCTAAATAGCTAAGTCATTCACAGTTGTTCATCATACAGTAATGCTTCATCAGTTCATATAATTCTTCCCAGGTTTTTCTGAAACCATCCTGCTTGTCATTTCTTAGAACACAGTAGTATTCATCACAGTCATATATCATAACTTATTCAACCATTTCCCAGTTGATGGGTAACCCCTTGATTTCCAGTTCTTTTCTTTGCCACCACAAAAAGAGATGCTGAAAATATTTATGTAGATAGATTCTTCTCCTTTTCCCTTGATCTCTTTGGGTTATAGACCTAGTAGTGATGTTGCTGGATCAGAGGGTATGCACACTTTTATAATTTGATATGGTTCCAAACTGCTCTCTGGAATGGCTAGATCAGTTCACAGTTCCACCAACAGTGCATTAATGTCCCTATTTTTCCATATCCCCTATAATATTTGTGATTTTCCTTTTCTGTCGCATTAGCCAATATGATAGGCATGAGGTAGTACCTCAAAGTCATTTTAATTTGCGTTTCTCCAATCAATAGTGATTTAGAGCATTTATTCATATGACCATAGATGGCTTTAATTTCTTCTGAAAACTACCTTCATAGCATTTGACCACTTATCAGTTGGGGAATAACTTGTATTCTTCTAAATTTTACTCAATTCTCTATATATTTGAGAAATGATGCCATTATCAGACAAACTTACTATAAAATCCCCCCCCCTTCCTGCTTTCCTTTTAATCTTGACTGTATTGATTTTGTTTGTGCAAAAACTTCTTAATTTAATGTACCCATTTTACATCCCATAATGTTTTCTTTCTCTTCTTTGCTCAGCAGTCTACTTTTAGAAAGGTTGCTTGGTTGTTTTTTTTTTTCCTTCCTTTGAATAATTTTAACAATGAAGTCAAAAGAATTTGCTTTGCTGTTATTTTAATAGCTATCATATTGCTCTGGCTTCACTTCTTGTATATGTTATTGTTTGAGTTAGATTGTATGCAACTATATAAAACGGGAAAAGAGACTTTAAAATGTTTTAAAGTTAGTTCAAGCTACCAGGATTAATTTAAGTATTTCTCTCCCGCCCCAGAGTTTGATAGAAACAACATAAGATAAGACCTAAAGGAAAAATAGGAATGCATTTGAATCCATTTCTGGACTCTCTGTTATTCTTTACTGATTTCTAGGAGACAGATTTCAGTTATCATGGTATCAGACATTTTAGGAGTGGGAAGTCATCCAGTCAGAGTCCCTTCTTTCCAGCAGCCCTTCAGCACAGCTCAATTGGACCCAAGATGGCAGTTTTACTTGTAGTTATACAAATCAGCTTTTTTTTTTTTTAATATCATGACTCTTACTGACCTTGGCAGTATCAGAGCCATTACCACTCTATACTATTCCAGTTTATTAAATGTTTGCTTCAGATGTTCTCTCCAGGCTTGTTTCATATAGTGACTAGAATACCAGACCTGGAGTCAGGAAGACTTACCTTTGTGAGTTCAAATCTGATCTCAGACACTTACTGGCAGGGCGACCCTGGGGAAGTTACTTAAGCTTGGTACATCAGTTTCCTCATCTGTAAAATGAACTGGAGAAGGAAATGGCGAACCACTCCATTATCTTTGCCAAAAAAATCCCAAATGGGGTCACAAAGAGATAGACATGACTGAAACAACTAAACAACAACACAAGAACCTCGAGCTTTTTTACAGTCCCTTCATTTTACAAATAAAGAAACTGAGACTAAGAGAGATGAAGAACGTTGAACAGTTCATTATTGGAAAAGTTCAAGACTAAAACCACAATCTTCTGTCTCTCAGATCTGTGTGTTCTTGCTTTATGAAAGATAACGAATGTGCTGAATAGAGAGCTGGCCTTCGTGTCAGGAAGACCTGTGTTCAAGTACCATTTAGATCCATACTGGCTGTATGACCCTGGGCAAAACATTTGATCCCTCTGGGTCCCCAAACAACTCTCTTAAAACTCTTGAGTTGCAGAGTAGCTATGGCTCTTCATTGATGGAGAGAGGAAGCTCTCACTAGAAGCTCCTTACAAAGATCAAATCACAAGTGGTGTAAGTATATACCCATATACATATATTTTAAGTATTTTTAAAATAAAGATAGTTACATTAAAAGCCCATTTGTATCTGGGAATAAATTAAACTAGTTAACATTCTAACTTTTTAAAGGTTGTTTATGGTTTTGCTAATTTGAAAGCAGTATCTTTGATTTTCTTGTCTTAAAAGTTACAGAAATATTTGCTCTTAAAGTTACAGAAATATTTGCTCTTAAAGTTATAAGAACTTTTAAATTCTTATTTTGTTGCTTTCTACATTGAATCATTTTTTCTTTAATGTGCAATTTTGGATATTTGTAGGTTTTTACAATAATGTGATAGATGTACATGTTATTTGGCAAGCCAAGTGGTTCAATGGATAGATAGAGGGACCTGAAGTCAGGGAAACATGAGTCCAATGTGGCCTCAGACACTTATTAGCTGTTTGATTCTGGGCAAGTCATTTTGCCAAAGATAGGGATAATAATAGCTCCTACCTCCTAAACTTATAAGGATTAAATGCAATAATAATTATAAAGCACCTAGTACAGTACCTGGCACATAGTAAACACTATATAAATGTTATTGTTACAGGACTAGTTTAGATTTAGAGCTACATCATCTATATGTACCACAAAAATCAGCAATTAACTTGACATTTACCATCTTCAGTTCCTTTTTTTTTTTCCTGAATAGTTTCACTAAATGCTAGGTTTTCTTCATAGTTGTCCTACTCTAAATTTATATTCAAAATGGTTAGTCTTAAGTCATAGAGAAGTTCACTTGTTTACTCTCTGGTCTCTTCATACATACTGCTTACATACAGCTTAATATGCTCTTATTTTAATTTTACCATCCACCCCCAAAAAAGAAACAGTTATAGTCAGATATATATATAATACATGTTCTGTTTCATACATATTATTACTAATATATATTATTTTTACTATGATGTGTATTATATATGCTATATTGCATAGTTTTGTAAACAGTAAGGTTAAAAGTTAGGAGTTTGTGTGATAGCCAAATTTGGAATTGATGTCAGCTGCATTTTGGTGTTATTTTCAAAAACTGCATTTTTTAGAGGAAATAGCAGCCATATTTTTAAAACCAAGAAGTTAAATTTTGTATAATTTTTCAATCAGTTTCTGTATCAGTAGGTCCAATGGGTTTATTTTTTCCTTTATCAACTAAATTTGAACTTTATGACCTTTGTTCCATGGGAACAGTACTAGACTGGAAAATAAGAGTTGGATTCTGATCCCATTTTTACCATAAACTAGCTATCGTAACCTTGAGAAATTCACTTCTCACTTTCCCCTATCTGTAAACTTTTTTTTTCTTTTTTTTTTTTTAGATGTAACCCAGTTTTTATT
>CM053582.1:482771908-482800483 GCA_028627135.1 Pseudochirops cupreus
GGGAAGCTGCAGAGCCGAGGCGGGTGCAAAACCTCTGCCTTTCACTTTTCCACTCTGGAGGCCTTCTGGCCGGACTGCTTATCTCCCCCTTTCACAAATCCCATTCACAGCTGCCGCTAATCTGCTCACCTGAAGCTTCTCAGCTCTTCCCGTCCAGCCGCCCCCGGGGCACAGCCGAGGCTTCAGGCCAGGCTGGTTTCGGTTTGCAGTGCTGATATGGTTCCTCGTAGCCGAGCTGACTTTAGTGGGAAGTATCTTTGTGTGCCCCCTATCTGTAAACTAAAGAAGTTATACCAAAGCCCTAACACCTTTCCAACTCTGAAATTCTGAAATGACAGATAATTTAGATGTCCTTCAGGTGTTTAGGATACAGGAAAAGAGTCCTTTTAAGCAAATGTATGAAAGGAATGACAATTTAGCATTCCGTTTGACATGAAAACATGAAGTTGGAGGGTATATATCTGGGTTTTAAATTAGTTTTGTTTTTTTTTTTTGCCTGGGTTGTGGTGTACAAGTATTGCACAGGGATCCTACTTTATGACCCAAATTAGTGACACAAAAATAAGGATGTAGGTCATCCCTTATGTGTACATTTGGAGAAATCCTTTCTCTTGGAATATAATTCCGTTATGTTTCACTAGACAGAAATAGTATACTTTAAAAGTCCTGTGTCTCTTTCTAAGTATAGACATTGAGCCGGAAAGTCTGGCAGACAGATTGAAAACGGTTATAGGCCCTACAAATGATGACAGTTTCAAGCCAGTTTTTATATGTAGTGAGAAAAACACTATTGGTGTTCTAAATAATCCTGCTTGTTGAGATTATGGTCATTAATTCAATTCAGTAAACATTTATTAAGTACCTATCATATGCCCATGCTAAACACTAGGGATAATTAATAGAGGGAAGGTATTAGCATAATCATTAAACATGACAAAGTAGTGTATAAATGGCATACACAAATGATAGTGTTTTTGAGCGAACACCAGATATTAGTGTGCTTAGGAGAGGAATTAGGGCCCACAGAGTTGGTTTCATACAGTGAGGCCAAATATATTTGGTCTGTTGAGTGTCTGAACTTTGAAGTTTGTTTCAGAATCTTTGGGATATAGGTTTGTATCAGCAAGCACCCAAGCGTACCTAGGGCGGCTGCTAGCACAGGTTCTTAGATCTGCTTTTCTAAAGAAAGCAACTCAAAATGGATTAACAATCTTACTTTAATCAATCAAACAAATATCATTTATCTAGTTCAGGGGGAAAAGTAGCACCCTGAACTTCAGAGAATACAGACACAGGTTACAAACAGAAGTTAACAAGCAGACAAAGAAACAGATCAGCAGATGGGCTTCCAGTCATCTGACCATTACATCCATACCTATTCAATTACCAGAGAGGGAAGCACCAACATCTGGGCTTTTCAAAGCTGGCAGGGCTCAACGGCTTCCCAGAGTCTCGTCTGGCCAAATTACACAACTCTTCTCAAAGTGAGCCCCAAAGCAAAACCTCACATCAGGGCGTATATATAGCTTTCTCCTGGATCACAGAATGTCACAGCCCTCTTGACCCACTGCCCGATCACAAAGTAGTAAGGCATGGGCATTCCTGAAAAACAAGCCCCCAGCCGGGGGGGGGGGGGTTCATGTGACCACATTCAGCCAGTTAGAGGTCAGAGTATACTTTCAGATCAGGGAAGATTCTCAGAGCCACTTAAGCAGAAGGCCTAGGGGTAGGGAAGATTCCCGTAACAAGGTTTAAAATAATTAAATATTTATTGAACATTTAACAAGTTTCTGTCAGTATTCTGTGTGTTTCAGAAATATGAGGAATTGCAAAATATGGTCTTTGCCCATTAGAATTTTATAATCTAACTGGGGGACAAGTTGTAGTCTTGTGAAACAGAGAATAACTAAGTATGTATCATAAACTATACATTCAAAAACGATTCAGAGAGAGGAGAAATCAGTGGATAACTTGAGAGACCATTCCAGAGGAAGGAGGTTAGGTTAGCCTTAAGTCATAGAGAAATTAACTTGTTTACTCACTGGTCTCTTCATACATACTGCTTACATACAACTTAATAAACTCTTTTTTAAATTTTACCCTCCACTCTCAAAAAAGAAATAATTATAGTCAGCATTATATATATATTATATGTAATACATGTTGTGTTTCATATGTATTATTACTAATGTATATAATTTGTGTTATGATGTATATTATAGATATTATTTATATATTATATATGTATATATGTGTTTATATATATATATATATATATATATATATATACACATATATGTTCAGTCAGCAACAGTATAGCAACAGTGGGAACCAAGGCTTGGAGTCAAAAATGGACATGGTTATGTTCAAAGGAGCAGAGTGACCTGACTGAACAGAAGGTTTGTTATTAAGATGTTACATTTTTAGATTTTATTTTAGAAAATAAAATTGGACCATAATTATGGAAAGCTTTAAAAACTAGGCATAGAAGTTGACTTTTAGTATAATTGGTAATAGGAAGCTACATATTTCTTTGAGTAGGCAGTGATGAAAATAGCTTTAGAATGTTTAGGGCAGAGGTGTGTAGAATGGATTGCATGATGAAGGAAGAGAGAGAGAGACCTGCTAAGTGCATTGCTATGATCTGTATGAAGTGAAGAGGGCCTGTATATTAGGTTGATAGTTGTAGTTACAAAGAAGAAAGGATGAAAGAAAAAATGAATAGACCTTAGTGACAGAATGGATATAGAAGACAAAAAGGGAAAGAAAAAGAATCAGAAGTGATGCCAAGATTTCTAGCCTGGTAGGTTGGTGAGATCATTGTAGAGATATTAACGTGTTTGTAAAGAGACACTAGTTTTAAGGGTGAGTACTGAGCAGTGCACGTAATGGAAACTTAGTTTTTTGGGGGGGTTGGGAGGGTATCTGAATTGAATAATGAGATTTGTTGTTGTACATGCCCTGAAGAAGATGGGAATGTTTCTCAAGTGTAGGTTAGTGATTAGCTTTATAAAGTAGCAGATAAATCTCTTCCTAGGGGCTAGAGCAGTGGTTCTCAACCCTCCTAATGCCGGGACCCTTTAATACTCGTATGTGGGTGTGTCTATATGTGGGCGGACTTGCCTGGAGATGGATAGAGGAGCAGGTCTTGGTTCCTAAGACCATGGGGTCATGACCCACAGGTTGAGAACCACTGGGCTAGAGGAACAAAGAATATATTGAGCTGAAGAAGGGGGTATGAATTATGAGGGAACTTATTTGGGGGTAGTCTCAGTCATTTCTAGAAACTGAGGAATGAGGACATTTATAGAAAGTGAGGGTTTGGGGCACTTAAGGAATTTATAATAATTCTTAGATTGCTATATATGTATTAGACACTCCAAAACAATTAAGTACCTAAATAAGAAATGCTGATTCTTGGCAAGAGCCAACTTTAATGTGTAATCTACCACTTCTTTACGTAAGAGCAGAAGGGGAGAAAGCATGTTGGTAAGACTGAGGATTTGACACAACGAATCCATGCAAAGTCAGAGGGTGAGGAAGGACTGTGTGGCAAGAAGTCCGAAGTACTAGAGACAATGATACTGAAATAGTTGGCTTTGGAGCATGAAGAGGATCCATTGTAATTGTGAGAGGGCTAATAAAATGCACCAAGTAAGAGAGAGTGAAAAATCTCTTTGAAGGTAGATAATAAATAGTCAAGGGCATGAGAGAGAAGGAGAAGTTCAATCAGGAAAAGGCAGGAGGGAAGGGAAACAGAGGGAGAACAAAAACAGGCATTGTGTTGGGTTGGAAGAGAGAAAAGCACTAAACTTCAGAGATCCAAGGAGGATGATAACTTGATGAATTTTGAGGGTATGATTAAGTTACTGGGTGGCTGTAGAGGATGGTGAAAGGACCCTTCATGTGAGAGGTCACATCAGCATATATGCTGAAGTTTCCAGAAATAATAGTAAGATACAGAGTAGAGGGAGGGAAAAAAACCAACTGTGATCCAAGTGCTAGAGTCATCTAGGGAAGAAATAAAGAAGTTTTCAAAGCAATGATAGTTTCAGTCAATAGTGTGGTAGATAATGGTCATATGCATAGATAATTGTATAGAATAAAAAATATCTCTACATTTCTGTTGCTAAAAAAAAAAAACCAGAACAAAAACTACTATAACTCAGGATCTCTCCTATGCAGCCTTTTCTGGGCCCTTGTTTTCCTCCATGTGAACTAACCTCCAAAAGACATAGGGGAAGAGATCTGCTCTCCCTCTAGCCCCACCCTCCAGTGGATTTCCTTTTCTAGCACAGTGGTAGAGCTATAGGATACTTCTCTGGAGTTGGGTCTCTTTTTTCGTTCTTGCAGAGGAAGCTGGGGTGCTCAAGTTCTGTGCCCTTTAACTTTACCTTACTGAGCTCTTTTTCTTTTGTTTTCCAAGAAAACATAATAACTTTAGGCTACCCTCACACTGTGTTCAAATTTTTCTGTTCAAGTACCCCACCCAAGGCCTGTCTTTTTATCTTAAGTTCTCTCACATTTCACATTTCCTATTATATGTCTTCCCTTTACCTTCATTTAAACTCAGATAAATAATAATATACAGTTAGCATTTAGATAGTACTTACTATGTGCCAGGCACTGTGCTAAATGCTTTACAGATATTATTTCATTTGATCCTCATAATATTCTTATATTCCCATTTTTATAGATGAGGAAACTGAGACAAGTAGAGGTTGAGTGACTTACCCAAGGTCACACAGCATAAGTGTCTGAGATTTGAACTCAGGGCTTCTGACTCCAGGCCTGATGCTCTATCCACTTGCCACTTAGCTAGCTGCCTATTGATTTTATCAATACTGTTTGCCTCAGTTTGATACGAGGGAAAGTATTCTGATTACATTTATTCTGCTTGACACACTTATGTGTAAAACCCTGCATCCAGGTGCTAAGGATATTTTTCTGTTTGAAAAGTCAGAAGAGGGGCAGCTAGGTGGCGCAGTGAATAGAGCACCGGCCCTGGAATCAGGAGGATGTAAGTTCAAATTCAACTTTAGATACTTAACACTTAGCAGCCGTGTAACCTTGGGCAAGTCACTTGACCCCAATTGCCCTGCCCCCCTCCCCCCCCCAAAAGTCAGTAGGCCCCTGTTCTCAAGGACCTCACTTTGTAATGGAGGAGACAATATATGGAAAGTTTCAGCTGCCAATCAAGTGAAAGACTCTTGGGGTGCAGTGGCAAAACAAATCTTAATGCCTCTTTAATGTCATTTCTACAGCTAAAAGCATATCGGTTTCTGAACTGGTATTGAACCATCTTTACAGTGTCAAGGACTTTGACAAGAACTTTTTCTTCCATGTGCTCTTGTATTCAAAGTTCTGAGTTGTCCCTGTCAGTGTCTGAGAGGAGATGGTAAAGGTGGTGGTGGTGGTGGTGGTTTGATTAGCCTGGCACATGCAGCCTCCTGCCTGTACTTCCACTAGGTTACATGGCCTTCCCTTTGTTTTATAGTTGGTGAAGACTGCTGAGCAATAAAGGATAGACCATTTTTAATCCTCTCTAAATTGTTTGTGCTGTAGGACAGTTAACTTCTGTATGCATCTATTTGAATGAATGCCACAAGATTAGAAGTTGTTTTTTGATAATATTCTCTCTCTCTCTCTCTCTCTCTCTCTCTCTCTCTCTCTCTCTCTGGATAGATAGATATAGCCTTACATATACCTATATGACAATCATATTTAAGGCAATAAGAGACCTCATTGTCCAGATCTTTAAGAACCTTAAAAGATGACTCAGCAGTTTTCTGTCCTCCCCCCCCCCCCTCCCCACAATCAACCTCAAAACTGTCTTAATCTTAAATTTTTATAAAATGTTAACTCTCTCCAGGCCCAGCTCCTTAGTCTTTTTCTTGGAGGTGGGTATGTGTGATTGAGTAAGTCTCTTCACTCTGAGTTACCAGTTTCTTACACTAAAATAGACATAACAGTCAATCACAGCCTTCTATTAAGCACTTCTTAATGTGCCAAGGACTGTGCAGCAATATAGATGTAAGTAGAAAGACTATCCCTGCTCTCAAGGAACTTATCTCCCAATGGGGAAGGATAATACATAGAAGGAAGCTAAAAATCAGGTGGTGGGATTGTGGGGAGAAGGTAGCCTTGGGAACAGGGTAGAGAAAGTACACGGAGGGTCAGGGGTTGAGCCCGGGGAAGGAATGAAAACATTTTCCTTAAAATGGAAAATCTGGGAAGGACTAATTAATCTTGAGGAAGGGCCTACAGGGGCAGAGTGTGTCCAGAGGTGAAGTAAATTTAAGCTTGAGGAGCACTGTGCCACCTTTCCCCTTGGCTCCCAACTTCGAGTAATTGGTCTCCAGTCTCAGTTCTGTTGTATTGGACTGCTTTGAATGTTAAGAACAAGTCAAGGAATGTAAAACTTTGGAAGGAGGTAATGGGAGATACAATAATTTTTTTTTCTATTTTTTTAAAACACATTTTATTGTATCTTATTTTTTTATAGAATCTTCATTTCCCATTGTATCACTCCTTCCACATCCTCCCCTAGAGCCCTGTAAGAAAAAAATGAATGAAAAAGTGCAGAGAGGGGAAAATAAGTTCATTAAAACTAACCATAGTATTAGAATATCTGAAGTTAAATACAGTGTTCCACACCCATAGTCTCTACCTTTTAAAAGAAGCTTTGGAAGGCATATTTTCTCACATCTCTTCTTTGGGGTCAAGACTGGTCATAATTTTGCAACATTCAGTTCGATTTTTTCTTTTAATTTTTTCTATGTACATTGCTGTACATAGTACAACCTAGTAAGTAGTCTTCGTGATTCTATTTATTTCACTTTTCCATCAATTTGTATAAGTCTTTTTCATGTTTCTAATAGGGCCCTTATAAGGAAAAATTGAATTCAAATGGCCTTTTTGATCAAGAAAGTAATGAACATGTTGGTTTTGAAAAATTCAGTTTGTCAGATTTTATTAAGCATTTACTGGTAGTTCATCGTGTTGTACTAGGCCCTGATAATATAGACAAACAGATTATGATGATCCCTGACCTCAAGGAATTTAACATTTTACTGGAGGGACACAGCAACTACACAGTTACTGTGCAAGATAATTGAACAAAGGAGTGAGGAGAAGAGATGAGATGGGGATCAGGAAAAAATTCTGAGAGGAGATGAGTGTATCATATCAGATAAGCAGAAAATTAGTGAAAATCTATGGAGGTGGGAGATGGAAAAGCTAACTGTCTGATTTGGCTAGACCATAAAATGAATGAAGGGAAGTAATAAGAAATAAGGTAGTAAAGTTATAGGACTCAGATTGTAACGAGCTTAAATGCCAACCTGTGGAAGTTGTATTTTATCCAAGAAGCGGTAAGGAGAATACTTGATTTTTTTTCTACTTCATGTACAAAAGGTTTTTGAGCAGAAGAGTGACATTGTAAAACAGGCTTCTTTGAAAGGCTTTTGAAAACTAGTTGGCAAGATGGATTAGGGAGATAAATTAGGAAACTCTTAAAAAGAATTTAGAAAAGGCATTTAAGGCTTTAACTTGGTTGGGCCATGTGAGTAGAGAAAAAGGGACAGACAGGTACAGGAGATACAGATCCACAGGACTTGAAAACTGGTGGAAGGAAAGGTTAAGAATGAAAGATGATTCTGAGGTTAGCAAACCAGCATAACTTTACAGAAGATGGTGCCTTTGACAGAAAAAGGGAGTTTGAAGGGAGTTGGGGGTGGAGGGGAGGTGATTAAGAAGAAAAAAATGTTGATATATTTGAGATGTTTTGGGAAGAACTTGTCCTAAACCATTCTTTCACATGTCTTCTGAGACAAAGGTGGCTTAGGTAGTCTACTTTGGTTAGATTCTGTGTATATAGAACTTGATGTAAAATAGTTTTGGATTTTAGGTTGGCATGTATTTTCTATTGGATATTTTCTAGAATCCACCTATTAAATGGACTTCAAAAAGCTTTTCTGTGTAATCAAATATACCTGGAAGGACCATCATTCTCATTAGTTCTCTGTATTCTACAACCACTACTTTTTATGCTGAAAGGGTACTTCCAAAGCCATAATTTGATGGATTCAGTGGTATACATTATTTAAATATCACAGTGCTTAATAAAATTTGCCATTCAACACAGGAGAAACTGTCCTTAAATAATAACCCTGATATTTTAACCTTATTAGAACTTGATGATTGTTTCCATGAATTAAAAAAAAAATTTCTTTGGGAAAACTGGCAAAATAGAAAAGGAAGTTCTTTTGTAACTCTACAGTTGAATTTTATATGGAATTACTCATATGCCATTTTGAAGGTTTATTGCATTAATTTGGGGGGAGCATGTTGGAAACCATTCAGTAAAGTTTTTCTCCCCTTTGCTCCCCAAGTAGAAGCCTTATTCAAGAATGTCTACTAACTGTAATTGTTGACTGTGTGAGTGGGAATTGCTATTACATAACCAACTGTCTTTGTAGTCTGCATATTTATTCAAATTAAAAAAAATTTGTAATTGCAGTGTCTTTTTGCTGCACCTATTACTGTAAATCTACATGTTGTGATTGTCACTTTTGTCAGTCATGTTATGTAACTGTACATCGCTGGTTAACAGTGTATTGGACTAATGGTTGATATTGATGCAGGTTTTCACAGATAAAAATTCTTTGAAGTATTTATCTAGCTCCCTTCTTTTGACTGGCTGCCTTCATCTCTCCAAAGAACAGCTCTTCTGCTTGGGTGTCCTGCTTTAGTTCTTTTATATCTGTTCTCTAAACATCTCTAGGGTAAGAATCTTTTTGTAGTAGTACTAGCTTACATTCACAGAATTCTTTACTTTCTCATTTCATCCTCATTGTGATCTTATGAACTAGAGAGTATAAGCATTATTATCCCTATTTTACAAGTGAAGAAATGGAGCTTAGAAAGATAAAATGATTTCCCCAAGGTTCCAGTAGTTAGTGACAAGCTAAGGGTTCAGATGTAGGACTAGTTCCAAATCTAATGCTCTTTGCATTGTATTGTGCTCTCAAGCCTGCTGCTTTCCAGATTTTTATTTTTAGTCATTGTGACCTGTGCATGACAATTTAAGACTTCAGGCTTTGCAGAAGACTTTGCCTAAAAAGTTGGACACAAACACTTCTTTTATATATTTTCAGTGTAATCTGGAGTTTAGTACCTCATCCTTTGAGGAATTTTTCCTAACAACATCAGCAACACTTGGGTATCATTTTAAAGTCTACAAAACTCCTTAGTTATAATACTCAGGTGAGTTAGGTAGAATGTGTTTATTCTCATTTTATAGCTGAAAATCCTGTGGCTCAAAGAGGTGAATAGACTAGGAGAAATATCACACAAATGGATTAAAAATTCAGAGTATGATACATTCTGTGTAGTGATGACCATGTCTCCAGAAGACTTAGAATTAATCTTTTTATCCACTTCCTGACAGAAAAATTATGGACTCCAGGTGCAGAAAGAGTTATATGGCTGATGTATGGCTTTCTTTTGCTTTACTATGGCTATTTGTTACAATGTGCTTTTTTTCTTTCAGTTTTTAATTGGACAGAGAGGGTAATTGTCATGATGCCAAAAAAAAAAAAAGGAGCACCATTGTAATATTTTCAGAAAAGCACAGAAGAAAATAGAAGGAAGTTCAGAAGGAAGCACAACTAACATAGTCTGGAAAGTAATGTGTAATTTTGTACTTTTTGAAAAGTACATAGTTTAAAATGCAGATTCACAGTTTCATATAATACACTTGTGTTCTGATATATATAGAAATCATCTTTTTGGTTTTTAATAATGAAATATAAAAATTTAAAAACTTCTTTTATATTTAATCCTAGAGGTAATAGATAATTCCTATGAATTATTATAGAGGGTAAGATAAGACAGATTTATGCTTTAGGAAAAAGCAGTTGAGAAGCTGTGTTGGGAGACTTAAGGCAGCAGGTAGGTAGATTAGAAGTCTTTTTCAGTAGTTCAGGTGATAGGTCTTGAAGGCCTGAATTAGTTACTGAGTAAGATAAGAGAATGTATACTAGAGATGTTGTGACAAGTAGAAACAACAAAATTGGGCAAATTAATTGATTAGGAGAGTGGAAAGTTGAGGATGACACAGGGTTGTACACCTCAGTGACCAGAAGGATGATAGTACCCTTGACAGTAATAGGGAAATTTGGAAACGGGGGAAGGGACGATTTATGGGAAAAGATTTCCATTTTGGATTTGCTGAGTTTGAGAATCCTACCAGACATACAGTTGGAAATATCCGATAGGAAGTTGGTGATAAAGTATTAGAACTCAGTGTGTTGACGAGAGAGACAAAGTATAGGTATAGATATAGATCAGGGAATTACCTGCATAGAAATGGTATTGGAATTCATGGGCTCCTATGAGAGAGAAAAGAAGAGGATGTGGGCCCCAGTACAGAGCCATGGGACATACATAGTTATTGGTTGAAGGTATACTCAAAGAGACTAAGAAGAAGCCGTCAGATTAGGTAGGAGAACCAGGAGATACAGTCCTGAAGATCTGGAGGAGACAATATCTACGTGGAGAAAAAGGTAGTCTATAGTGTCAAATGCTACAGAGAGGTCAAAAAGGTCTTAGATTTGATGGCTAAGAGATCATTGGTAACTTTGTAGAGAAAACCACATCTTAACTGCCTTTATTTTTGTAAGTTGAACTAATGCTGGCCTATATTCCTTGCTGTTAGAAGAAATTGACTTTGTTGTTAAACTGCTAGGCATAATCAATAATCAGCAAGTATTTAGTAATGGCTTTATAAATGCTTGCTAATTGATTACTTCCATTTGGCACCCTGTGTATAAAAGGTACCAGGTAATCCATTTATCTTTTTTTTTTGGATGACACAGTGACTGGAATCTTTTCTGATCTTATTCTTTTGTATAATAAATATATTCCTGTTGTTCAGTCATTTTTCAATTGTGCCTGTCATTTCATGACCCTATTTGGGATTTTCTTGGCAAAGATACTGGAGTGGTTTGCCATTTTCTTCTCTAGCTCATTCTGCAAGAGAGGAAACTGTGGCAAACAGGGTGAAGTGATTTGCCTAGGGTCACCCAACTGGTAAGTGTCAGACCAGATTGGAACTCAGGAGGATGAATCTTCCTGACTTTAGGCCCAGCGCTTTTCTACTTCGCCACCTGGTTGCCCATACTATTCCTATGTAGGCCCACTTAAAATAATCAAATCAAGGAAGAAGTAATAACTTAAGTGTTAGGTGCATTCAGCTTGGATATTTAGAAATCCCACAACTAATAGGTCATATGTTTGACTTTTTCCCATATTACTTGATGGTACTAGGACTAGGCCATGTAAGAACATGTGGGAATATGTGTCCCTTCTCCAGTATAGTCTTTCTTTGTAACCTGCTCTGCAATAGCCAGCTGCTGTGTCTTTACATGTAGAATACGTTATCGGGTATGCTGCTATGGTCTTTGGGGTCTTTACTACAAACTTGATAACAAGGTGGGGGAGGGAAAAGGAAGGTATTTTCCTAATTACTAAAATAAGCTTTAATGTTCTCATGTACTTCATGTGTGGGATTTGGGGATTGAGTTGATTATCTTTGAGTAAGGGGGAAAAAATTGATGCATGATTCTTCTACTCACATCAGCCAGATGTAAACCTTTTGTCTTTCAGCCCAAGCTGCAGAGGGAAGACAGCCTGACATAGGGAAGTGGGGACAGCTACGCAGAGAGAGAACTGCAAAACATCTTCAGTACAGTAGCAAGCCTGTACTTCAAATCCAAAATCCCTATACTTTTTCACCAGAGTGAGTAACGTCTTTCCCTCCTTTATCAAAGCAAAGTACTTTTGTATATTATTGCAGTATTTCTTGGCTAATTCTGTTATAGGCTTTCCTTTGACCCCCACAGATAATTTCTTGCCCTCTGGACCATCCTTCTTTTTCCCATAACACATCTATCTCTGTGTCTATCTCTGACTCTCTTTGTCTCTGTGTCTCCCTCTCTCTCTCTGCCTGTCTCTTCTGTCTCTCTTCCTCTCTCTCCCCACTGTCCCATGTGAAACTTTAATATAAAATGAGTTGTTGGCAAACACTTGTGGTTATTTTCTTTTAAAAGACATCATTGCTCTGCTCTCTTCTGGCTTTAAGAAGCTACTGCACGTAACTCTATTAGTAAGTTGTCAAATAAGTCACTATTCAGTTAATTTGTATCAGAAAAAAAATGAGTCATATTCCTAATAAACAATGTGATTAGAAGTCTACTACCAGTTTTCCCTTATTTTCTGGAATATCACAGTATAGAAAAGTCAGCTTGGATACCAAGTTGAAAAGAAGAGATCAGTTTTACTGCAAGGTGTTCTAGTCTTATAATTAAGACAGTTTCCCATCCTGTTCTCTCTAGGAAAAAGACAAGTAGTAGTAATGAAATCTGTGTTCTTAACTGCTTGCCAGTCAGTCAGTAATCGTACTTAGATAAATATCTACCTGTAAAATTGAATTCTTAAGATATGAACAGAGGAAGGTGTGTTCATTTTCTTTGTGACTAATTTGTTTATGGAGGAAAAGCTTTTGTTCTTATAAATAAGATGAAAACTTAAATGTTTTTGGAATTGAAATAAAAAAGCACTTTATTTCAAATATGACATTAGCACTAATCTCATTTTTCATTCAGTAAAATATTAATGGAATACTTAAGATGGACAAGCATGGTGGGAATTTCTTTGTTTGGAAATACAAAGTCCCTTATAATCTAATTGGAACAATAAAACCTATGTACTTTCCTTTAGCAAATATTTATTAAACACCTTTGTGGAAGGTATTACACAGTCTGCTAAGGAAATAGAATTATAGATAAGAAAGATCCTTGCCTTCAAGGAGCTCTTTACTTTGATAGAAACATACAGAAGCTAAATAACCTTGCAAGGTGCATCATTAAGTGCCACACATGAGTGATGTAGAGCCTCTTAAACTGTGGGTCTCAATCCACAGTTTTAGAAGTTGTGAAGGGGTCAAGAGTGGAAGAAAGTTTAAGAAGCCCTGGTAGACAACTTTTTTCAGATGGAGCTATGATTTCATAGATTTTTGAAATAACTTTCAGTGTTGCAGATCACAACTCATCTGTACTGCTCATCCTGTGTAACTTTTCTCTGTATTTTACTGTAAATTCATCACTGGGGGTGGGGGCAGGGTGTCTTTCTTGCTTTCTCCTGATACTACAAAAATGCTAGTGTGTATAGCCATGACTACTGGGATTCAGGATGGAGGATACCAGAGTGTGCTTATGCAGTCAGGCAATGCCTCCTAAAGGTCAGTGATGTGGATTTTAACTGTACACTTGAAAAAAGAAAGAAAGAAGGGATCTGAAGAATCTAAGCACAGGCATATGTTAAGGAATGAAGATTTGGGTATTCAGATAACAGTAACAAAACCAGCCTGATTGGTGAAGTGTTTGCATTTGGTGAATAAGGGGAGATAAAATTGGATAGATAGATTGATGTCAGATTCAAGAGTTTTGTTTGCTAGAAGCTTTATATTGATACTTGGGCTCTCTTGACAAGTTTTTGAGCAAGGGAATAAATGACATAATGGGTGTTTAAGAAGTTTTATCTGTGTAAGTAAGATGTATATAATAAGAATGAACATAGGTGACGATGCCAAGGAACAATTGCTAGAAACTGGAAATGGCAAAGAGAACTAGCTGTGGTTAAAAGGTATTTGCATACAAATTGAGTCATCTCTCCTATGTTCCTCTTGAAAGTACATGTCATGTGGAATCAGGAAGAGGGTTTGGATCCTAGCTCTGCTATTTACTTCCTGTGTGACACTTAATCTCCTTGGGCCTTCGTGTAAAACCTTATGGAGACCTGCAAAGTCCCTTCAGGTTCTGTATTTGTGATGCTAAATTATACATTTAAAAGCATTTTTTATAAAGACATTTGAATTTTCCTTTTAATATCATCCTAAATCATAGTTGGAATTAGCTCATGGTCATGACTCAGGAAATAAAAAAGTTAGATTAGCAACAAACTTAACAAGCATTTTCTTCAGAGTTCTAGATTCTTTAAAGCTGTAAAATACCTTTAGTAGAATAAACACAAACATTTTAAAGTCTTTTAACTTGGAGTTTGGAAAGAAGAATATATATATATTTTAGAATCCGCAGGAATAACGATTACTGAATCACATCCCTTCGTTTTATAGCTGGGCAAATTAAGGCCCAGAGATGTTAAGGGACTTGGCCATGTTCCTACAAGATAGCAGAATGAGACCTGTGTCTGTTCTCTTGATTTTTAATCTCTCCCATGCTGATGAGTCATTGATTTTTTTTTTACCCTTCTCATTATTTGTCATTGTTCTTTTCCTTATCTTTTTTTTCCCCTGAATTTTGTAGCTATAAATACTAGGGATAGGAATTGGACTTAAGGTTTCATTTATACAAGAAACTTCTAGATGAGGAAACTTCCTCACTTAATAATCATTTAATAATTTTTAATAAAATACCTCTGCATTTTTGCCTAGAGCAGTGATGGTATCAAATTCATAGAAATGAATACTGCAGGCTAAGTATTGACTTAGAAAGCCACATACTAATATTGTCTGTATTTCATTGCATTTTAAAATATTTTATTAAACATTTCTCAGTTGTAGTTTAATCTGGTTTGGGTCTCGCTCAGAAGTGCTGTGGACTGCATGTGACTCCAGCTGCATGGACTTAGCAGCTACAGGACTTAGAAGTTCAGTGGCTTGTCTAGCATTGCACTGCCAGATTGGTCAGACAGAAATTGAACCTCTGAATCTTGAGGATCTAAAACCAGCTCTCTGTCTACTTCACCACCCCACCTCTTTTTAAATATACCAGAATTGCAATTAAGGACCTAAGTTCTCTTCATATTCTCTTTTACCTAACTTCCTTCTCGGAAATGCCAGGCTAAGTTTCTTTGATATAATTAGCCATCTACCAAATGGTTATAATATGGGAAATATGTTCCTGCCCTTCCTCCTTCCACTTCTACCCTATCCCTTCACCAAGCTAGCCTGGTATAAGCTTAGGTCTTGTCAACGGATTCAAACCATACAAGATATTGATTTCCTTATAATTTGTATCCTTGAGACTTAGTAGTCTGCTTATTAATCTGTATAATTTTCCCCTACTTTATGTCATTCCCCCCCCACAAAAAAAAGCTTAGAAAAGTGTACTGAATTACAGAATTAAAGCCCTCTAACCCTTCACCTGGAATGAAAGAATAAACTCTGAGGCAGGCGATATCAGTGTGGCCACATCTCAGGCTCTGGTGAGAGAAGGCCAAGACCTTTCCCCTTACAGAATTTATCTTTCTGCAGACATTTGAAAGGAAAGGAAAGAGTTTATCCACGGGAAGAAAAGGCTGAGACTGGGGCCTTTGGAAGGATGTCCCTAGTTCTGGTTTTGTACCTGCAGCCTAGTTAAGAGGTTGCTGTTTACCATGTGGTCAACAGTCTGGAACCAGTTACAGAATGTCCACACATGTTTCAAAGTCTCTCCAAGGTACTTCTATTGCATGTCATCATGACTTTCTTGGAAACAGGCCTCCCCTGCTTCCTTCCATATGAAGAATTGTCTCAGAGATACTCTGTGCAGATGTTAGCCCCCCATTACCTTGATAAATAGAATCAGACCTGATTAGACCCTTTTGAGTAAAACATGCAAATTTGAGAATCAGTCAAATAAAGACCACAGCCCAGAATGGAGGGAACAGATTAGATCTAGATTCCTGAAGGATATTCATGTCCAATTAAAGTAATAAAGTTAAAAGAATCTTATTGTAAGCACACATTATTATCAAGGTAAGTAGTTTACATCAAAAGTAGGTGGTTGAAAATGGATGGAAGTAAGAAAAAACCATTCCATAAACAAAGAAAAATTTTGACATGGTTCGGATAGAGTGAATGTAGCAAAAGATGAATTTGAGGAGTTTATGGAGAAGAAAACAAAATAGTAAGGTACACTACTGTTTCAGTAAAGAGCTTATAAATTTAAGGAGGGCAATGGAAATTTTGTATTGGTAGATGCTTTTGAATTTGAGGCAAATGTTTATTAGTAACTTGAGAGTCAGTTTTAACAGTACTTGAAAAATGTGTTGTTTTTTTTAAAGTACTGCCTATACTTAATTTCCTCCAGAATTTCCATTCTTCAACTTCCTCCATTTCCCCTTTAACAAAATTCTGTCATGTCAAAATTTCTAGAAATCTTGTATTTTTAGTGTCAGACATGTTTTACCTTCTACAAATCTAATACCATGGTTAAAAATATAAAAATTGTTATATGAGACTATATAGTCATAAATTTTGTTTGGCATAATACAATTAAGTCTATCAATCACCTAACATTTATTAAATGCCTACTATATGCCAGATACTTTGCTGAGTGCTAGGAATACAAAGAAAAGTAAAAGACAGTCTTTACTTGCCTAGAGGCCATAGTCTACAGTCTCACAGATAACATACGAAAAAGGATGTACAAACAAAATGTACGCAAGAAATTTGAAATAACCAACAGAGAGAAGGCACTAAATTTAAGGAGGATCTAGAAAGGCTTCCTGTAGGCGGTATGGTTTTAACTAAGATTCTAAGGGAAGCCAGAAGGCAGAGATGAATATTTGAGTATAGAAAACAGCCAGTAAAAATGCATGAAGTTAGGAAATGGAGTGTCTTGGTTGAGAAAACATCAAGGAGGCCAAGATTACTGGATCTCAGAGTGTATGAAGAAATGTAAGACATAAAAAGACTAAAGAGAGCCAGGCTAAGGGGAATGTTAGGAGGGCTTTCAACACCAAACTGAGAATGTTAAATTTGAACCTGTAGGGGAGTCACTGGAGTTTATTAAGCCAAAGGGTGATGTGATCAGACCTATACTTTGACAGCTTAAGGTAGACTAAAATGGAGAGAGACTTGTAGTATACTCAGCTGATTATTTCAGCAGATGGAAGTGTTTATACCTGGATGATGACAATGCTGGAGGAGAGAAGGGGACTCATGTAAAGATGCTGAGAAGGTACAATCAGTAGACCTTGCAACAGATTGGATATGAAGATGAGAGTAGTTGAGGGTGGTACCTTTAACCGTAATAGAGAAGTTAGGATGTAAGGAAACCTTGAAAGGGGTAAGAGAGGAGATAATGAGTTCAGATGTAGACATGTGGAGTTTAAGGTGTCTGTAAGAGGGGCAGCCAGATGGTGCAGTGGATAGAGAGAGCACTGGCCCTGGAGTTGAGAGGAAGGACCTGAGTTCAAATGTGGTTTCAAATGCTTACTAGCTATGTGACCCTGCCAATGGCCTTCAAAAAAATGTCTACAAGACAAGTTTGTGGTGTCCAATATGCACTTGGAGATACAAGACTATGTCAGCACGAATATTCTGGTTAAGAAGACTTGAGAATCATCAGAGGTGATAATTGAATACATGGATACTGATAAAATCATCAAGTGAAGTAATAGAGAGGGAGAAGAGAAGAATGTGGAGGACAGAGCCTTTTTTCAAAACTCATAGTTAATGGGTATGACTTGTTGAAAGAAGATCTAGCAAAGCAGACTGAGGACTGGTCAGATACAAAAGAGGAATACCAAGTGAGCAGGTGATAAACAATGACAAAGCCAGCAGAGAGGTCAAGAAGAACGAGGACTGAGAAGATACTGTTGAATTTGGCAATTAAGTGGTATTGGTAATATTAGAGAGTAGTTTCGTTGAAAGATGAGATTGAAGGGGCGGCTAGGTGGCGCAGTGAATAGAGCACTGGCCCTGGAGTCAAGAGGACCTGAGTTCAAATCCACCCTCAGACGCTTAACACTTAGTAGCCCTGTGACCTTGGGCAAATCACTTAACCCCAATCGCCCTGCCTTCCCCCCTCCAAAAAAAAAAGAAAAGAAAGATGAAATTCAAATCATTGTAGAGAGTTAAGAGGAAAGGAAGTAGATAGACCTATATTGTTGATAGCTTTCTTCAGGAGTTTAGTCAGAAAAGAGAGGAAAGAGATGGGGTTACTTACAGTTTGCCGGGGTGGAAGGATCAATCAGGGTTTTTTTTGTTTTGTTTTTTGAGGATGAAAGAGGCAAGGGCATATTTGTAGACAATAGACAAATAATTAGTAGAGAGTAGTGGTGATAGCAGGTGCAGTCTCTGGAGAAAATGAAATAGAATGTCATCACTTTTTTTTGCACATAGAAGAGTTTGCCTTGGCAAGGATAGGGGATCATCTCAGTATGTGAATTGGGAGTGAAGGAGATGATAGTAGCAGTAGGCTGCTACTGTGAGTGATGTGAGATAAGGAGGGTGAGAGAAAATCTCAGCAATTGGTTCTTTTTTTTTTGGTAAAATATGCGGAAAGGCCCTCAGGTGAGAGGTTGGGAGAATGGTGAGCCATGGAAGGTTTGAAGAGGGATGAAAGGGTTTGGAAGAAGTGTTCCGGTAGGTGGGATGGTTAATTGAGGCCGTGAGGGTGGAATGTAAAATAACTGACTTGTGGCCTTGAGCACCCACGTTAGGTGGGATAGCATACGTTTGTGGTGGACCTAGTCAACACCATGTCATCTTCTTCAGCAGCATGTAGTGATGGATCATATAATTTCAAATTTATTAAAAGTATTTTAAAGTGAATTTGATTTTTGTAACAAATGTAAATCCAAGCTGCTAAACTTTAAGGAACCCGCTGTTAATTAGTCAGTGAAGCTTTTTTCATTAAACATTAATTATGTGCCAGTCACTACACTGGACACTGAGGATGCTAAGAAAAAGCAAAAGTCTCTGGCCCCAAGGAGCTTATGTTTGAAATAAGTAATAACTCGTATTAGAAAGTATTATAATAATAAAACAAGGCTATTTTAGTTTTAAAATTTTATGTTGTCTACAAAGTTTAGCAAATACAGTACTAAGCGGAACTAGACGAGGGGAAAAGGAAAAATCATAAACCAATCGATTTAGTTCATTGAATAAAATTACCATGTAAAACTTCATCGACTTAATTATTTTCTGGGATTTCACTCTTGAGTAGTTTCTGCTTCTTCCAGTACTTTACTTGCATCTGTTGGATATGAGAATTGAGTGTTTGTCTGGATTAAGACAGATTTCCCTGGCCTTTTATATTACTTGATATGTTGGTTTAGTGGAAGTACTTCTGAATAGAAACCTATTTCTTTCACATGATGCATAAAATATAGGAATGTGAACCAAGTAAAAAGCTAAGAGAGTCAAAAGCTGTGTTAAATAAAGATCATAGGATGTACTTTAAAGAATTTCTAGTCTATCACATGAACCTTCTGTATTTTATAGCAGTTGATAATACCTTTCTACCTCAAGTCTTGGATGTTGCCTGTATTTTAATCCAGTGAACTGTAGTGAGGATGCTACTATTAATATTTTTTTTCCTTTGATTCTTGGACTAGGAAGACTTGAAGCAGTAAACTGTAGGTAATTATCCATGAAAAATCTTCCTAATGTGTAGTTTGGGTTTTTTGTTGTTTTTTTTTTAAATCAGTTATGCCCAGAAAATTAAGTGTTGTTGTAGAAATAACTGCAAGAAATTTTCTTGGATAATCTTCATAGCATATAGGCAGTTGGGATGATGATGGCATTAGAACTTGATGATCTTTGTGCTTTCAGCCTGGGAGGCTGACCTAGAAAATAACCAGAAGACAATTAACCTCCACCTAGAGGCTGCCTGTATTACAAAGCTTTTCTCTGCCTTGTCTGGGTCTTCCAGTATACATTGTACAGGTCTTCTGGGCATTTTGACCATCTGCAGTTTTCATAATTGTTCAGAGTCATTGATTCAGAATTTCAGAGGGACATGGAATGCTTTCCTCACAGCTGCTAGTATGATGTAGGATTTATGTGACATTTTGGATCCTAGCAAGGATCAGGACCCATTATCTCACTGTTTTTCTTAAGTATTGTACCTCAGTGATCTAGAAGTCAAGACTGAGAGGTGATCGGAATTGATAGGAGTTTTTTTTACCTGGTAGTTACTTAACACTGTGCCAGTAAAATTATGGGTCTGGCACCTATTCCTAGCCTAAAGTATAGATAATCATATATGAACATTTTCTCATTTATTACAAAGATTTTCATAATTTTGAATTTTTCAAAATTAACTTTTCTCCCTTGTATCTTAGTCTGTACTTTAGCACCAATTTATCTCTAACTGTACCTATCCATATAGGAATTTTTATAAGGATCCATGTAGGAATTTTTGCAAGCATGGAGAAGAAATTGTATTATTTTTTGTCGTAAGTCAGGCATGTTAGCTATTTGTTTATGGGAGAAAAATGACGCAACACAGGGTTTTTATCCCCACTCCCTACTATTAATGATAACCCTCAGCTAAATGAATTATCATTCTGCTGCTTAGCATCATTTGTCTGGAGAAGACCTGGCGTCCGTCTACCCTGATGTTTTAAAAAACTTCTCATTGTAACCTAGGAGAATCCAAACAGAACTGGTTTGCTCTAAGCTTCCCGCAGTTCTCTGGAACTTAAAAGCCTAAGGTTTATGGTTAAGGACAAACTTTTTCCAAAATATCTTGATTCCTGAGACACTATAGTTCTGCTCTGACTCCATGTTTGGCGGGACATAAGAGAGTGTGAATTTTTATCTTTTTTGAAAAAAAAAATTCCAGCTTTGTCACCTAAATAATGGGCTTTTAGAGAAGTAAGATTTATTTATTTTGTATGATACAAAACTAATTTGGAGAACACTTGGAGTATTATCTGAATGCTCTGACTATAATTTTCAGGTGCACAGAAGAGGAACATGGCTCAAGAAACTAACCATAGCCAAGTGCCTATGCTTTGTTCCACTGGCTGTGGATTTTATGGAAACCCTCGTACAAATGGCATGTGTTCAGTATGCTATAAAGAACATCTTCAAAGACAGAATAGTAGTAATGGTAGAATCAGTCCACCTGGTAAGTAGTTCTTATGAGTATTATACCTATTTTAAGTAATGTGTATAAACTAGAGTCTTTGCTCATTTACTGCTACACATACTACGCACATACCTATATACATATGAACATGTGTGTATAGTATATGTATGTCCATTGATAACTCTTCACTGTGGATAATTATGGAATATATTACAAATTTTTATGCAGACTTTTGAAAGTATTATTTAATCTGCCAAGTGTAGGGGGTGGGTATAGAGGAGTAAGAGATTTCCCACTGAGGAAAGTTTTTATCTCCAGCTCAGGGGAGTTTCTGTCTTTATAAGTAGAATGTTAGAAATGTGTATTGGGGAAACGAACATCTCCGAGTGAATGAGTGGTAAAAGTCTTAAAAAACAAACAAAAATTCACGTGCTGTTTAGTGAAGAGTATGGGTTATTTTTTACAGCATCTAAAATACTTGTATGTTTTATGTTGTGTTTCATATTCTAAATCAAAATCCAGAGTCAAATTAATTAAAATGTCCCTGATTTTTCTTTAAGCTAAGACCAAATTCAATATTCTTTTTTACTTCAATTTCCTAAGAGGCTTTAAATTAAGTGAATAAACTAGAGCTTTTGATAGAATTGTCACCTCAAGATTAAATGCATATTTTGCCAAGGATGATAGAATATTTTTATATTTCCATGTTGATATTTCCAAAAGTGTCCTTGTGATACTTAAACAGGTATTAGTTTTAAATAACTTCTAATTGTGATAAGAAATATCTCTGATATTTTGCATCCATAGCTAAAGCAAATCATTTACACATGTATGTGTGTATATGTATACACGCGCTCGCGCACACACACACAAGATCTCAATAAAAGTAAGTCACTTAACCTTTGCCCTGGAGGCAGCAAGTTTACTGCATAGTACACTGGGAGTCAGGAGTCAGCATCAAGCACTCACTAGCAGTGTGACCCCTGAGCAAGTCACTCCCTGTTTGCCTTAATCCACTGGAGAAGCGAAAGGTAAACCACTCTAGTATCTTTGCCAAAAGAAACTCCATATGGCGTCACAAAGAGTTGGACACAAACTGAACAGCAACAACACTATAATATAAACAAGTAGGCCTTTTTTCTTGCTTTAACTCTTGTATTTAATATATATGTAAGAACTAATGGTTAGAAGAGATCTTGGAGTGGAATGATACGTTAAGTTCATTAGAAGAAAAATTGCTAAAGGACTTAAATAGGCATTACATATCGGTGTTAGAAATGGTAATGTCAGTACACATTTAATGTGCTCATAACATTTATGAAACATCTGGAAGTATAACTTGCTGGACTGACATTGGCGTTTCATTCTAACCTCAAACTATCAAGGTATATTTGACTGTAGACCATTTTTAAAGTTATTTAATGACCACAGATGTGTGGACCAGGGAGATGTTTGTGGATTAAATAATAAAATTGGTGGATTTTCTTCCTAATTTATCGTAACCATTACTTCACTTAAAATAGTTTAGTGGAGATCTATTGAGGGAATATGTGTATGGTAATAAGTATCTCTAAATTAGGTAGTAAAATAATCTTTAATATTTAGTAGAAAATTAACCTTGATTTTATAGATGAACTCTTGGATTTACCAAGGTATATAAACTTTCATGTGAAATATATTTTTACAGCAACTTCTGTCAGTAGTCTGTCTGAATCATTACCAGTTCAGTGCACAGAAGGCAATGTCCCAGAAGCTCAATCAGCATTAGATTCCACGTCTTCCCCTTCTATGCAGCCAAGGTAAGGTCTCTTCAGGTCTCAATAAAAATAAAGTGTAGTGCCTATGTTTGACCTGTGTGCTTCTTGAGGACTGGTATATGAAAAATGACTTTTGCATGAAAAAGGAGTCTCATTCTGCTTGTTTCTATCCAGGTAGCTCTAACTTCTGTTGTCCTCATTTTACATAAAAAATAATTTTATTTTTAAGTCTTTGTTTTTCCTCTGGCAATTTTTTTATTTCTTGTATTATTGAATTATAGCTGGTCAAGGTTTCAAGTATTAATTTATTGATAAAGTTCTCTTGTGTTTTCTCTGTCCCATGTTCATGTATATGATCAGAATTGATGATTTGCTTTCTTCTTACCTGTGAGTACTAGAACTTAGTTTACAAAGAAAGAAACTGATGCTTAAATGTTCAGTGATTTGTTCCTCAATAGGATGATAAATCTAGAATTGAGAAGATCTCAGAATACAGATAAGGAGACTGAGGTACTAGTAGATCAAATGACTTTTTAAAGGTTACACATGTGACTTACAGTCATAACCATGATTGACAATCTGCTTTTGAATCCAAATCCAGCATATTTTCCAGTATTAATAAATCGTTTATTTGTTTCTAAAGAGTATAAGTTTGTTTCACATTGTCTTTTAAAACTAAATGCCATGCATTAAGTTGAAGATTAAGTAAATTTAGTTAGCATTCATGTCTACATTAGCATATTTTTAACTTTGACTTTTCCATCAGTTTAGAGACTTAAAAATAAATTTTATTGCATTGTTCTTAACTCCACAGTTGATAAATTATGCCAAAACTAGTTTCCTACTTTCCTAGGTTCATAGGACCATACGTAAATAAAGATTATCAACTCAGTTTTCCAGATGAGTAAACTGAGGCACAGAGAGGTTAAATGATTTGCCCAGGATCAGTTAGTAAATGTCTGATGCAAAATTTGAACTCAGATCCTCCTTACTCTTAAGTCCAACACTTTCTCCACTGTACTACCTTATCATTTGTGGTTGTTAATATTGTATGGTGTTCTGGTTGATTATTTCGTAATGACAGGGTGTTGTAATAAATCCCAAATTTACTGTTTCTTAAGCATTTATTCATCATACCATTCATATGGTACCAGAAGCATGTTCCAGATGTACCTACTATACCTTCTGATGGAAATAATTGCTTAATGGGTAATTTGACCTTTATTGATGAAATTTTCTAATGTAGTTTAAAAATTATTATTAATTTTCTAGTACCATTTAGATGTGCTAAAAATTGCTCCTTTATTGATTCTATATGTTGTAATCTATTGCATTCAGCTGGATTGTCACCTGATTATCTAAAAGCACTAAATAATTGAAACTCTAAATTTGGACTTTTTATTTAAAAATTTGTCCTTCTCTTTTAGCCCTGTATCAAATCAGTCACTTTTATCAGACTCTGTAGCATCTACCCAAGTGGAAAGTACATCTGTGGACAAAGCAGTACCTGAAACAGACGATCTGCAAGGTGAGTAAGTGACTGAGCAGGTACACAGACATGTCTCTGGCAAATGGTACAGTACTATGTAAAGTGTTTGTTTACTATAGAGAGAGGAAACTCAAAGATGAACAAAATTGACCAATTGCCATTTGCTTAGTTTGTAACTTATAAGTGACAGGACTTTGGTTTGGTTTGCATAGATCAGGGGTTTGATCTTGAAGCTTTCTTTATTTATTTCTCCAGAGTTTGGGATTCCTTTTGGGGAGGGGAGCACATCTGGTAACTATGATTTCCTTTCCCCACCAGGGTTATACAGTGTCAGTAACTCTGGTTAGCCTTTTGCATGTTTAGCACACTCTGAACATTATTCATGACTTATTGAAAACTCTGTTTTATGAATATTTGTTCATGATCAGTATGGAGGATAGATTTAGATGGGAAGAGTCAATAATAGTGGCTATTGGCTATTGCAGTAAGCCAGTTGAACTAAGATAGTGACAATGGAGAGGAAGGTAGAGACATTTTAAAGGATAAATTACTATACCATATTTATTGAGTGTAAAAGAAGAACAGAATATGAAGCAAAGATGACTTCAGGTCATCTTTAGACCTTAGAAGAGACTTGATGCCTTTGATAGGCAGGGACAGACCTTGTTTCAGAATAAGGATGATGAATTTTTTCAGAATAAGGATGAATTTTGTCTTAAATGTGGGGAGTTTGGCATGCAAGTAGAAAATTTTAATACATAATTGGATTTAGAGGTTGAGAGTGAGAGATTAGGATTGAACATATAGGTTTGAAAGTCATCGTCAGAGAGAGGTGGTAGTTTAAGGCAAAAAAATGTATAACTACTCCAGTGAGGTAGTTTGGATATAGAAAGGATTGAACTTGGAAACTCTACTATAGCTAAACAGATTAAAGAGGAACTAGCAAAGAAAATGGGAAACAATAGAATTTATGCTGGTTTTGATCCTGGAAATAATGTCATCTAACTCTGCCATTTTAAAAATGAGGAAATTGAGGACCAGTCTGAAGTAAAGTGACAAGATTTAAAGGTTAGCCAGTGACCTTAGGGATAGCCTAATGTTTCTGAAAAACTTAAAACCAAAATTTAAACCAGGGGACCACCCATTGAGACAGTTGGAGAGAAGACCCACACATGAGAAGTTTAGATAGAAACGGCCTGAACATGTATAGAATAAAAGCCAGAATAGCATTATCTTAGAAGTGAGAGGGTGAAGATGCTTAGCAGTGTTATGCAACAGAGTTGTTAAGGAGAATGAAGACAGAGAAAAGACAGACCATTGAAACCAGCAATAAAGGGGCCTATCGATGACCTCGAAAAAATATGATTTTAGTAGAGGGAATGACTTAGGTTGCTAGGGTTATGAAGGGAATGGGTATAGGCAGTAAATTTGTTTTATATAATCAGAAAGGAGTGTAATTTAAAGGAAGGAGAAAAATCTCTGAACTAGCATATTTTAAATTTCTTTCATACTATATATATGATAGAACTGATAAAATATAGGGGAATATATTTCTCAGGTAATCTTTTTTTCCCTCTGCAGTCTACCTAGAACTAATTATATGCATCCAGAAAAGAAGTTCAGATTGCCACATAAATAAGAATGGGGTTGGGGTGGCTAGGTGGCTCAGTGGCTCAGTGAATAGAGTACTGGCCCTGGAGTAAGGAGGATCGGAGTTCAGATCCAGCCTCAGACACTTGGCATACTAGCCATGTGACCTTGGGCAAGTCACTTAACCCCAATTGCCCTGCTCTCTCCTTTCCAAAAAGCAAAAAAAAAAAAAAGGGTGAAGTTCTGAAATGAGCTGTTAGATATGGGCTGCTATACCTCATAGATGGTTCCCTCTTTGCTATGTCCAATGAAACTGTTTTGGGGTTAAATCAGATCTGACTGTAAATACTTGATTATTATGTTTATTATTATTAAAGGTCTGACTCATTTAAGGAAAAACACTATAGGGGAAATTTTGCAGTCTCCTCTTTAGCTGGTTCACTAACCCTATTGATCTGAGGGGATGGTATTTAATGATGGTGGAGGGCTGAGCTTTTTGTTCATTTCCACTCTTTCTTTGTTAATGGTAGGAAGTGGGCATTAGATACCTGGGAGTCCCTAAGCAACAGGAGCAGGGAGAGAAGTAGAAAAATTTCCTTTAACAAATTGAACTCTGTCCTCAGGAGGAAGTTTCTTCTGAGTCACGTGCTTGCTCCCTTCTTTATACTGTCATTCCAAATGAAATAATGATAAAATGTTTAAGGGTCCTAATAATAGTGTTATGTAAATACCCTTGTTTAATAATTATCATTTCAGTGCTTCATCATTGATACTTTAGTTTCTTCTGCTCCTATCCAAAGACACCTCAAGATGAGCCTAGACATAATAATTCTGTATAGCCTTCTGACAGTACCAAAGGAAAGAGCATATTGCCTGTGAAAACTGTTGAACCTAAATGATAGTGATACTGAAATAGTAAATTAGTAAAATAATTTTTTTAAATGTATAAGTACTCCACTCAAGTTTGTACACTTGACCTCATGAGGATTCCGGTGTTTACCATTTTGTACTGGTAACTTTAAATTAGAGATCTAAAAAACAGACTTGATTTCATTGTTCAGACTCCTAAACAGACATGTCAAACAGATATTAATAAAACTTTTTATAAGTCTGTTTGAATTCAATTATCCAAAATTTATCAACAATGATTTTTAGTGTACTTTTAACCTCACCCATCCCTTTAGATTTAAATTAGTGTGGTCTTTGTTCAAGTGACACCCCATCCCCCTGTCTAATAGCTTAATGAATGGCTTTTAGTGAAAAATTAGAATTTAAACAATTTTCTGTCTTCACAGTAGCATTTAATATCCCTAATACAATGGTGTTTAACATGTGATTCTCTAATAGACATGGTCCATGCCAGCTGCTTGTTTGCAGTCAGATGAAGTTCAGCTTCTGCTGATGCCACTTTGCTGTTGCTGTGCTGCTTCTTTGAGACTAAGGACTGAAAGGAAGGGGAAAGCCAGCGTTCAGACTATCGTCTTGGCCTGATGTCCTATTTTGTTCCTTACTTTGCTTTTTCCCTCCTTAAGTGACCACAGAAAAGGCATTTAATAGGAATATATGCTATTTATAAAACTGCATGCTATTTTCTGCATTTCTCATAGTCTTAATTATTAGTGGGATAAAAGGAGGCATTTGGCTATAAGTTTTATACCATCATAGGAAAATTATGCTATCATGGGAGTTAGTATTAGGTCCCTTGGTAAAACTTAAGTCAGTAATATTTCAGAGCTTATTTTGTATAGAGCATTGTGATAGGTGCTTTGGAAAGATACAAAATGAGTTAAGGTATTCCATACTTACAGTAATAGATTATCATAAATATGAACCACATTGTATGTCAGTGTAGCTATTGTGTAGTAGGTGTAGTCCCTGCCCACAAGGGCTTCATAATCTTAATTAGCCACAAAAGCATATGCTTGCAAAAGACATACAAAGACAAGAAAATGAATATAATGCTTATGCTAGCAGTTGGAGGAGGGTAAATCAAGGAAAAAGGAGACTTCATGCAACTCAGACTTTCAGTAAGTTTTTGAAGGTAAAATAAATATGTGTTCCCAGCAAGAATGAGGGGTGGAGAGATTGCTAAGTAATAGAAATGGACAGATAAACAGAAGACTACAAGTTGCTTGGCTGGCTAAAGCAGAATCCATGGTGAGGAGAAATGAAAATAACATTACTTGGCATCAGGAAAGTAATTTGGTCAGAAGACTGGCATTGGCAAAATAGGAAATTTTTACAGAAAAGATTATAGATGAGATTTGCCTAATCAAAAAGAAAATCCCTTGTTCTGCACATCTGGCATTTCTAAATATTTAAAATACAGTTGCTTTAAAATGTGTACAGAGGTGTCACCAAAAGTTAATTCATTTATTTCTTTCTGTTGTGATTTATGGTTTCCTTCAACCTTCAGTTTTGGTTCTTCTATCTGTGTATTTCCTGGGCCAAATGGTATTTTAATCTTAATAATTAGAAAGTGCTTAAAAATGCAAATCAAATGGGGTTCCTCCATTGATAAAGAATGCATTTATGTTGGAGACAGGAGCTTGGAAACCGAGTAGAACTAGTTTCTGAAGGAGCAGGGTCCACGTCTGGCCACTTTAATGACTAGATGCACATTTGGAGCCTAGGTTTATTACAGAGGTGATGACGGAGCAATGGAGGTGGTAGAGGAAATCAGTAAAGTCAAATAAGGTTGGAGTAAGCAGTGACTTCTCCAAGCTCCCCAAGAATTTCTTCCTTGGGAACTCAAAAGTAAATTTGAGCAGATTTAAGAGTGACAGAACCCATTGGGAGACAGAGAGTGACAGATCCCCAGCCCAGAGAAGTGCCTAATCAGGTCGGG
>CM053582.1:482800983-482867189 GCA_028627135.1 Pseudochirops cupreus
TGAGGCATTCTTCATGTTTATTGGAGGCCCCTGGTGGGGGTGCTCTGGCTGTGCTCTCCTCCTCCCTCTCTCTCCCATGATCTTTCTTTTCCCCAACGAAAGAATCAAGGGTTTGGGAGCTGTTCTTACTTTGCTTCTTATGCTTATTCTTACTCATGGTTCTTCAGACCGTGATTTTTTTTTTAAATCTCTGTGGGGCTCTGCTTCCAGAAGGGAAAGCTCTGTCCCAAATCACTGGGGTCCTCCCGGCTGCCATAGCTCTCAGGAAGATGCTGGGAGTCTTCCTAAATACTTCCAGCTAACTGGATAATAAAGACTCCAAGATGGAGGCCCAAGACGGCGATCCGGATCCAGGCTGCTCAACGCGAGAGCACTGGCCTGAAAACAACCGCTAAGTCCGCCTGCTGTCTGCAGGCCGTGGGCGGGAAGCTACAAAGCAGAGGCGGTGCAAAACCTTTGCCTTTGGCTTTTCCACTCTGGAGGCCTTTCACCGGACTGCTTATCTCCCCCTTTCACAATTCCCACTCGCAGCTGCTGCTAATCCGCTCACCTGAGAGGCTCCTCCGAGTCCAGCCACACCAGGGCACAGCCGCGGCTTCAGGGCAGGCTGGTTTCGGTTCGCAGTGCTGATATGGTTCCGCGTGACCGAGCTGACTTTAGTGGGAAGTATCTTTGTGTGTGTTTTGGAGTTCTAGGATTGGTTTAGAGTCCTGTTTTATGAGTATTTTGGGGTGGCTATGTGAGAGCTGCGATATGTTGCTGCTGCTATGCCACCATCTTGGCTCCACCCCACCGAAAGGTTAGTTCTTTAGCTGTCATCTGGAACTTGGTTGACGCCAGGTCCAGAGGTGGCACATCACAGTCATGGACAGAGGATGACATCTGGCTTAAGCAATCAGGCATCTGCAGGTGGAGGTTACCAAACCTGCAGAAAACAAATCTCACAAACAAGTTTAACAGACAAAAAGTAAAAAAAGACATAATATAGGGTCAGCTGTGCTTCTGGAGTCTGCGGACTCACTATTATAACCTCATTCACTGGAGAATATATGACACTGTTGTCCTTGTTCTATTCTGATGACTTGATACACTGCCACAAGTTCAGCACATTGACCACTTCCACCTATGCCAGCACTTTCTCTAGTTGGAGTCTCCCTGAATGTGTGACAAACTTGGCTACAATTGTTCAGGAGCATCTGTAGGAGCAGTTCTCACTTCTCTATTCTGTCTACAATCAACCCCCTTATCACGGTACATTTCATATAGTTCATTAGTTGGAATACCATCAATTTTCCTAAAATCAACCCCTGCTCTTAAAAGAGCAGTAAATAGTTCTTTTCTTGGCAATCTCTTCTGACTTTGAATCCACTGGCCATTTACTTTTCTCTCACAAGGAAATTTATCAGTTTATCAATTTATAAGTCACTTAGCTATGAAATCTTATCCAGCACCTCTGAAAGGGTGTTCCCTATTTCACCAGTTAGTAGAATCAGAAGTAGGTGCTTATAAGCAAGAGGAGCTATCTTCACCATGATGTTTCTATGAGGAACTGCTAAGGGGATTTCATGATACATATCTACATCTCCAACCATGATAGCAGTTTTTATTACGTCTTTCAACTTTCTCATTCAGTCTCTAAGCAAATATCAGGGTCTGTCTCCACTAGGCCACATAGAATAAGCGGGATACATTTTATTACAACCATCAGCAGCTAAAACTCACATTTGTTGTATTGTTACCTCCTGCCAAAAGAAAATCTCTAATAGCTTGCTGGACAAAAGGATTCTGGCAAATACTTACAAATTTCAAGCAGTCTACTTTATCTACCACTGTCCCAGCAGCTCCTTCATCAATGATTCTTACCACCTGAGACACTAAGGAGTCTCCCATCCTTTGGGTGAATCTGCTCAAAATATCAGTAATCTCCTGTGGAGTGAAATTCTCAAGTATCTCCTTAAACACTACTTGTCCTCCCTGACTCTTCTGCCTTCTTCTCAGCGTGGGGCATGCTTCTGCCCTTGTAAAAGCTTCACTATGAAACAATGTATTGCTTAATATTGTATCATTCTATATAACAGGTGGACTTTCTTGGCAGTCGTTATAGCAACTAGACTCAGACTCTACCAAAGCTGTAGGAACTTTCCTTCTGTTACTTTTTTACTTCTTTTTCTGAGCCAAATTTACAGCAGCCCTCTGTTTCTGGAGACTCTCCAGGTTGCTCATCTAAAGGAGGACATGAATTCTGGCCTTTAGCCAACTTGTCTCTGCTTTTACACACAATATGGTAGCCTGTCAGCAAAACCCGGCCTCTTTACTCACTGCCTTAAGCTCTCTCCCAGGTTTTATTGGTATTCTTTGCAAACGTGGTTCTAAATCTCTAGGGTCTCCCTGCTGCAGCCTCTTTCCAGTTTTCACAGAGTCCTGTACTTAGACCACTCCCTTGCTAGGGAAGCATAAGGCAAATCCTCCCATCCTGGGATAACCATTTCTTCTAAATCCCTTCTGCCTCCAATTAGAGGTCTGAGATTTCACAATCCCATCTTTGCTGCCAAATGTAGCACCAGTGCAATATTCACAGCACCCACGGTCACGATAGAGACCGTGACTGTAACTATTGCATGACATTCGATCACAAAATATGCCAAACTCTCCAGATAGAGGATAAAGCTGAAGGATTTATTTAAACATCAGAAAACCAAATCCCAAAACCAGTAAGCTGAAGTACCAAAGATATTTAGAAGCCATAATAATGCTGAGAGCCATAGTATCCTTTAGCCTTCCCACAAACCAAGACAAGATCAATATTTACTCACAAAACTCTCTCTCTTTTGCCTGAACTTCTCTGTTGCCAACTGTCTGCAACTGTTAGATTCCAACTGTCAGACTAGCTCTCTGGGCTCTGCTTCTCCTCAGCAAACTCCTTTCACCACAGGCTCCATTTGACCACATTCAGCCTATCAGGGGGCAGAGACTATCTTCACAGCAAGGAAGCTTCCTGTAGGCTCTAGGGGCCAGAGTTTGTCTTCACGGAAGGGGAGGTCTTTAAACTCCCCCCTAGGTCTATTAAGGGGCAGGGAAGATCTTCAAATTCCCATTCCCATTACAGTCACCATATTTTTGTTACGACTTTCATCGGTCACAATATCTAAGTTATGACTCAGTGTCTCTAAGTTGTGATTTTATATCTAAGTTATAATTTTTAACAGGTCATGGTGTCTGGATTTCCACCTTTCACAGAGTTTAAGTTAATGACTTTTCATTTCTTACTGTATATTATGGCTTTTCCCCAATCTGAACCCCACAATAGGCTAACGTAACTTTCCTAGGGTATTCACCTGATTGTTAGTTTCCAAGACCTTCAAACACTATTGGGGCTCACTGCTGGGACTTGAAGTGGCTTCATAGGAGAGCCAGGGAGCTAGTCTATGCTAAAAGCAGTAGGGCAGAGAGACCAGAGGTCTGATTCCATTGGCACAAGACTTGTGTTTTCTTGATCCCAAGTTCAGCTCTCTATCCACTATGGCACGATGCCTCTGGGCAGTGGGCTCCTCACATGCACGTTGGGGCTCGAATTAACATCTCTGAATCAAGTTGGAGTAGAACTGGAGGAATGTTATCAGAGAGCGATAGGAGAAGGCCACCATCTTTTGAGAAACCATACCCATGATTTAGGAGCTTTATATTAAGCTCTGGGCAATTAGATGTGTGGGACCTTGAGATATGTCTTCACTTCATACATCAAGTCAGTTCAGGGAAGCAAATTTGCACATAGCTAGATGTTTTATAGGGAAAGGTGGGATCTCAGGTGCATGTGATTGTTTTATTACCCCATGTTAGGGCCTAGAAGGTGCTCATCATTGAGTCTGCATGGAAGGTAGAAGCTTCTAGCAAGGAAGATATGAGCTTGGGAAAAGGGGTAAGGCAGAAAAAGGAGGGGAATTACCCAGGTAGGTGGAGAGGGTGTGGCTAGGCAGTAGCAGCCTATCGTTGGGGGAAAGACTAGGCCCCCCAAAATAAAGAGATCTAAGCCCAGGGGACGGAGCACAACCATTTTTTTTTCTGAATTTATCTTTTTCTAGTGAGGGTAAAATCTCTTTATCCCAAAATTTCAATCCTTTGAAAGTAAACTGAATTCTGAAGAGATCCTTTAGTAGAATTTGAAGGAAGCTTAAATTACCTAGCTAGAAGGCCCAGGGACAATAATAATATAATAGTATTTATTAAGATTTGCAAACTTCACAAATATTATCTCATTTTATCCTCACAACCTTGGAACGCAGGACCTTATATATTCCCATTTTATAGATGTCGGTTGTTGTCCTTTGTTCTCACAGAGGATCAAAATGACATCACTATGCTAGAGTCAAGTTACAGTGTGTCCCACTGTGACTGATCAAACCAATAGGAGCTCAGAATGTTCTACAACAGGCTGGGCACAAATAGTCCATGGGGTGGATTCTTTAAATTTGCACATTTGAAGTTTCTTTTGAGATATTTCAATTCTGCTTTTCTCATAGAGCACAGCACCTTTTCTGATGAGGACACATTATGCTGGGCGGTCCTGTGCCTGTATCTCCCATGTTACACAATTCCAAACTTCTCAAGAGAGAACTTGAGAGCGTCCATGTATCACTTTTTCTGACCACCATGTGAGTGTTTGTTCTCTGTGGGTTCTCAATAAAATAGTCTTTTTGGCAAGCATATAGTTGGCATTCTGAGGAAATAGATCAAGTGACTTGCCCAGGGTCACACAACTGTTAAGTGTCTGAGGTCACATTTGAACTCAGATCTTCCTTACTCCTTATTTAGTTAGATTAGTTAACCATTTTTTTTTCTGAATTTATCCTTTTCTAGTGAGGGTAACATCTCTTTATGCCAAAATTCCAATCCTTTTAGGTTGCTTTGAAGATGAACAATTCTGAAGAGATCCTTTAGTAGAATTTGGAGGAAGCTTAAATTAGTTAAGAGGACCTAAAGCAGTTATCTTCAAGGTATGGTTCTTCACAACACAGAGATTCTCTGTTTGCTGAATAGCCATAGGTAGTTTACTTTTTTTTCCTAGAGGTGGGAGGGTGGAAAGGTGAGTCCTCCTAGTTAGCAGCTCCCATCTCTAGAGCCATTTTCAAAAGCAGCCAATACTGTTTCACATTCCTCTGCCACTGTTGGTCCCCCTCTTCAATAAACTCATTATGTTCTAACCCTATACAAGTTAGCCAAGGTTTGACACTGGAACAAAATGAGACAATGGCAAATCATTCAATAATAAGAGATTTACTTAGCCACAGGAAGAGGATACTCAAACTGAATCTCCCTTTTCTAAGTTGCCAGTCATTTACCACCAGTGAAGCAGGAGAGAGGGCACTTTAACCTCCTGTGATTGTTCAGGTGACCAAGAAGTGATGTCAACAGCCTGAACCCTTAGTCTCCTGAGCCAACCAAGTTTTAAATAGGTTTTCAATACCATTTAGGGAATAGTAGCCTAACTTGCATGGAACAAGGAGTTAATATTGGTTCTGCCTCACTAGGCTGGTACCTTCTCTGTAACATACAGTTTTGGAAAGTTATCTAGAGGAGTTGAGTGCCTTGCCCAGGATCTCACAACCAGTTCCTCTCTGAAGTGGGACTTGAGCTCCTGCTTCAGGAGCCAGCTCTCTATCCACTAGGACTAGTATTATTTCTCTGAATTCTTCATTTGTGGTTTTGGGTGGCACCATGCCGTTCCTTTACATTCATTCCTATACCACAGTGCTACAGTGAGTTCTATCTTCTCTGAACTTCTAGACTTGAATTCAATCTATCAATCAACAGGAATTTACTAAGTGTCTATTATGTGCTAGGCGCCATGCTAGATGATGCGGATCAAAGAGTATGAACAGTTTCAGAAGAAGAAATCAAGCCACTGATAACCATTTGAAAAAATGCTCCAAGTAATAATAGAGACATGCCAATTAATGCAGTTCTGAGGTTCCACCTTACACCCATCAGATTGATTAAAAAAAAAAAAGAAAAATGACAAATGCTGGAGCAGCTATGAGAAAACAGGCACACTTATCACTGTTGATGGACCTATGAATTGGTCCAGCCTTTCTGGAAAGCGGTTTGGAACTCTGCCCCACAAAATCAATAAATTTCCTACCTTTTGACCCAGCCATACTTGCTTCAGAGGAAGCCAAAAAGAACACAAAAGTATTTGTAACAGCTCTTTTTTGTAGTATCAATGAAATGAAATGAATGGATGCCCATCAGTTAGGGGAATGACTGAACAAATTATGTTATATACATTTAATGGTTTTACATAAGCTTGTTAAGACTTGTATGAATTGATGCAGAATGAAGTGAGCAGAACCAGTAGAACAATTTATACAACAACAACGTTGAAGAGACAAAAAACTTTGAAGAACTGGATCAATGCAGCCATCAAACTACAATTTCAGAAGACTCATGGTGAAGCACGCAGCTGACTCTGGAGGGAGTAATAGACTCTAGATATAAAATGAGACATCTTTTTGTAGGTGGTTAATCTGAGAATCGACCACGCATATTTATTGTAATACTTTTCTTCTTTTTGTCCAACTGATTGAGGGCAGTGTATGCGGGGAGAAAATAAATACTTGCCAATTGAAAACGAAATTAACTGTATTTTGTTTTCTTTTTTTAAACGGAACAGTCCCTGCTCTGAAGGTACTTACCTTGTTGTTTTTTCTTTTTTGGAGGGGGGAGGTAGGGCAATTGGGGTTAAGTGACTTGCCCAAGGTCATAGAGCTAGTAAATTTTAAGTGTCAGAGGTCAGATATGAACTGACTCCTGGGCCAGTGCTCTGTTCACGGGGCCACCTAGCCACCCCAGCTACTTACCTTCTATTGGGGACAAGTAACTATATAGAAATTGTATATGTACATACATATATACATACACATATTAATATATAAATGCAGGGTAAATCTATAAATAAGTACGAAACAAATACAAGCTAATTTAGGGAGAATCGCTTCCTGCAGAAGATGATTGAGTTGATTCTGACTGCAGAGAGCCATTTTATTAGGTAGAAGTTAGGGGAAGGTAAGTGCAAAGGTTTAACCAGCTTTTAAGAGTCCACGGTCAGGAGCAATATTTGATTATCATAAGCTACACATGAAGGTCATACATTTTAACAATACTAGCATATTTTGCACTGTTCTCTGATTGGGGGGGGGGTCACCTCCTGTCTCTAGAATTAAATTATAAACTCAAAAGCAGACAGGTGCTGTTAAGAGGGTTGGATATGGATCAGAGGACCTCCGCTGGACTCTTCTCCTGTTTACTAATTCCGTTGTGGTCCCGGGTAAGATATTTCATCTCTTGCTCTTTCAGAAAGTTTCTGCCTTTAAATCTATAATCCCATAATCTAGGGAGCATGTTTATTGCTTTTCTTGTAATACCTCCAAGCAAAGCACCCCAAACCACTGTCTATTAGGATCATAACACTTTTGAACAGGAAGGGGCTTTGTGGAGATCATGTCTAACACCTTCTCTTTTTACAACTGAGTAAAATTGAGACTCAGAAAGGCAGAGACGCCCAGGGAAATCCATGTCGTAAACGGTCCAGGCAGGATTATCATACTCTAAATAATTTATTCTACCTTCAAATCTAGTACTACCTCTCAATCGGTTTGCCCAAAAGTCTGTGGGCGCCTCCAGCTGTGTACTCTCTAACTTGGGCTCGTGACATTGCTCCTACAGAGCCAGCCTTCTAAGTGTGGCTGCGCAGGGGTCTCACAAAAGGAAGGCGGGGTGCCCAGTGGAATGTAAAGCGGGCGACTGGCGGGGTTTTTGTAATGGCTGGAGGGAGCTCCGCAAACTTGACCCGTTGCAGCCAAGAAAGTCACGCTTTACCTTTTTTTGCTGAGTCATATGGGGACCTGCCTTACAGTGGTATTAAGCAAGCCCTGGAGGGCTGCAGGGTTGCAGGCCAGAGGGGCGGTTGGTAAGGACGGGTTGAGGGAGGAGCTGGGGGGAAGGGGACTAGGACAGCCCGAGAGCAGGCGGGGCCAGGCTGCGCATAGGGGGAGCCTACTGGCTGCCTACCAGGGGCCGGGCGTGAAGGGAGGAGCCGGCCCGCAGACAGCTTTAGGGTCACAGCTCTGCGGACCTCTAGGAGACTCTGCGAGCAAGGAGCAAGGATTGCGCAACCCACAGCGCGGCCGAGGTGGAAACTGCTACTGAGCCCTGAACGGAGACAGCCCCGTCCGATTCAAGCATGTCTTTTATCCCGGTGGCCGAGAACTCGGACTTCCCCATTCAGAACCTGCCCTACGGAGTCTTCTCCACCCCAGAGAATGTGAGTCACGTAGGACTGAGAGCTGGAGGAGGAGCTTGGAGACCAGGCCCTCCAAACTCCTCCTTTTACAGGTGGGGAAACTGAGGCCCAGATCGCTCTGCTTTGTCGGAAGGGTGCGGGAGGAGCGGGGTTGGGATCTGAAAGGGTGACTTGGGCTGGAGCCAGGGAGTCCCAGGCCTCTTCTGGTGCCATCCTACCCCGTTCCCTGCCTCAACTTTGCTCCCCTGCAGGGCCCCCAGCTTCAGCACTCTTGGAGCAGAGTGCCTGTGCCGCTAATCCCCGCGCTCTGTCCCGCAAAAGCTCCAGGGAAGAGGCCATCGTAAACTTCGAAGGGAACAGGCTAAGTCTCTTCGGTTTTCTTCCAATGGGAGCCTGAGTCCCTCCACTTAAGCTTAGCTACTCGGCTCTCCTGCTTTGAGGGACGGAGGGAGTAGAGCGAGGATGTTTTTGGACGCCTAACCCTATTTCTTATGTTCTCATTCTGCTTCTGGAGGCGGACACGGGAGACAGTGGTGGATTGCATGACTCACTTGTTGGCAGGGGTGGGTAACTCTGGAGCATATAGCTATAGGCCGTGGAATAGAAGGTGAAAATATTTCTAGGTGTAAGGCTAAAGTCAGAGCAATCAGGGGTTGTGAACTGGTCTCTTTTTTTAAAAGGTGGCTTTTAAAAAAATTGGCTCAATATTTTTTCTTTGGAACAATTGCTTCAAAATCGTAGCTTTTGTTTCTTTTCTCCGCCACCTCCCCTCTTTATTTGCAAGGTAAACTTGTTTTCAGTCATTTTTCGGGCTTATCCAATGCTCTGTGACCCCATTTGGGGTTTTCCTGGCAAAGATACTGCAGAGGTTTACAATTCCCTTCTCTGTCTCATTTTACAGATTAAGAAATTGAGACAGAATAAAGTGACTTGTCCAGGATCACCCAGCTAAGTGTCTGAGACCAGATCTGAATTCAGGAAGATAAGTATTTCTGCTGCTGCACCACCTAGATCGCATGGTGAATAGAATGCCCAGGTGCTGGAGTCAAGAGGACCAGAGTTCGAATTTGGCCTCAGATACTTACCAGCTGGGTGACCTTAGGCAAGACACTTCACCTTGTTTGCCTCAGTTTCCTCCTCTGTAAAATGAGATGGAAATGACAAACCACAGAGGTATCCCCCCCCAAGAAAAGCTCAAATGGGATTATGGAATCAACAACTACTATGTTCAAGGTAAACTTACCTAATCATAATAATATCTGAGATGGACAGACAGACAAACACACACACACACACACACCCCTTAAATTTTCTCACATGATCTCATTTGATTTTTTCCAGCCATTCCAGGAGATAAGTAATACAGGCTATTATCACATTCATTTTACAGATTAGGAAACAAGGGACAGAGAGGTTAAGTGATTTACATGTAGGTTACAGAGCTGTTAAGTATAGGAGACAAGGTTCAAACAAATCTCTTCAGAATCCTAAATTAGGCATTGGTACCTCTCTACAATGTTTTTAAGTAAACTCAGACAAGGAGTAGGCAAGTCAAGCTGTCACCTTTGTCACAACTTGCAAGGGGGGGGGAGGTTGCTTTTTAACATTACTTTTTATAAATGCACATAATATGATTGTAGAAAGTTGCACTTTCTAGATCAAATTAGTATTTTTTTTTGTGATAAGGTAGGCCACATGTGTAATTACATACAACGAAGGGTCAAAGTTCCATATGGACAGGCAGCAGCAAAATTTACACAAATACCTGGAACAGGCTCTGAACTGGGTTCATCTTTTAAACCTACAAAATGTTAGAACTGGAAGACCACTCCACAGGCCCATCACATCCTATAGATAAGAAATCTGGTGATTTCACATCAAGGTGAAGTTTCTTGATCCAAATCACATAGCTGTTTAGCAGTAAACTAGGACTAGACAGGTTTTTTTCTCCCAGTCCTTTCATCTCTGCAATGCCAGATCAGAAAAATAAAGGTAATTTCACTTTGGCTCCTTGCTCTTTTATCTTTCTTTAATACTTTCCTTTTTTTTTTTTTTAGATTTTATCAATGTCTTGTTTTTGCAGTCGTGTCTTGATATGTTCTTCTCTCCTAAAGCACTACATTGAATCCTTCCTCATGACAAAGAAAAACAGTTAAGTCAAATAGACTAGTAAAGCAGACACGTTACACAGTATTCGCAACATTCTATACTCATAGTCCCTGTCTGTATTCAGAGGAAAAATTTCATTCATTTCTACCTGTATCCTAGACAGATGATCATGACTAGGACCTTAGGGTTTGCCAAGCACATTACAAATCTTATCTCATTTGATCTTTACAACCCTGGTGAGTAGGTGCTATTATTATGAGAAAACTGAAGCAGACAGAGGTTATGTGACTTGCCCAAGTTCATATAGCTAGCAGGTCTCTGAGAATGGATTCTAACTGAGATTCTCTTATTCTATAACTGGCACTTCTTCCACTCTGCCACCTAGCTTTAAGAAATGCTTAATGGGGGCAGCTAGGTGGTGCAGTGAATAGAGCACCAGCTCTGGAGTCAGGAGGACCTGAGTTCAAATCGGACCTCAGACAATTGGCACACTTACTAGCCATGTGACCTTGGGCAAGTCACTTAACCCCAATTGCCCTGCCCTCCCCCCTCCAAAAAAAAGAAAAAAATGCTTGATGAACACGTGAATGAAGATGAAGACCATTGTTGTTATGCTGGTTTCTGTGTTAATAATTCCCTTGATTTCGAAAGCTCTTAGGATCATTGACTTAAAGTGGTCAGGGACCGTAGAGGTCATCTAGTCCAATAGTTGAAGAAAATGAGGTTCAGAGAGGCTATGACTTTCCCAAAATCATATGGTAAATGGCAGAGCCAGGATGAAAACCCCAGGCTCTCTCCCAGAGAATCCATTGCTCTTTTTTTCTGTTGTAACAATGTCATATTACTTTTAACTTCCCGAAACGTTCAGTGACTGTATTTACATGAAGGAAGCCTTTGAAACCATGTCCTCAGCATCAAACTTTGTCAATAGCATGTGAGCAGGAGCCGAGAAGGCAGAGAGTGGTAGTGATCCAGGGATGGAATTTGATAATGAATGATGCACAAGGGAGCTAGGGATTTAAGAACAGACTTGAGTGTGAAGTTGAATTCATTACCTATAAAACATAGAGAGGGATGGAATGGTAAGAGTTTGTGGTCAGAGGAATGTCAGAGCATTGAATCAAAGAGATAGAACACATGAGTAAGGGTGAAATCAACAGTGTTGCTGTCCCAGTGTACAGTAGATAGAGAGTAAAGGAGCCATTCATAGGATAAAAGGAGTTTGGGGAACCAGGAGTTTAGGGAATCTAAGGGAGCACCAACATGAATGTTGCAGTTTTTAATCTAATGGTAGGAGATAAGGAAGAGAAGAAGATAGCAAATTAGGTGCTGAACTCGGAGAAAGGAAGAACAAGCTGGCAGCAGATAGCCACCATGATCCTTAAAGAGTGAACATTTTTTAGTAGCATCAACCACAGAAGAAGAGAGATTGCTGACAGGTTGATGGAAGCAAAGGAAGAGTCTAGAAATGGTAGTGGGGAGTAAGTATTTTGACTTCCTCTCTAAGAACACATTAGTGTGTTGAGAGTGTGAGAAAAGGTACAGCCAATGTGGGAGAGGTTCAGGATGAAGGAAAGGTTGGGAATTCCAGAAGACACAGTAGAAAAGATAAGCATAGTTTAAAGTGGGACATGAGTGGGGTTGAAGAGGAGGATGATAATGAGATTGAGAGGTGGAGGTTGGAGATATTTTACTCCTAGGCAGCACAGTGGATGGAGCGCCAGAACCAGAGTTGGAAGACTCCTCTTTCTGAGTTCAAAACTGGCCTCAGACACTTGCCTAGCTGTATGACCCTGGATAAGTCACTTAACTCAGTTTCCTCATCTTTAAAATGAGCTGGAAAAGGACATGGCAAACTACTCCAGTATTTTTGTCAAGAAAACCCCAAAATAGGGTTATGAAGAGTCTGAAATGACTGAACAACAACAATCGTGAGAGTGAAAGGTGGTAGCAGTTTGTTAGCAGTGTGTAACAGATGAATTGTAATGCTCTCAGTTTCCATGGGGTGGTCTTTCAGGGGAAAGGCCGAAACTGATGGACCTTATTTACCTTCCTGTTCCTTCTGGTTGGGTGGGGACAGGGTAATGTACTCCCTTTTCATTTTTGCCTTTTCTGTATATCAAGTTCTATGGAAAACATTTTCTGATATCCCCCTCCCCAGTTGTCAATGCTCTATCCCTCCACAAATTATCTAATACTTTTGTGTCTGTTCATTTTGTGCCCCACCTGAAGCTCCATAAGATATATGCCTTCAGGTAAGAACTGTTCTGTGTTCATCTTTGTATCCCAAGCTCTTAGCACAGTTAATAGCCTTTAGTAGGCATTTAATACATATTTATTTATTTAAATTGAGTTATTGACATCTAGTCCTTATCCCACTATACCACAATACCTCCCTTTAGCTCTCATCCCTAACCCCTGAATGAACCATGGTGAAATCAGGAGCGTGCATTCTGTCGCTTCTCTTAACTCTTTCTGTGTCCCTGGCCTGGCCCAATTGACAACCAGAAGACAAGTGCCCTTCTTTCCCCTTCTTCCGTCTGCTACAGCCACAGGCTGGTGGTATCCAGCACTATAAAGAAGAAAGAAAAGCTTTGGCTTCCCTGGGGGTGGAAGAACCATAGTTCTGGTGTGCTATGAGACAGCCATTTGTATGTAAAAATATTTGTTAGTTGGGAGTTCACAAGTAAAAAAAAAAGCCAAAACCCAAACCTAATATTATTATTCTCCCAGCTTTACAGATGGGAAAACTGAGGTATAACTTACTAATAAAACAGACATATAGAGCTGTGGGTCCCACAACAATACACCAATTCATGTTCTTTCTCTCTCTCCCTCTCTCTTTCTCTCTCTGTCTGTCTCCCTCTCTCTCTCTTTCTCCACATATAATATATTATTACGCTATATATTTTGTATTATTGATGCTATATTATGTATTATATTATTGATTCTATATTATATAATAGATTATATAAAGAATGTATGTATATATTAGATGTAAAGAACATGTATTATTTTTATATAGAGAATATAATGTAATACAATGCATATTATATATGTTGAGAGAGAGAGCATATACATTGGTGTATTGGTGTGGGACCCAGCACACCTATCCATGCACTTATTTGTGTGTTTATATATGTATGTATGTGTATATATGTATGTGTATGTGCATATGTGTATATATGTGTGTGTGTTTTTTCTCTTTGTATCACAGGTGTATGTGCATATGTGTATATGTGTGTGTGTGTGTTTTTTCTCTTTGTATCACACTCATTTCTCTGGGGGGAAAAGCGGACTCCTCTCACATCCTACTCCAACCCTCCCTTGTGATTGTTGTTGTTCAGTTGTGTCCAAGTCTTCCCGACCCCGTGGACCATAGCATGGCAGGCCTTTAAGGAGTAATAATTTAGCAAAGATATGCAGTGTAGTATCTGACGATGTGTACAGCTTTCTGTCTCTTCTGTGAGGAGGGAGTTATGTCTTATCTGTTTTACAAAACCTTGGTTTTTAAATTTGTCTAAATTCAACCTCATTTTAGTGATCTCATTTCCATTGTTCTTTATTCTTCTTCTCTTGATTGTGCCTACCCTGCATCTGTTCATTATCCTAGTGTTCTTGGCATTTGACCCATGGAGCCACAGCTTCTGGGAAGCAAAAGAAACCTTAAAGACTGTTTACTTAAACTCCTTTCTTTATTGATAAATAAATTATGGCTCAAAAAGGTCTAGGGACAAGTTCACACTGTAGATTATTTGTAGAGCTTTGGGACCAATATTCTTTCTGCTGCATTAAAATTTGGTTTGTATCCATAATATCAAAGGTATGTCAAGGATAGCTAGTCTTGCCTGATATATGGGAAGGTGTCACTGCCCATTTGGTAAAGTAGCCTTATGCTTCACCACACATCTCCAAGGGATTGAATGGCAAGTATTTCCTTTAGTTCTATACTCAGCATCAGGGCTAATTGAATGTTCCCCCAGGTTGTCCTGAGCAGGACCTCAATAAGTAGAGACTTGTTAAAGTGGCTGGACTGCTGTATTATGGTAGTAAAAATACATTAGAAAAGGGAAAAGCTGTCCAGGAAGGGGTTAGGCTAACAGCTGCATTACCCCTGCACCCTAATTTGTGATCATTCTTGGTTGAATTTCTGATCCTAATGTTGAATACATATGCATATCATATGCAATATTATAAAGTTTATATTTTTAGTGATTTACCATTAGCACATTTCAAAGATATGAGCTTTCCTGTTACTGTGATTTCCCAACACCTTAACTACACTGGAGGTTCTTGGGATGTCGTAATATGACAAGAAGTTAAATGTAAATCTGGCAGTGCAGTTCAAATAGACTACCCGGTTAAAATTTAACTTATGTTATCCAGGCTTCCCAAGATGACCCTTCTAATAATGAACCTTGACAATATCTTTCTAATTTTTATCTAAGCAAGTGGCATAGTGCAGTGACCACTGGCTTTGAACTTGAAGAATCCGAGTTCAGATCTTGGCACTGATACTGCCTGTATGATTTTGGGCAACTTCTTTAACTTCTCTGGGTCTCAGTTTCCTCATATGTAAAACTGGATGTGGGAGGGAGAGCACGAGATGTCTTCAGGTCCCTTCCAGCTCGAGATCTATGATTCTGTGATCCTGATTGGACCTAATATGAATTCTAAGCAACAAACATGAATCAAGTGCAGGAAAACCCTTTGGAGTAGGTAAGGTAGGAGTCAAGCCAGACTCTGTGAGAGATGAAGTTCTGTTGCATAAATGCATTCATTTGTCCAGAACAACCCTGCAACATCTCTTGGGGTGAAGTTTCATGTCATCATGCTCCTCTGATTTTTAGGTGTAGAAATGTGCTGAAACAGCAGCTGAGGGGAAGCCCTATGAGAGAAGAAGTCTATTTCATCTCCTTTTAAGAAAAGATTTTAAAAAAAAATACCAACTGCCTGTATTCTAGTTCATTCAGAATTTTGAAATGGACTTCCTAAGGATCCTTGGGATTATTAGTTGCTTCTTAGTGTGATTAACAGTTGTAATATGATTCCTTCTCTATCTGGTTCCAGAGGCTCCTTTCCTTGCCCATACCCAAACAAAACCTTGTTTGCATGGCAATGACAGTAGAAAATTTTTTTGACAATCAGCACAAGGTGATTGGAAAATAGTGCTATGAAACATAGGTAAAATATCATTTAAAGAATATTAATTTGTCATTTAGCTAGTATTATAAAAACATCCAGTGTGGAGCCAGAAAAACATTTTCTTTTAAAGTGACTAGCCTTGAGGATTTCCTCCTCCCTACCACACTGGAGGATTAGCCTGCCAACAGGAAGAAGGGAAATCAATTGGACCTGTGATTTCATTGGAGCAGGGAACCCCAGGTGAGGATTCTCTCTTTACCTGTGCAGGTCAGCACCTTCTGGGTAACTTATAGTCTGAGAGCGTTCCCCAGAGCACTGAAATGTTAAGTAACTTATTCCTGATCACAGAGCTACTGTGCGTCACATCTGAACCAGGACTTGATCCCAGGTCTTCCTGGCTCAGAATAGTTCTCTGTCTTCTACCTTATGTGAGATAACCTAACCTCTCCACTTTGTTATTTACTTAAAGCTTATAATGTAATTGAATGCTTTCTCCCTCTCTCTCTCTTTCTCTGTCTTCTCATTCTTTCTTTTTCCTTAGTATTGTTCAGTTTTGAGGGGAAATGTTACAAATATGAATGTTAACTTCATTCTTGACTGGTTCCAGTATCACTGATGAATATTATCTTTCTGGATAGAGTTGTTTTATTTTTTGTTTGGTTTTATTTTTTTTTAACTAGATGAGTAAAGCCAAAATTTCCAGACTTGGAGCAATGTTGTCCAACCCTGAGAAATTTACCCTGTAGCCCCCACTTAATGGAATCTCTTTCCCCTGAAAGCAGGCAGATCTTGTGAAGTGATTAGGTGATCCTGTTGTCACCCACACGAATAAATGCAAATGAAATGGTCTGAAATCTTGCCCTATGCCACCTAACCCTCAGCCAAGAAAGGCAATTTAACACTCCCATATAGGAGAGACCCCTTGTCTTTAATTTTCACTTCTAGGCCTGCTTTTGGCCTTCCTTTGGGTCCTCCTAGGCATGAATCATGGAATCTCAGAGTTGGAAGATACGCTGAAGAATAATAAATAGCACTTTGGTAATGTTTCTCTCCATTTTTTACAATGTAGTCACTAATTTCCCGCATTCACCACAACTGTTGTCAGATAGATGGGGGACAGGTCTTGTTTTCACTAGAAGGCACTGAGTCACAGAGAAGTTGCCAAGGACCACATGAGCGACCTAGAACCCAGTTTAGAACCAGTCTAGTGCCTCTTTGATTCTTTTTTGCACAATCTAACACTTGATGGATAAACAGTGAGGGTTAGAGGACAAAAGTGACTTTGTAGATAAGCACTGCCAATAGCTGCTAAGCTCTGCAGCTTCTGTTTATGGAGTGTCCCATCAAAGTGAGTCATGGGGAAGAAAAGAAGAATGTGTTTTTGGAGTACTGTACAATCATCTGCCCTTAAGAGCATGAACAGGCACAGGTCCTCACTGGCTGTACAAAGCTGGAAGCTGGCAATGAAGATTGCTGAACATAACTCACTTTGTTAGTGCTTTTAAAATTTATAAAATGCTTTACATACATCATTTCAGCTTTAGTCACCATTTTACACATGAGGAAACTGAGATCCAGAAAGGTTAAATGCCTTACCTGTGGTCACATGGCTGGTAAAAGTCTGAGGTAGATTCGAATCCAGGTCTTTCTCACTTTAAGCCCAGGAATCTAGTGCAGTATGCTGTTGACATTGATAAGAGATATGAACTTGAATCAAAAAGTACTTTCTGAAAGACTTTTGACAGATCTACAAGAAAGAATAATAAAATGAGTTTTGCTTTTTTTTTTATATTATGGAAGTAAACTCTGAAATAATTGGGATGTTCTGGGGGCCTGTAGAAAGTTAAGGCATAGTTCCTCAGAGTGGGGATGCCCAGTTCCCCTTTATTGCAATTGTTACTGTTATTAACTAAAAACCACAGAAATGTTTTCCCTAGATGTAGGACACATCATGATGGCTCATTCATTATGGCAGGGAGGTGACCCTGAAATCTCCAAGTTGAGGCCAGCGGAATGCAAGCTCGGTCAGGTCTTTGATTAGGAGGTTGGTATAGACAGTATGTCGGCGTGAAGTTCAATCCAGCAAAGTTCTGAGAGGCTTAACATGAGCGCCGTCTCAGAATGATGAATATTTTGGGCAACTTGAGATAGTCACCTTACTAAACCGTGGAGAGGTTCTCAATGGATGTGGTCACCCACTGCTTTGTAAACTGCTTTTGAGGTAGACTTAAAGCTTTTCCATGTGTTCTTACAAGCTCAAAATGACTCTAAAAGTATAATTAAAGGATAATGGAAAGGAATAGAAATCACTGCATTCTTGTGTTTGTTTGTTCCAAATCTCTGCCTGATTTCCATATGGTGAACATGTAGATAGGAAAGTCCGACAGAAAACCTTTTGTGGGGAAAATCACCGGATTTGGAGCCAGAAGACCCAGATTGTCATCTTGGCTCAATAGGATCATAGAACCATAGGTTCAGAGCAGGCCATCTCAGAGGCCATCAAGCCAAGCCCCCTCATTTTACAGATGAGGGGATTGAGGCACAGGGAGGCTAAGTGACTTACCTAGGGCCATGCATCCAGTAAGTGTGTGAGGCTGGATTTAAACCCAGGCCTTCCTGAATCCAAGACTGGCACTTAATCCATTAGGCCATGGTGCTACCTCTACATACCAGCTGTGTGCCTTTGGATAAGTTGGTTAATTTTTCTGGGCTTCAATTTTCTTATTTGTAAAACGGAGGAAATAGAATAATTATCTCTGCCCTTTCTGCTTCCTAGGGTTGTGCATCGGATCAAGTGAGATTGTGTGTGGGAGAAGTGCTCTGTTAATAACGATATAATGGCATTTTTATAGAACTTTAAGGTTGCGAAGTGCTTTTTGTGTGTTATCTCTTTGGTTCTAACAATGTCTCTGTGAGGTAGGTGCTGTTATTATCCTTATTTTGCAGATGAGGAAACTGAGGCTGAGGGGTAAATAACGTGCCCTGGATTAAGTGATGTACCTCACCTAGTAAGTGTTGCAGGCAAGATTCAGACCCCGGGTTCACTGTCCCACCTAGTTGCCCCTCTGGGAGCTGTAAAACAGAGGTGTCAAACACATGACCTGCAACGCTCTTGAGTGTAGCCTGAAGCAGATTAAAATCTAATTGGGAAATTTTAACAAAGCAAACAGGAATCCAGCAGAACAGAGATAATGTTAATATGTGGTTTTCTAAGTCCATGTGTGGCCCATGGAAAGCCTTATGTACCCTATGGTTTAGAAGTCCTCGTTTCTATTTGAGTTTGACACCAGTGCTTTAAAGCATGACACAAGTGTAGTATGTTATATTTGTATATTTATTATATATTATTTTAGTAATTATGCCCTGTCTTATGTATTTATAATGATGTATAATAATTATAATATGTTATACAGTCACATGTAAATATATGTAAAAAGTATCATCAATAAGGTATCGTTATTATTTTTTAAATTAAATTTATTTTTTGTTACATGTTAAGTTGCAAATTGTCTCCCTTCCTCCCTCCCCGTGCCACGCTAAAGAAGGTAACCATTTGACATACATACACAAATGTGTGCGTATAATATACGTATATATTGTATATGTGTATTTGCATACATACGTATATACCATGTATACTTCTGTTTATCACTTCTTTCTGTGGAGGCGGAGAGCATCTTCATGGGTCCTTGGTGGTTGATTTGAGCATTTATCATACTCATAATAAGTTAGTTGTTCACAGTGACTCTTTGAATAATTGTTGCTATTGTTTACAGATTTCTCTTTTTTCTGCCCATTTCAGTTTCATTGTTTCATGCAAGTCTTTCCATGTTTTTCTAAAATCAATCAGCTCAGCATTTTTTTGGGGGGGAAGAAATTAATTATTTTTAGTTTTCAACATTTCACTTCTATAAGATTTTGAGTTTCAAATTTTCCCCCTTCCCTCCCTTCCCCTCTCCCCAAGAGAACTTGCAGTCCGATACAGGCTATACATGTAAAGTCATATTAAACACATTTCCACACTATTCATGTTGCAAAAGAAGAATCAGAACAGAAGGGGAAAACCACGAGAAAGAAAAAAAAAAGAGCAAATGGTATGCTTCAATCTACGTTCAGATGCTATAGTTCTTTCTCTGGATGTGGGTGGCACCTTCCATCATGAATCCCCTGTAATTGTCTTAGATTATTGTATTGCTGAGAAGCCGCTCATCATGTTTTACAGTATAATAGTATTCCATCACAATTACATACCACAGCTTGTTTAGCCATTCCCCAATTGATGAGCATTCCCTTGTGAGGTAGAGTCTAGTAATAAATGGAGTCCTGCTTCCACCGATATTGTCATACAAGGAGTTTGCTAAGGGATGCGATGTTAGCAGATAAGCACTTTCTGTCTTGTAAGAATGATGGTCGTGGCTTCCTAGCTCAAGTCCGTTAGAGAGAGTGAAGCTGGCGGCATGGCTCAAATTTGAGAGTTTATCCCTTATCCCTGGTCACTGAGACCTAACTACTGCACATGCCTAATAGCTTTCATACATATTAAGTTACATGGCCATGCATAGATTATCTCTCCATTTTCTGAACTTGGGACCTATGTAGACCTGTGTTCGGGAGGAGGGGACAGGTTAAGGAGCAATATGGTAGGTTAGAAAGATTGTGACCTGGAAGGGTTCCAGCTCTGAAGGGAGGGACCAGGAGGGACTGATCCATAAAAAGCTCAGTTTAACTTTTGTGCGTATGTATGCATCCCTATGAGTGTAGGCATCTGCTCCAGTGTGTGAATAAATGCTTCCTTCACTCCAGTTCAATTTCCGTTTCTTAAGGGAGTGACTGAACCCCATTTCTTATACCCTCAACATCCAGTTCTTTGACACCACAAAGAAACATTTTAGAATGGGTATCATTATTATTACTTGAAGTGTTAGTGTATCTCAGAGGGGTTGTAAGACTCACCTGTTAGAAATTGAAATCAACTAAGGAAACTTTTTATTAATTACCTATCATGTGTCTCTAGCTTTCCATTTGGATGATGGTTTTGTGGCTGTTGTTTTTTGTTGTTTTAAATGAACCGGTGATTACAATCTGCAGGAGACTTTTTTGGTCTCTCTCTACCTGCAACAGTTGCCTGTGCCTTCCGCTTTCAGACTGCCTTCATGTTCTCTGTAGATAGCCTGTGTGTACCTAGAGATTTGCATGTTGTTTCTTCCTTTAGAATGTATGTGCCTTGAGGGCAGGAACTAGCTGGGTTCCCCTTTTTCTTTGTATTCCCAAAGCTGGGCATATAAAAAATTAACAAATGCTTACTGTTTTGACTGACCCCTTTCTCACTGAGGGAACCCTATCACCAGTGCAGCTAAGCACCTGCTGTGCAACCTATAGTCCTAGAGAGTTGCCCAAGAGAACGTCAGTTAATAGTAGTAACAGCAACTCCAGAAATGTCGTTTAAAAGGGGTTTGGAATACTGCACTTGGAAGCCAGGCTGTGGAGAATATTGCAGAGTCACTGGGCAAACATGATCTGGGATTTCTTGCTTTGAAGACTATAACTTGGGTCCGTGGGAACAAATGCCAGTATTTTGTAGAGTATGTATTACCATATTTTTAATAGCCAAAGACCATTATGGGCTTTTGTGATACAAAAAAGAATATTCAGATTATCTTGTAGACATTTTATATCCGTGAAATGTTACACTCTGTCAGTTGCTTGGTTTTGCTTAAGTGTTTTTCTTTGCTATAATAAGGGAAGAGTGACTGAGTGAGTGTGTGTGTGTGTGTGTGTGTGTGTGTGTGTGTGTGTGATGACTGCAGTGTAAATCCAAAAGGCATGAGTACATCTTATTCTAAATTAATTAATGCATTAATTAAATCGTACCCAAGAGAAAGTCCTGCTGGCCGAACAGTTATTAACGGTAACGTGTTTTTGTTGGACTTTAGTTTTTAATCAGTTTGGATAGTAATGTCGTTCATAAATGTCATTTAAGTTGCAGTATATCTGATTCTAAGAAGTAGTAGGGGCAACTAGGTGGTGCAGTAGATCGAGTGCCAGACCTGGAGTCGGGAAGGCCTGAGTTCAAAGCCAGCCTCAGAAGCTTACCAGCTGTGTGACCCTGGGCAAGTCACTGAACCCTGTTTACCTCAGTTTCCTCTTCTGTAAAATGAGCTGGAGAAGGAAAGGGTGAACCACTTCAGTATCTCTGCCAAGAAACAATGGGGTCACAAAGAGTCGAACACAACCGAAACAACTGAATGACAACAACAAAGAAGTAGTAAAAGGATAATGTTGAATCTGTCGCCTGCCGTGTTTTCACAAATGATAAGTTAAATAACACTTAACTTCCCTGGAGCTGGGAAAAAGAGCCCTGAGCATCATCTTTTGCATTTATTTGATGGCTGAAGACAGCGAGGTCCGTGGTTGTGACTTGCCAAGATGAGTCAGGAAGATAGAGATGGAGCTGGGAGAGGGAGGACTCAAGCCAGGCCAGTCCATTGGTCTTTCTACTGTACCAGCATGATGTCATTAGAGGGCCTTGGGCAAGTCACTTTAATCTCTTTGGACTTTCTTCTTTAAAATGAAGAGATTGAATTTGGATAATCTTTAAGTTCCATCCTTTCCAGCTCTTTGGTTCTCTGATTACATGATTGTCTGAGGTGCCCAGGACTGATAGCTAGTATTTTTTTTTGAGGGGGGAAGGCAAGGCAATTGGGGTTAAGTGACTTCCCCAAGATCACACAGCTAGTAAGTGTGTCAAGTGTCTGAGGCTGGATTTGAACTCAGCTCTTCCTGACTCCGGGGTTGGTGCTCTATTCATTGTGCCAGCACCTGCCCCAACAGCTAGTGTTTTTATAGTACTTTAAGGTCTGCAGAGCAATTTGCATGTGTTACCTCATTCGATCTTCATTACAACCATGTAAAGTAAGTGGCATTATCTCCATTTTACAAGGGAGGAAACTGAGGTTGAGGGACTCTGCCAGGGTTGCACAAACAGTAAATGTCTAAGGCAAGATTTAAAGCCAGGTCTCCATAACTCCAGGTCCAGATCTGTATTCACTGACACCTGTTTGCCTTAACAGCTGAACCCAATAGCATAATGAGCGACTCTGTGAAGTGCTGAGCTCCTCACAACTTGAGCTCTTCAAGGAGAGTCTCTCTGATTGATCACAGGGATAAGGGATATTGTAGAAATGATTCTTACCCTGGGTGGGAGGCTAGACCTCCAAGTTTGGACAAGCTCAAAAATTCTAACTCTCTTACCCTCTAATGAAACTGATTCATTTCCTGCTTCACAGGTACAACATCCTTTTCCTGCCCCTTCCTTCTTGCCCTTTAAAAAGACACAGAATTATTTTATCTATGAGATGTGACTTACAGTATAGTATATCTTGTCATTCAGAACATATTTGGGTTTATAGCACAGCTGGAGGCAAATGAGTTTGTGTAGAAAAGAGAAAACAGAATGCATTTCACAGTCCTTTAGAGAGAAGCAATTTTAGGAGAGACAACTTATTCTTGAGATGACAATAATCTTTAGGGTTTTTTTTCTTCAGATGCTAGCCTTGGCTTCTAATATCTCCCCAGGACTTTCCATAAAAGTAAACTGCATTTTCCCATTTTAGCCAAGACAAAGAATTGGTGTGGCAATTGGAGACCAGATATTGGATCTCAGTGTGATTAAACACCTATTCACCGGACCTGTCCTTTCCAGTCACCAGGATGTCTTTGAGCAGGTAGGTCTATCTGCTTTTTGGACAGCATTATTTTCTCCCTCTGTTTTTTAGTGGCTTGCACAGCCAGGCCCTGGGAAGTATTTTCCATAGACAGTATTTCTGTGGAAATCTGAGTTTTCGGAGTAGGATTATGATGTGGTTAATTTGGAACAAATCAAGCTGGTAGAAATTGACATGAGCAATTATTAGAGGACTCCAAATTTTTTTATTTTAGGATCTATTTACAGTGGAAATAAGTTGAGGTTAATTAATCATTCAACAAGTATTTATTAAGTGCCTACTATGTGCCAGGTCTGTAGATATCTGGTAAAGGCATATTGGATTCTTATGTTCATGATATAGATAGGATGAATATAGAGGTGTCTACGAAATCACAAAATATGGCCCAAGGGGAGCCTCATAAATTTAGGACAAATGAAAAAGAGACCTCCTTCATAGAACAGGTACTAAAATATGTCATCATTCCAAGAGGGAAAGAAGACAGCTTCTTGTAGTGAAAAGGGACAATGAAATGGAAATCACAAAACACAAATTCTTGTTTCAACTTTGTCACAACCTGCCATGTGACCTTGAACAAATTGCTTCATTTCTGTGTCTCAATGTCCTCATCTCATAAAATGAGAAAATTGGACTTTGATACTTTGACAAGAGCAGGAAAGTTATGTCCAGAATTGTCACCATGAAAAGTCACTCTTGATAACTGATAAATTCTTCTGCTCATCCTTCTTGGATGAGTTCTAAGAATATGGATAATGGCCATTTCAGTGCTAGGAGAGAAGTGGGTCTTTTCTAGAGCCTAAGTCTAGCATCTGGAGTATGTACCCATTTCATTTCCATCACAATAAATTCACTTTTGATTGCCAAGATGATCTTGGAATAATTAATTACTGCTCATATATTGGTAACTATGAAGACATACTTAGGTGGAGGAAATCTTGCTTGTCTTGGTATAATGGTTAGATGATTTTAGACATCTAGCTACGGGTGAATTAAACTTCGTCTTTGATAACTCTCTACTTCCTCCAGAATGTGCTGTTCTCCCTGACTCTAATCCCTCTTTGCTTCAGTTTATCCTTCTTATGGCCATTGCAGTAGACACTCTTCTGGTTACCAATTTCCTCATACCAACTTAATTGATTAACAGCCTATCGTTGCTATCAATTCTAAATCTGCTTTTAAGGGCTTGTATCACATCCCCATCTTTATTCTTCATCTTTACAACCTCATCCTTTTTTCTTCACTTGGACTTTTGGCTCTAACCAAACCAACCTGCCTGCGGTCTAATAGATGAACTCTTGACTTATCTTGTTTAGAACCAGGCCCTCACCACATTTCCCAGCCACCAGCTCCAAACCATCCTGTAGCCTCATCCCTACTCAGTACCACTATGTTTTCTTCCCCGACTGGAACGTAGATTCTTGGAAGGCAAGGCAGGGACTGCCTTCCTTGCTTTTATTTGTGTCCTTAGCACTTAACAATGTCATCTCTCTCTCTTTATCTCTCTCTCCTTCTTCTCCTCCTCCTCCTTCTCACTATCTTTATCTCTCTTCTTCTTTTCCTTATTCTCCTCCTCCTCCTCCTCCCTATCTTTATCTCTCTGTCTCTCTCTCCCTTCCCCTTTCCTTCCTTTCTATTTTCCCCCAAACCCCACAACTTGCAGTTCCCATTTCTCTACCTTTGTTCATACCATTAATCCTCATGTCTAGTCTGCTCTTAACCAGTTCATGTACATTATGACATTTGAGACTGGTTAAATATTCTCCAAAAAATTTTTCTCCACTGCCTACCAGATTCTTCCTCTGCTCTATATTCCTCTAGCATTTTTATATTTTATATAATTTACACTGTACATCATGATTAATGTGTGGTTTGTAGATTACTTGGCATTTTACTAGTTATATGTCAGTGTTAATCACTAGTTCTGTTTTTTAGTTAGATCTATTCTTTCTTCCTTCTTTGCTTCTTCTTTCTTGCTCTTTCTTTCTCCTTCCTTCCTTCCTTCCTTCCTTTTTCCCTCTTTCTCTTTTTCTCTTTCCCTCATTGCTAGGAATCAATGTATAAATATTATATAGATCAATATATAATATTATAATCAATATATAAATATTATATAAATCAATACATAATATTATCAATATATAAACGATATATGAATATATAATAAGGTTTATTAAGTAACTATTGCTTCCTCAAGTATGTTAGAACTCCTCTTAACAGTAGAAAAGCTCCTTAGATTTTCATGTACATTACTTTCTCCTTATTTTGATTTTAGCCAACTCTTAATAGATTCATGGGCTTGGGTTATGCTGCTTGGAAGGAGGCAAGAATGTATCTGCAGAACCTACTTTCAGCTGCGAAAGCAACTTTGAGAGATGATGCTACTCTACGGAAACGGTGAGGTGTCCTGGAGGGGAAGGTATTCAGGCAGAGGAGGGGATGGATGGCATCTTAGTTGGAGACCCTAGAAGAGCCAGCTTCATCTTATAAAGTTACCCAAGTCCTCTTTCCCTTGCTTGTTGGGACTCCATTGCCAAGGAAAGAACTGTGAATGCAGAAGAGTGCTGCTATTGCTCAGATTGATCCTGTGCCCTCCTATGCTGCTCACATCATTTGACAGGAATAGTCTATTCATTATTCATCAGTACCTCTAGATAGAGGGCCAGCAATTCTTGACCTGTTTGGGAATTGAAGGAACTATGGAATAGAGGCAAGAGATTACATTTCCCTGGAAAGTAACCACAGGAGCTAGCTCTCAGACTTGGCTTCATTTCAGCCCAAGCTCGGTCTTGTTGCCTGGTTCAGCGGGTAGCAGCTTCTGTAAAATGTTCTGAGTGGGAACAGGATGATGCAGGCTGAGGTTGAAGACTCCATCTAATGAGGGGGATTCATTTAGACTTGATTCTTGAACCTTTTGATTCTGTATTTCAGTGCATTCATACCCCAGGCCTCTGCCACAATGCACTTGCCGGCCACCATTGGTAAGTATTGACCTTCTTAAACGGGAGATATTGTTTCATGTGTCAATAGCAAAGAAGTCACTGGCCAGCCAAAAAGCCATCTTCCTCAACCCATGATTTTCTGGGAATATGAGTTTGAGTGATTAGAGAAAATGAAAATGAGAGACTGTAGGACTCCTTTACCTCTCTTCTTGTTACTTAACATCCTTTTTCTTCTACTTCAGAAAGCCTATGATTATATCATGTGTACTCCTTTCACCAACACACATAGCAACCTCTCCATGCATTTTGAGAGCTGCCATGGCCAAAAAGGTCATCATCTAGTTACCAACATTTTAATGGCAAGTCTCTTTTCATTTAGTTAAACCAGTTCTAAGGTGATAGGCATATAGCCACCCTATACTCATCTTGTTTGAATGTGAGTTCTGTTGATGTGGTTTTTTTTATAAAATTAATTTTATTTTTTATTCTGAATGTAAACACCAAAAACTCCCCTATCATTTCCATATACATTACAGAATACAAAAAGAAAATTGCATTTGAAACAGTCAATCTCTCTTTCATAGTGCCTGATTTTTTTAAAAAATGGATGTCATATGTTCCGTATCTCACTTTCAAAACTGACCTGCTTTTCTGTGCTTGACTCTGAACTTATTTCTGGTCTTTCTCTCTTTTTTTAAATTAAAAAGAAATGCTTCTATGCCTCTTTTTTAGTATCACTGTTGCTTTTGAGTCTCTACTGGAAGTTATTATGAAGTTACTTTCTTCCTCTAGACTGGAAATTCGGGCACATCTGTAGCTACAATAATTTTTAGACTGGTGAGGCCACATTTGTTTTACTTCTCCCTTTAGCTTTAGTTCCTGCATGGGTACCTTTTACCAGGACCTGGCTCCAACCTCTGCTGCCCTTGTGGTCAACACTACTTAGTCTACTCCTAGATTACCTGGATTCACTTCTTGGGTGTTAGGCCCCTGTAGATCTTTGAGATTCAGAGTATTGGGGTCTTCAAACTCTCTGTGTGGTCTCAGGACATAGTCTAAGTTTCTTGGAGACCTTTAGTACCTATGTGGTGCTGTTGCCAGGTGGCCCTCTTTCCCCTTGCTCTCTGGGGCTTCCAAAGCCCTCCCTGGGAGATTGTGACACCCGGGGACTTTCTGATCATCCTTGGGATTTCTTGGGGAAATCTTGCACTCTTGCTGCCTTTGGACACAGAGCCTTGTAGGCTGATCTTGCATGTGACCGGTCTGTGGTTGAGCTGAGAGGTTGTGTGGAAATTGAACTAGTTTTTGAAAACCCATATTTATCTGTCTTGTGACCACTCTGAGACATTGGAGTAAGTCTTCAGGGAAGGACTTCCAACTATCACCACATCATGTTTACAAATATTGGAAATAATATTCTCTAGTCTTGGTGACTCCATCATCCAGAAAGCCAAAGCTTTCGAGTAAAAAAGCATAACTCAAGTTAATGTTGGTTCTGTCCTCCACTGAGAACTAAGAAGACATATAGAAAGTAAGGGATAGGGACTATACTTGTGATTTCATTGGTTTCAGGAACTCCAGAATGAGGAAGCTCCCTCTTCCAATGCAAGTTGACACATTCTCTGCAACGAGTTACCTACAACACTGAGATGTTAAGTGACTTGTGCAGGGTCACACAGCCAGCATGTGTGAGAGGTAGCTCTTGAACCTGGGTCTTCCTAACACCAGGCCAGCTCACTATCCATTCTGCCACATCATCCAAGTGACCAGAGGGCTTTCCCAGGTCTCAGTTTATCTGAGGCAACACCCATTCAGTAGTTAAAGGCTATATAGGAATTGAGGTTAAAAGTGGTCTACTTTGCCTTTACAAAAGAGTCCATCAAGGAGGGGAAGACCCTCAGAGTCTGTGGCCAAAACAGAAAGGATTGCTTTTTATACTCACTCTGAGCCATCAAAACCCAATCTGTGAGCAAGTTAGACTTGGGCTGGCTTATCAGTGAGAGCCAGAGTGATTTGAATTTAAAGGCGTAGTCAGGTAGCTCCATTTGAATCCCAATGGGCTTTATCCAAGCCTGGTTTTCCACCTACTATAATGGACCTGACCAGGAATCTGCTTGGAGATCTCCAAGGAGAGGGGAGTCTACCACTTCTTGAAACAAATCATTCCATTTGGAGGGCTCTCATTGTTAGGAAGTTTTTCCTGACTCCAAGCCTCAGTTTGCCTCTCTGAAACTTCCATTCATTTTTCCTTTTTCCACCCTCTGATCCCAAACAAAGCAGCTTTCATTCTTGCTCTACATTACAGTTGCTTAAATACTTGAACATAGCTCCCATCCCACGTTGCCACCCCTTACTCCAGTCTTTTTTTCTTCCTCTTGGCAAAACATGCCCAGTTCCTTCAAACAGTATTCCTAGGTCACTGATGGTTTTTCACTATCCTGGCTGAACTTTGGACACTCCAGTTAAAATATAGTTCCTAGAACAATATTCCAGATAGGATCTGAGGAAGATAAAGAGGACAGAGGGATTATCACCTCCTAGGGGTGTTGAGAGACTCAAGGGAAATGAGGGACGTAAAACACTTTGCAAAACCTAAAAGTGCTATATAAATGCAATCGATATTTATTAAGTACCTGCCATGTGCTAGGCACTGTGCTAAGCAATAGGGATATGAAAAGAGGCAAAAGACAGCCTCTGCTCTGAAGGAACTTAAAATTATTTGTAGTAGTAGTAGTAGTAGTAGTGGCAGTAGTAGTGGGTAGTTGTAGTAGTAGTAGCAGTAGTAGTAGTAAGTAGTCATAGCAGTAGTAGTAAGTCATAGCAGTAGTAGTAGTAGTAGTAGTAGTAGTAGTAGTAGTAGTAGTAGTAGTAGTAGTAGTAGTAGTGGTAGGTAGTCATTGTAGTAGTAGCAGCAGTAATAGTAGTAGTAACTAGTAGTCCTCCAGTCTGGTGATGACTTCATTCCCTGAGCCTTCTACTGCACCCTTGGCTTTGCTCAAGCAGTGTTTATACCACAACACTGGGTTGTGCAGATAAATATTTAACAACTAGGCTAGGGAGGGGGCCGGAATGTACACCTGCACATTTGAATTTAATCTGCATTCTAAACACTTTCTTAAATCTAGACAATCAACAAAACAATATATCAAGCCCTGATTTGTGGGTTGCTGAATTCAGTGGAGTAAATGTTCACACTGAGAATGTAACCACAGGGTCTTGGGAAGTTGATTTGAGCTAACTCCAGCACACCTCCAGTTTACCTCCCTTTTCTTGGAAGTTAAGCCTCTCTGATGTTTTCAGTCCTTGATCATGTTACTTATTGTGGCTGCCATATCACACTGCTAACCCATTGATCCATTAAAACCCCCAAATCTTTTTTCTGAACTGTTGTTTGTCTGTGCCTTCCCTGTCTTATAGCTGGGAAATTGACTTTTTTTGTACCCAAATGCAAGACTTCACATGTATTCCATGAATTTCATTTTATTATATTTAACACAATACTTTAGCCTTTTAAGATCCTTTTGGATTCTGACTCTCATCCATTGGGTTGACTTATCTTTCTTAGATTGGTGCTGTCTGCAGATTTGGTGAGCACACTATCTGTACATTATCCAAGCCCAGATCTTAGAGCTACTCTACTGGAGACTTGACATTTAACCTTCAACCTTTTAAAATCAGACCATTTAACCATTTGAACAACTAGGTGGCACAGTGGATAGAGTTCTGGGCCTGGAGTCAGAAAGACTCATCTTTGTGAGTTCAAATCTGGCCTCAGACACTTGCTAGCTGTGTGACCCTGGGCAAGTCCCTTAACCCTGTTTACTTCAGTTTCCTCATCTGTAAAAAGAGCTAGAGAAGGAAGTGGCAAACCACTCCAGTATCTTTGCCAAGAAAACCCCAAATAGGGTCACAAAAAGTTGGACACAACTACTTAGTTAAATGACAAAATCTGACCCTTACTGAATTCATCCGTTTGTATGATCCACTAATCCGTAGATTTCATTTTTTTTCCACGTGAATATTATGAGAGACTGTATCAATGGCTTTGTCAAGATCTAGGCACACTAAACCCTCATTCCCTCATCATTACTAGTACTCTCTGTCTTCGGATCTTTTCTAGATGACCTGTAATTGCTTAGTTAGCATTTACTTCCCTGGCTGTCCCCAAAGCACTCTGACCTGCATCCAATCATCCTCTCTCCTCCTCCATTCCTTCATGCATCTTTGCCTTAGAGATACCCTCATTGGTCTCCCTGCCAGAATTCCCTCCTCTTGAGAGTGCAGAGTCCACACAGCTGCTAAACAGATGTTCCTCACAGGTCTGACAATGTCACTTTTCTACTCTAAAATTTCCATTGGCTTCTTCTTGCCTTGCATGTAAAGTACAAGTTCCTCCATTTGTTATTTTAAACCTGTCACAAGATTATGAAGGTTTCCAATCTACCTTTCCAAACTTATTACACCTTACTCCCCTTTATGAACTTTTACATTTTAGCTACTTATTTACTTGCTGCTCTTCAGACATAATGTTTTATTTACTCAATACAAACCACGTAAAGCCTGATTTACACCACTCTTGTTCCACTCCGGGCAGTTTTGCTCTCAAATTCTCTTATTTTGTCCCTAGGAAGATTTTCCTGCACATCCCCCTTCACTTTTATATGGGATTGCAAAGAATTTGCAAGGTCATGTTTTTGACACTTATCTCTACCAGGCTGCTTTTGATCTTTTGATATAGGTCTACTTAGTGTGGCCTTAAACAAATTAAACTTTCAGATTTGTATGTGGTAGGTAGATTCCCACACATGTTCAGCTAACTTTTGAACTGTACAGCCTTGAATTGTACTATGGGTATGAATTCTTACTTCTCGCTTTCTTGTTATTTGGTTGTAGGGACTTTCTTGGCAGAGATACTGGAGTGGTTTGTCATTTCCTTCTTCAGCTCATTTTACAGATGAGGAAACTGAGGCAAACAGGGTTAAGTAACTTGCCCAGAGTCATACAGCTAGTAAATGTCTGAGGCCAGATTCTGAACTCAGGTGTTCCTGACTCTAGGCTCTGTGCTCCATCTACTGCGCTACTGTATTTCTAACTTACTCTTGATGTAAATTTGCAACCTGCAATTCATAGGAGTAGTTGGGAATCCTGCACTTTTGTTTTGCGAAGTGTGCAAACATTATTTCAGGCAAATGTTGTTGAAGGGAATGTCTCCAGAGTACAAATGGCATACAGAGATTTGATTTTGTTCTGTTATCTTTGTAGCACACTGCTGGTAAAGCAAGGACTCGCTATCAAGGTGATTGGTCTATTTTTGTCCAAAAAGCCAATCCCCACGACTTTGAAGCAAACCCTGGATTCTCCAGGCTTGTTTCACTTAATATATTTGGCCTTTCCTGTGTAGAAGCAGCAGGAAATGGAATTGAAAAAAGGCTAGTGCTGATCCAAGATGACCAAATTACAGTCTTCTAATTAGTTTCTCCTCCCTCTGAACTGGAGGGAGTATGGAGAGTAGTCATCTTGCCTAGGAACATGAAATCAACACCCATTTCCTCCCTCTTGGGGAGGCCTCTTTATCCCTAATAACCCTTCCCAATTTCTGTACTGAATGATCTGAAATATTTTCACTTTTCCCCCTTTTCCTTTGATACCCTATCATTTGCTAGCCATGTGACATCAGGGAAGTCCCTTATCTTGAGCTGTTTTGGGGCATAAATTATCTCATCTGTTAAATGAAGATGGCCTTACTTTATCTTCCCAAATGCAGGGGGCAGGAGGTCTTTCTTATTTTTGAGATCTATAATTTAATGATTCTTTAAAAGTAAGATATTCTCAGGAAGGCAGCTTAAGCTTTGGGAATCCCTTTCACTCCAAGGATCAAATTTTAGAAAGCCTTGTGTCCTTTTCATTCTCACAACCAACCTGTTAATCCTATTCGTACATCCATTTATTTCTTTTTAAAATCAAGGTTCCACCCTCACCCCCATCTGTAGGTCCCTGAGTACCTTTATTTTTACTTTGTAACACATCCAAAGTAGCCTGTGCTAAGTATGCAAAAGACAAGATGAGATGATGTGTATATGCATACGTACGTATGTGTATCACTCACATACACATATATCACTTTAGGTACAAGATTACATACACAGTTTCAAAGATGGGGCAGTTCAACATCATTTAATCCCTAATAGACACTTCTACTATTAAACTAATTCATAAGGTCTTATCTCTCAACAAACAAGGCTTTCAGATTAGAAGAGACCTTAGGGTCCCACCTAGTGTAGGAATCCCCTTTAGGATACACCTGGAAGGTAAGCTGTCATCAAGTCTTCATCATTTCCAGGGATGAGGAACCCCCTCACACCAATTTCAATTTCTTATTTTACCCAATCTGCTTTTTTTCCGAAGAAACACAAGAGGGCAGCAGAGAAATTGTCTGAATAGGTTGAGAACTTGCCAGGAGTTGAGAACTTGCCCCAAGAAGAACTAGATCATAGGATTCTGGATCTAGAACTGGAAAAAACCTTGAAGGTTATGTAGCCCTGCCCTCTTATTTTACAGATGAGGAAACTGAGGCCCATAGAGGTTAAGTGATTTGACCAACATCACTGAGGTAGTAAATTTCGGAGGCCGAATTTGGCCCCATGTCCTCTGACTCAGGAGCCAGTGGGTTTTTCCCTGTTCCTTACTTAAGCAAATGATGAAATGAGCTGCCACTTTGGCAAATTTACAAAGGATATTTGCTAAAACTTGGAAACCTTATTTCACAAACTTAGCTAAACATTTTGTTGTGGACTGGCCTCTATTTCTTTGAAAGTGTCGACTCTTTGTTCTTACTAGGTTTGTGTTATGGAATAAGTAACTCTTCTCTTAAAAATAAAATTTTGTATTTCTTTTCCCATGACTTCTCCACCAGTCCCTGCTAGTTCTCTCCTAGCAACTCAAGTGCTTTATCACTGATTGGAATTTTTTTCCTCTCTGCCTTCTCTAGGAGACTATACTGACTTTTATTCTTCTCGACAACACGCTACCAATGTTGGAATCATGTTCAGAGGGAAAGAAAATGCTTTGATGCCCAACTGGTTTGTACTGTCCTTTATTTTTTTAAATAAGTTTTTCTTTTATAACCATATAATAACCTTTCTGATTTTTTGTGATGCTTTCCTCATGTGGCTAAAAAATGCCCATAAGAATCAAAAAGAGAGAAATTTCTTTTTTTGGAGGGGGGAAGGCAGGGCATTTGGGGTTAAGTAACTTGCCCAAGGTCACACAGCCAATAAGTGTTAAGGGTCTGAGGCTAGATTTGAACTCAGGTCCTCCTGACCCCAGGGCCTGTGCCACCTAGCTGCCCCAAAAGAGAGAAATCTTTTAAATTTCATAGTGAATTATGATTTTTTTTTAAAGTTTGAGAAACTAAAGTACTTTGGGGAGGAGGGAGTTACACTTCAATTCTGAAAGCGGGATTTGTTAATATTTCATACTTAAAATTTCCAAAATAGAAATGATCCCTTGAGTGTATACGGTGGTTCATTCTTTTCAAAGTGCTCTTCCAAACATCTCCTTTGGCCTCTGTAACAGTCCTTTGAAGTAGGTGGAAAGGGCACAGATGATCTCCTTTATCTTACAGGTGATCAGGTTGAAGGCTCAAAACTTCCCCAAGGGAGGTGCCTAGGTGGTATTGTGAATAGAGCACTAGCCCTAGAGTCAGGAGGACCTGAGTTCAAATTCATCCTCAGACACTTGACTCTTAACTAGCTGTATCACCTTGGGCAAGTCACTTAACCCCAATTGCCCTGCCTTCCCCCCAACCAAAAGAAAAAACAAAACTTCCCCAAGGTCGCAGTTGATGTTAGTGTAGCTAGAATGGGAACCCAGGCCACATGAGCCCTTCCTGCAGGCTCTCCTGTTGAGAAGGTCCTTTACCTCCCCTACCCTCGGTTATTTCATCTGTAAAATTGAGGTTACTATAGATCAGAGAGGTTGAATGGCTGCCATACTCCAGAGTGATCAGATTAAAATATAATTGGGAAATATTTAACAAAATAAATTATAATACAATAGAACATATATAATGTTAATATATAGTTTTTTAAGCCTAGTCACCTATGGAGAATCCTTATGTATGGTTTGCTGGCCCCCATTTCTATTTGAGTTTGGCACCACTGCTGTAGGTGACCTCTGAGATCCTTTTAAACTCTCAATCTTATGACTCCAAGTGAAAATATTTCAGATCAGTCAGTACAGAAATGGGGAAAGGTTAGGGATCAGCAACCAAGACAAAGGGAGAAAGAAGAGAGGAAGGAATCATAGAATGTTAGCGCTAGAAGGGCCAAATCCAGGTTGTAGATTTAGAGCTGGAGGGAGCCTTAGAAGTCATTTAGTCCAATCTCTTCCTTTTATAGTTGAGGAAACTGAGGCCAGGAAAGATAAAGTTACTTGCCCAAGGTCACCCAAGAAGCAGATGGTAGAGTCAAGATTTGAACTCAGGTCTTCTAATAATATGCTGCCTGTTAGAGATCTTAGAAGTGAGCTAGTCCAACCTCTTTATTTTACTGATGTGGAAACTAAGGTCCAAAGAGCTTTAAGTGACTTATCCAGGGTCATTCACTTAGGCAAGCATAATACCTTAAAAATATTTAGCATCTGCTGTCTCATTTTTAAAGTTTATATTTTTTTAAGTAAAGTTTCTTTTTTAAAAATTAAGTTGTTTTAGTTTCTTTAAAAATTAAGTTGTTTTGGTTTGCTTAAAATGTCCTTTGTGGTTGAATATTCAATAAATTTTCACCTTGAAAAGAAAGAATAAAATAAAATTTCCTGATTGCCACACTAATGAAATGTGTCATTCACACCTATGGTCACTTGCCTCTGTCATGGCTGGGTCAGGATTAGACCTTCACATGTCTTTTAACTACCTGGTTCAGTAGAACCACCCAAGAAAGCAATACTCGAGACTTAGATACTTTGCAGTGTTCTAGCCATATACTATAGTGACACAAAAAAATCTTGTCTCTGCTTGCCTTTTTTTTTTATTAATGGGTGGGGGTGTAAAGCTAGCCACTGCTGGATCTTGAGTATTGGCTGTGATGCCTTAGAGTTTGAACTGACTTATAATTGTGACTCTGTTATCTTCATCTTTCCCCCTCCAACTGCCAAAGGCCTTCTTTTTCTTTTAAAGTTATTTTTTTAATTAAAAAATATCCATTTTATTTCTCTTCCACATCTTCCCCCACCCCAACTTCAGTTGAAAAATCAAAATCAAAACAAAGCTTTTGTAACAAATTGGCGTAGTTAAGCAAAACAGATTTCCACGTTGACTTCTTTGAAGTAGCCTTGTCAGGGTTGATTCAAGGATGGTCTCCCCCATTTTCCAACCCCTAACTCCCTAGGACTTAGTGAACCATACATTGGCACGCAGTGAGGAGGAAAAAGCAAAGGAAGAGCCTGGATTATATATATGCAGGCTTGATTACCAGCCTCAAAAAAAAATCAAGTGTTAACCGTATGAGGCATTATTGTGTGAGAATTATGACCATCTGTTCCCTGTCTCTTCTGGGTAGAAGAACAAATAGGCATATTTGAAAGTCTGAGCCAAAGGGAGGTTGTGGAATTTCCTTCCCTGGGGACCTTTAAGGAGAGATGTATAGCTGACTCACCAGGCTTTACAGAAGAAGCCTTAATCATAGCATCATGCATCTAGAGCTGGAAGGGTCTTCAGAGGCTTTCTTGTCCAGCCCCCTTATTTCCTCTTGGTTTCACTGTAATTCTGTTCTGTTTTGATCCTTGTAATCCATTTTATCTATGTCAAACTTTTTTTAAATGAGTAATCCTTATGCCTTTTTATTTTTTATTTTAAATATGTTGTATCTTTTTTGGTTTTTATATCACCTTTCTTTCCCTTCTTGTTCTACCCTCACCCCCACCCCCAACCATTCCCACATAACAAAGGATCAATGAGAAAAATAAAAAATAAAACAATTCAGTAGAATCTATCATCAGTCAGTAAGCATTTATTAAAAATTTTCTCAGTGAATGACACTTTGGTAAACTTTGGGGACATAAAGAAAAAGTAAAGACAATTCCTTCCCTCAATGAGTTTACATTCTAGTGATGGAGACAATATATATAGGTACAGTATTTAAATGTGTTCAAGATGCATCGCAGATACAGGGGAACCTAAGAGGGGAAGGCATGAACAGCTTGGAGAATGAGAAGAGACTTCTTGCTGAGTCTTAAAGAAAGCTAGGGATTCTAAGAGGTTGAAATGAGAAAAGAAAGCCTGGGGGGCAACCAGCTCAAAGGTGCAGAGGTTGGCGATATAGGTCCAGGAGCTATTTACATAGATATGGTCATTGAATCCATTGGGACTGATCATATCACCCAGTGAGAGAATATAGACCATAGAAAGAAAAGTGAACAGGGCTTAGGACAGACCCTTGGAATTACCTGCATGGCCAGCAGTTTTGAAAAATGACCAACATATCGAATGATTCCAGCTATATAGGTACGGTGCTGTGCTGATATTTTAACACCAAAATAATCTCATAATATGTTGCCTTTCTCAAACACTATTGAATCTTTCCTTGTGACAAAGAAAAACTAGATCAAAACACATCTCCAATTTGGCCCCAAACAGTATGTTTCTGACTTGACCCACGTTCCAGTGTGAAATGCTGATTACTAGTGACAAGTGTTGCTTCACACGTATCATTTCAACCAGGCTGCACTTGCCAGTGGGATATCATGGCCGAGCCTCCTCTGTTGTGGTATCAGGCACACCCATCCGCAGACCTGTGGGACAGTTGTGCCCTGATGAAAGTAAGTTCCCTTTTAGTCATTCTATATAGATTTGCCAATGGCGCAGCCATGTGGATTCCATGAAGTATGATAGTTCTTTCCAAGCGGACTGTATGAATAATAGCAATCTCATTTGCTTGTCTCTTAATTTTCCAGCCAAGCCTCCAGTACATGGTTTTTCCAAACTTTTGGACTTTGAGTTGGAAATGGTAAGAAACATGAAATTTCTGATGGTTGTTTATGTAAAAGGCTTTATTTCTCTGGAGAAAAGATCCCAGTGGTGTCTTCTTACCCCTGGTGGTAGGCACCTTGACATTTTTTGTATGTATTCAGTCTGAAAACAGAATCTCTTTGGGTTGATTATTTCATTCTGAAACTGTTTTATAATTTGTCAGACCAGTGGATTTTAATAATTTGAAATGTTGATGGTTTTCTGGATTTTTCTACAGTTTATATTGTGGCTTGCTTTATTGACACTGGATTAGAACTAACCAACATGTACTCTCCTTACCATCATAGCCTGTTAGCGATTTTCAAACCGCAGCTTCTCAATTCTGACTGATGTTTTCCCCTTCTACATCAGGCATTCTTTGTAGGCCCTGGAAACAAACTTGGAGAGCCAATTCCCATTAACAAAGCTCATGAGCATATTTTTGGAATGGTCCTCATGAACGACTGGAGCGGTAATATACCTAAATGTTCAAACAGCTGTGAGAGAGCCAGCCTCCCTCTCTAGCATCATTAGAGATTGTGGTCATTGTGTAGAGTTACTCAGGAAAACTGTGGTAGAGTATTTTCATTTATTATAATTGTCTTATTATTAGGGTCCAATGAAATTGCAATATTTAAGGCATTAATATTAATGGTAGTTAATGATGCTGTTTAGTATCTGAATTTCCCTTTCAAATAGCAATGAATCTTTGATTTTTTTTAACCTTGCCTTGGAGGAAGTTTTAGAGTGAACTACAAGTATCTTGTTTTCCCCACTACAGCTCGGGATATCCAGAAGTGGGAATACATTCCTCTAGGGCCATTCCTAGGGAAGAGCTTTGGAACAACCATCTCCCCATGGGTGGTGACCATGGAAGCACTCATGCCATTCACGTTGCCAAATCCAGTTCAGGTAAGCACTGGATAAAAGGAACTCTTCTCATTGGTCTGCTCCAATGGGGAAAACCCTTTTTCCCCCCTGTTGGGGATTGCTTTATATAGAGGTGCAGCATGTAATTGCATGCTACCATGCAAAAACAAATCCATTGAGGATTACTCAGAAATAAAAAGGATATTTTTCATTTATGTATATTTATGTGTATATATATATGTATATATATACACACACATATATGTAGATGTATACATATATAGATATATGTATATTTACATATATACATATATATGTATACACACACACACACATATATATACATACATAAACTTTTGCTTTGGAACATGTGGCATGATAGGATCACAACAAATTTTACTCATCTGGTGTTTAAGGATGGGGACTGTTTTTAAAATGTTTAAAATATATATAAATTCCATATGGTAGCCTTTTAAGCATGTGAGGGAATGAAATACTCAGTTCCAAGGTTAAAGTGTTTGCTGAAGAAATAACCAAACTCTTGATAACTGGCTGCAGAAAGTGATCAGCGACAGAACAAGAGGGAGCCTTTTTCTCATGGGAGCATCCTTTTCTGACATTCCAGTGTTCTTTGGCCCTAAACAATACATTAAAGGTTTAGCACAGGTTAATATATGAACTAGCTGTTTGGAGTCATTTTCACTTTTATGCCATAGGTCTCTTCCTTTGTCCTTTTTGGGGGGGGGTAGGAGCAGAGTGGGATATAAAGCTCTTACTCCTAATAGATTCTGTTGCCTTTTGTCTGATCTTTTTCCAACACTGAAGAAACAAGGTTCTTTCTAAATGCTTTACTTCTCTCTCTCTCTCTCTCTCTTTTTCTCTCTCTCTCTCTCTCTTTCTCTCTCTCTCTCACACACACACACACACACACACACACACACACATCATCCTGACCTCTTCTCAGGGCACACAGCCTGTGGGTAGTACCTGGGCACTGCTCCATTTTCTCTTTTGTATTCTAGCCTTTTAGTGCCAGAAGCCCCTTTGAATGTGAAACTATTTTGCTGTCTTATCCAATTTTTCTAAAAGCTTCCTTTTACTCATCAGTTTACTTCTTTCCTTTTTCACTGCTTCCAAGAATGCTCATATCCTGGGCCTCCTAAGTGTCTATTGAGCACAAAGTTTTTATTTTGGCTTTGGGTCTTGGTTTCAGTGGGATGGGAAATTCCCAGTATGAACTTCCTTTAACAGTGCAGGTTGACAACTATTTAATCTTAGAGAGTGACCTAGGAGCACTGAGAGTGTGAGGGATTTGCTCATTAATGCAGACTGCAACCCTTCTTTGCCTTAGAAGGCAGTTTTTCTTATTGCCATGGCTGAAAAATTCATCCCCAACTTGGTGATGGACTTTTCGGAATTTAGCTTGCTAGGCGCATAAGTCACCACAGGAGATGTACATGAATCCTTTATAGCTTGGAAGGATCTGCCAATGCCTGGATTTTCCTGACACAACCTTTCAAAAACTAGGAGTCACCTGTATGCCACAGCAAGGCATCAGAGCAAGACTTGAGAGGAGGAATGATTTACAGATTTTACATTTACAGATCTTGACTTTGGCTACAGGGAAAGAAGTTAAAAGCCCAGGTTCACAGTAAAGGAGGGGTGGATGAAGAGGTGAGGGATCATATTAATCCTGTGAGTTAAGGAGAAGGAAATGTAAGAGACTGGTACCTTCTCTGCTATTAGAGTCTTAGGGAGTTTGCCTGGGAACCAAGCAGTTAAATGACTTGCCTTGGGTCATGCAGCTAGTATGCTTCAGAGGTAAGACTTGAACCCAGGTCTGCTGGACTTTCAGGATAGCATTCGATTCATACTCCCTCAAAATAGCAAGAATAGCTCCCATTTATATAGTATTTTAAGGTTTATAAAGTGCTTTTTCCACCTCTCCATTCAGTTGGGCTGTAGGTTTCAGAGTAACTTATCACCAGTCATCCACTCCGTAGATAAATAATCTATAAATATTTTACTGAATAAATAAATAGCACAATTCCTGGCACATAGTAAGAGCTTAAAAATGCTTCTTTACTTGACTTACTTCTATGGAAGGAAGGAAACAAGCATTTATTAAGCCTCTACTGTGTGCTGGGCACTATGCTAAGTACAGTGGATCCTCACAGTATTGCCACAAGTCACAATAACAACAATAACAATGATGTCATTTACATAGCACCTACTGTGTGCTGGGCACTGCGCTAAGTACAGTGGATCCTCACAGTATTGCCACAAGTCACAATAACAACAATAACAATGATGTCATTTACATAGCACCTACTGTGTGCTGGGCACTGCGCTAAGTACAGTGGATCCTCACAGTATTGCCACAAGTCATAATAACAACAATAACAATGATGTCATTTACATAGCACCTACTATGTGCTGGGCATTGTGCTAAGGATTTTACAAGTATTATCTCATTTGGTCCTTACAACAACCCTATGTGATAGATGCTATTATTACCCCATTTTACAGTTGAAGAAACTGAATTAAAAGAAGTTTAGTGACTTGCTCAGGATCCTTTAACTAGTATGTGTCGGAGGAGGTGGAATTTGAACTCGAGTCTTTCAGATTCCAGGCCCAGCTGTCTGGCCACTGCACCACCTCAGTGACCCTGGATGAAGCGAGGCAAAATGCTGAGATCTCTTAATGAGAGTTGTTTCATTCCATAGAAGCTAAGAAAGTTGGGAATGCCTGAATTAAATTCTCTGCCTTTGATAAGGCCTCCTCTATGGGCTTAGCTTCGTCTGGCAGCTCCTGTTGCTGTTCCAAATGCAGGACACCCTCCATAATTTAGGCAACTTAGGAACTTCAGCCATTTGTGTGCCAATAGCAGCAGTTTGGTGGGAAGCAGAGAAAAGGAAAAGAAATCTAAGGCCGTACTAATTTCAGTAACATTTTTAGAGGAAGCCCTGAATTCACAATGTAGCTGGAATTGACTGTTTTCTGAATAATTTTTTGAAAAGCATTTGTTAGCTTGGAGCACTGGTTATCTGACCATGGACAAGTGTTGTTTTGCCCTGTAGTTTCAGTTAATAACTGGGGTACCTCCTAGGGAGAACAAAACAAAATAAAACAGTCGTTTATAAGAGGAAACTTAGTCATCCTCCAGAATTATGAGAGGAAAAAACCCACTCTGAGTTTTTGTTAGAGAAGGCAGCTTCCCATACCCAGTCCCAACATGTTCTAACCCATTGACTTTCCTTTCTTATCCACCTGCCCAGCCCCCTTATAGTCTTGTTTTTGTCCCTTACCAATTTATTTAAATTGTTCTCTTAAAAATCACAGTTGACCTCCTCCTCATTTATCGTGACTTCTCTGTAATATTTGACACTATTGAGAGACACTCTCATCCCCATCGCCATTTTCCCCAGTTCCTACCACCGTCCTAGTATGAGCCCTCATTGACATTCATTTGGACCATTGCAACACTCTGCTAGAGATCTTTCAGCCTCCTTTCTTTCCCCCCTCTACCTTGTCCTTCATATTGATGTCATACTAATCTTCCACATGCATATTGTTTGTCATGTCTCTCTTCCTCCCCCCTTACCCCTTTTTTCTTTAAATACTGAACCTGTATTAATTTATTGCAGTAGGGAGTTTCTGGTAACAAATTTCCTCTATTAATGCAGATTGGCACCTTCTCTGCGGCCACTGAGAAGTTAAGTAACTTACCTAGAGTCGCATAGCTAAGTATGTGTGCGAGGTGGGATTTCAACCTCCTTCTTCTTGATGCTAAGGCCAGCTTTCTGTTCACTATCCAATGCTTCCTCCCTGTAACCATAATAGCTCATGTTTATGTAGTATGCAGGTTTACAAACTGCTTTTCCCACAGCAACCTAGTGAGATAGAAAATTGATTATCATTCTTATTTTATGAATGGAAAAACTGAGACCAGGGATTACTGCCAGTGTTAGAGCAGGGATTTGAACCTGGATCTTCTCATTCCTTCCACCATATAATACTGATTCCCTGTTGCCTTCTGAGTACAGTTCAGACTTTTTTTGCCTTGCATTCAGTTGTCTCTACATTCAGTACCAGCCAACCTTCAGCCTTGTTTCATGCCACTCTCTGCCACATATACTGTACTTTAGGGAGAATGCATTACTCTGTTACATACATACACACATGCACATACACACATATGCATACACATACACACACATACCACACACCCTTTGTACTTTATCATCTCTATTTCTTTCCTCAGGCTGTACTAGGTTTCTACATCTTCCCATTCTTGAATTTTGATCCATTTATTATCTATTTATATCTTCTACCATCCATAGAGATCCATCATTTAGAGTAGGGCTTCTTTAAACGTTTTCCACACTTGATTTTGAATTAATTTTTGGTCATTGGTGCTCAGAAACCTTTTACTGTTGCCAAATTTTTCACAGTTTAAGAAGTGCTGATTTAGAGCATAACTGAAATATTTCCTCTTCCATGAAGCCCACTCTGATCTTCTCCCTTTTCCTGCCACCCAAATAGTAGCACACTATTTCTGTCCCCACCACCCCACTGTCAGGACCTTGTAAAGCACCCTTCATATATACAGAGTGGAGCATTATGTCTTTATCTTTGTATGTGTCCCTTCCTATACTAGATTGCAAAGTAATGAGCACAGAGAGGGTGTCTCATCCTAACTTTTTATTGCCTATGGTGAATGCTCCTAGCATAGTGCTTTGTACACTTAAAGTTTTAAATAAATATTTATTGAACTCTACAGTATATCCCAAAAGTCTTAGTGCAGTTAAAAAATCTGAAGGCTTAAAACCACACTAAGACTTTGGGATGTGCTGTATTGTAAATCCTTAGAGAATGGAGAACTTTTCTTATTTTATTTCTTTGTCTTCTCAGTACCTGGTCCCATGTTCTGAGTACAATAAATCCTGGAAAAGTGTTTGTCACTGATGATAGTTTCCTGCTAATTTTCTAAGGTTAAGGATGTCCCCAGGCATCATGATCTTGGGGAAAGTTGTAATCTTTGTAGAATGTAAGCTTCTTGAGGGCAGGAACCATTTTGATTTTTGTCTTTATATCCCCAGTTTCTAACTCTGTGCCTTGCATATAGAATAGACACTTTGTAATTGAATTAGGGGCAGCTCAGGGGATAGAATGCTAGACCTGGAGTCAGAAAACTTGAGTTCAAATTTGGCTTGAGACACTTACTAGTTGTGTTGCTCTGAGCAAGTAATATCACTTCTGCCTCAGTTTCCTCATCTGTTAAAAATGGGGGTAATAGTAGCCCTTCCTTTCAGGGTATATGTGGAGATAAAATGTGTTAAGACAATATTTGTAAAGTGTTTTGCAAACCTTAAAGTGCTACATAAACGCTAGCTATGATGATGATGAGGATGAGAAATTTGTTGTGAACTAAAATTTACATTACATGTTTTCTTTCCTTACAGGATCCTAAGCCTCTGCCTTACCTCTGTCATGAAGAACCCTATACCTTTGACATCAACCTCTTTGTTGCCTTGAAAGGTACTGTGTGTGCTTGTGCAGGATTGGAAGCCAGGTTTGGGGAGTGCTGATCTCCTCTGTGGCACAGGGGAGATGGGACAAGTTGCCTGATCACAGGCTGCTTCTGTCAGTGGGATGAAGTGTGGCAGGCAGAATTAAGTTGTCTGCCCCCAAATGGTGGAAGCTGTGGAGGTGACAGAGAGACATGACCCAGCTAAGCTGTAATAGCCAGAAATTTAAAGTATAGACAGTCCCCACCCCTTCACCCTACTTATTATAATGTGTGACCCTTGATATTCTCCTATCATAAACCTGGAGCTGAGTTTGTCTCATCCTATAACCCTTTTATTTAATAAATGTGGAAACTGAGGCCCACAAAAATTAATTGGCTTGTCTGAGGTCATATAGATAGTAAGTTGAAGAGCTGAGATTTGAACCCAGGTCCTGTGGTTTGAAGTTTAGTGCTCTTTCTGCTGTGCCTTGTGCTTTCTTTCTTCTCTGCTGGGAATGCTTTGGGATTGGGTCAGGGGACATGGTGCAGCACAGAGCTTCCTGCTGCTTAAGCTTAAGGTGTTGGTTTAATAGAAAACCTATAAATAAAAAGCCTACTGCCATTTTCAATGCCAAGTTGGCATTCCTTCCTCTCTCATTTTCTCCTTTCTCTTGGGTTCATTACCTTATTTTCCTGGCTACCCTTTCTTTTGTGCTTTGCACACCCCTTGTACTTTTGTTCTTTCCCACCTCCTTTTGTCCCTTGTGGTTCTCAGTTCAAAGGTATTGGCCTCTTCCCAGGTACAAAGCTGTTGGCAGGAGAACAGACCCCCAGATATTCCCATTACACCAAGTAAGGGGTAACTGATTCTACTCCACAGTGAAAAGTTAACTTTGGGAGGTCAATTGAAAATGGTATTACTGCTCTGGTTTCCCTCTGAAATTAAAATTGCCCACAAATTCAATTAAATTCAGCTCAATGTACATGTAAAAAATGTCTTCTCAGTGTGTGGCACTGTGCTAGGCTCAGCTTAATGGCTTGCAGGCAATCCTTAGCTCTTCCATAATATGTCACTATAGCAGAATCAGGACAAACTATTGAACCTACTGTCATTTGCAGCTGCATCCTGCTAGTCATACTATCCCTTTGCTAACACCCCATCCTTAGTTTCCTGAATTCGTGTAATTCTGATTTTTACATACTAAGTGATTGAATTTTACCATCAGAACACGGCATGATTATTTCAGTAGTAGACTTTCCTCTGTACCATGTTGTATTGTCAACTGGAAGAATGTTTTTAAATCAGTCACTTATTTTTAAAGAGGAAATCAATCAATCAGGAACCATTTATTAAGCATCTCTTATGTGTTAGACTCTGTGCTACGCATTGAGGATATAGAGACAAAAAGTAAAATAATTCCTGATTTCAAGGAGTTTATATTCTATCAGGGCAGACAACATGTACGCAGGTAATTATATGCAAAATAAATACAAGGTCATTTGGAGGGGAGTCACTATCAGGAAGGAAGATGGTTCTTGAATTGAGCTTTTAAGGAAACCAGAGATTCAGAGAGGCAAAGATGCAGAGAGAGAAAGACAGTCTGTCTGCTCAAAGGCATGGAGATAGAAGATGGAATGGCATGTGTGAGGAGCAATAAGAATGCCAGTTTGCTTTAGCCAAAGATCATGTGAAAGGGTGTCATTCATACATACATACATACATATATACATATATACACACACATATATATATACACACACATACATATTTCTATATTTACACACACACATATACACACATATATTTATGTGCCTGTATATATGTGTGTATATATGCATATATATGTGTGTATAGGCATGTATGTATGCACACATATGTATAATATAACTAGAAAATTAGGTTGTGAAGGGCTTTAAATGCCAGAGAAGTTTGTATTTCCCTCTAAAGCAGTGGTTCTCAACCTGTGGGTTATGTTCAATTTAAATTCTTCTGCATATCAGATGTTTACATTATGATTCATAACAGTAGCAAAATTACAGTTATGAAGTAGCAACGAAAATAATTTTATAGTTGGGGGTCATCACAACATGAGGAACTATATTAAAGGGTCGCAGCATTAGGAAGGTTGAGAACCACTGCTGTAAAGGTAGTGAGGAGCCAGTGGAGTTAATTGAGCAGGGGAGTATCACGATCAGACATATGTGGTAAGATTATCACTCTGGAAGCTTTGTGGAAGGTGGGGTAGAGAAGGGAGACAAGGGTCCATAGAAACCTTCTAGTCCAATCAGCTCATTTTAAAATTGAGGAAAGTGATCATAGCTTCAGCACCAGAAGGGACCTTAGAGGGCTTCTAGTCCTAACCTCTCATTTTTAAAATGGTAAAACTGACGTCTATAGAGATTCAGTACAAGGACACATAAACGGTGTCAGAATTGGGGTTTGATTTCAGGGCCACTGTTTCCAAATCCAGTATTCTTTCTGATGTGCCGTGATGCTCTCTCTGAAAGGTTAATCAACTTGTCTAAGGTTTTCCCGAGTTTGAAAAAGGATGCTTTGCTCTAAGAGCACCAGTGATGTAGTGAATGAAATATATGCGCACACAACAACCACTGTTCCTGAAAGCAAGCCGATTTCCTGTCATGTGTGTTCAGTCACATCCAGCTCTTTGTAAGCACATTCAGGGGTTTCTTGGCAAAGATACTGCAGTGGTTTGCCATTTCCTTTTCCAGCTCATTTTACAGATGAGGAAACTAATACAGACAGGTTTAAGTGACTTGCTCAGGGTCACCCAGCTAGTAAGTGTTTGAGGTCAGATTTGAACTCAGGAAGATGAATCTTCCTAACTCTAGGACTAGAGTTATGTGCACTATGACAATGCCAAGGTGCCCCAAGTCAATTTACTAATGATATTCCTTTTCTTTTTTTAAATAGGGGAAGGAATGAACCAACCAGCTACAATATGCAGGTCTAATTTTAAGGTAAGGTTTTCTATGTTATATATTCATTCCATCAACAGATATTTATAAAGAACTATGCAAGGCAATAGCAGTTATTAAGACTATGCAGAGCACTGAGTGGGGTGCAGAAACAATTAGAATACATTCCCTGCCCTCATCTTACTTGAAATCTAACAGCAGACAAATGTGAAATTTAGTAAAACTAAACAATAACTATATTACAGAATGGTGTCTAGCAAGAGGCCAAGATGGTTTCAAAATGCTTTGTGATACAGAAGGGGAGGTAGGGAGGGAGATCAGTTCTAACTAGCAGAACAAGAAAGACATCCTGGAGAAGGTGGCATGTGACCTGGATATCTTCGGGTGGGCAGCATTTCAATAGGTAGAGGTTATAGGGAAGGAGTTATAGGGGTAGAGGAGAAGAGGGAATAACGTGAGGAAAGGCCAAGAAATCAGAAAATTCTGGCCAGAGAAGCATAGCCTGTCACCCAGTCATGCATCAGGAAGGGAATCATGAGATAACTTCAAAGGCTGAAAAGACAGAGGCACTAAGTTGTGGACTGGGGTTATGGTTTATGGCATCTGCTGGAAGAAAGAAGCTTGCCCTCCTGTGGAAGAACAACCACCAGTTGTATCAGCATCTAAATTAAATTGACAAATCCTGCAGGCAAATGTGATAGGTGCAACTGGAGTGTCTAGGCATACATAGACAGGCCTCTGTTTCATGCTTAGACTCTGCCTTAGACTTTTCACAGAAAGGGCTGACTTGCCTTCCAGCTCTTAAAGTGACTTTTCTCTCTCTGCTGCTCCTGGAAGAAGTGTATTGCATATATATAGTTTCATTGATTTTTTTTCCCCAAGGAAAGTAAATGGTTAATCACACTCTATGACTATAGGACTTTGGAATATATTACATCTTTCCTCCAGAGAGTGTGCCCTTAGGGCAGGGCTGCTTAACCTTTTTTGTGTTAGGGGACCCTCTGGCAGTCTGGCAATGCCTATGGAAACCAAATACAAAGAATAAAATACATCAGATCAGAAAGAAAACCAATTCCATTGAAATAGTTATCAAAATACTTTTAAAAAGAAATCCACAGACTCCAGATTATGAATCCCTGCTTAGATATTTCATTTAAGTCCTGGATTATCACCCTACTCTTCCATCTCAAGCACTGATACTATCTTTGGGAAGAGACAATTTTCTGACATTGTTCTTCTCTAGGGAACCAACACATTTTTTATCTTTTTTCCTTCTAGTTGGGTGTTGTCCTGGGCTCTTGGCATGGGGCTCCTTTTGGGGGTACATCTCTGAAAGGTTTCCTCTATCACTTTGTCTTCTTGGGCATGTGGTTTTTGGTCTGGTCTCACCAAAGTGCTCCCTACTTTTCAGTGTCCCATTCCCTTGGGGTAAAAAGAAGCATGGTGGTGTGACGTTTAAAAAGCTCCAGAGACATAATTCCTGAGTAATTAGTCATTTTGTAATAATACCAGCATTTTGATAAAAGAGGCCAGTGGCCTTCTTAAATGCTGAAGACCCTCATGGTTCAAGGTTTATATGGCCATGGAAGAGTGGGTGTTCCAGAGAGCAGCAACCAACTCTGACTGGTTAAAAAGGTAATAAGAGAGAGCAAATATACAATGAGGGGCTGTACCTATTCTAATGAACTTTGATTATGTCGTTTACTTCTAAATTACCCCCAGTCTTGGGCAATCTAATCGAAGAATTTATCCCCACCCAAACCCGAACTCCATGAGATTAAATTCCTTGTAAGGTCGGGTGAGGTCTGACCAGGGTTGAGGAGAGTTAATTCAATCTCATCATCAGTAATGTCCTTCAAGAGGCTGAACTTTGAAATGAGGACTCTAGAAAAAGGGGAAACTGAATCTCCCCAAATCGTTGGTTATTAATAATCATGTCTCTCAGTGGTATGAGATATTTTGTTATTTAGTCATTTTCAATTGTGTTCAAATCTCAGTGACCCCTTTTGGGGCTCTTGGCAAAGATATTAGGGTAGTTTGCTATTTCCTTCTCCAGCTCATTTTATAGATGAGGAATTGAGGCAAACAGGGTGAAGTGACTTGCCCAGGGTCACACAGCTAGTAAGTGTATGAGGTCAATTTGAACTAAGGAAGATGAGTTTTCCTGACCCCAGGCCCAGCATTCTATCTACTGCATCACCTAGCTGCCCTTATGAGATATTAGAAGCTATTAATTAAAAGAGTAATAAGAACAAATTGTTGCTGACATCAGGTCTTTCTGGATGGTATGACCTGAAACCTTTGTTCTTCTTGCTACCTGCAGTTTCCTTTAACTCATCCTGAGTTCTTTTGGTCCTGGGCCTGAGTTTATTTCTGTGGCTTTTCACAGGGTAGTGAATGAGTCATTCAACAGCTTTACTGAATGTAGCTGAAGGTGGTAGAGAGAGTGACAAAAATGCTGCTCCTGCCCAAGAGATGCTTACAGTCTAACTGGGTGAGAAAAGCCCCATAAACATTGGAAAGGTTTGTGAATGTTTACAGAGTGACATGCAGATAACTTAAAGTGAATTTTTTGCAAACTGAGGAGTCACAGAACAGTGAATTTAGTGACCAGGATATGCATAGGGTGGGGTGACTGGAGCTTTGTTCCTGGATGCAATAATTTAGCCAGTCAGTCAATAAGCATTTACTGTAGAAGAAGATTTTAACTGAGAATTGAAGAATGCCAGGAAATCCAAGAGGCAGAGGTGAGAAGGAAGAGTCTTCTAGGAATGGAGACCAGCCAGCAATGCCTGCTCTGGAGATCTTGTTTAGGGAACAATAGAGGCAGAGAGAGAGAAAGAGAGAGAGAAAGAGAGACATAGAGTGTGTTGTGTGTGTGTGTGTGTATGTGTGTGTGTGTAAGAAGTAAGGTATAAGAAGACCAGAAAGGTAAGAGGAGCCTCCTCGTGAAGGTCCTTGAATATTTGAGGTCCTATATATTTGTTCCCGGAGTGATCTAGAACTCTCCCTAAACATTCTTTCTGCCGTAGCCCTTCCCTTCCCATCAGTGGTCAGTCCTTCAATAGCATGGAAGCTGCATAACATCCCAGAGAGTGCTTCTTTCCCCCAGGATCTACATTGTGAGCTCTCTCTATCCTGTGTTCTCTTAACTCTTCACTGGTCCCCCAATGCAGAAATTCCTTGTTATAGTTTTGTCACTAGCTGGTCTAGGTTAATCCTGAAAACTTCCAGGAGGCGAGTTTTGAGTAATGTTTTGAAGGATTGGATCAATCTGAATTGGTAAGGTTCCTGTTGTGAAGTTTGCTACAGATTAAATGAGGTTATTAGGATCTGCAAAGGTACAAATAAGGAGTAAGTAAAATTTATACGAGATTATAGGGTGGACAGTTAATTTCTTGGGGATGTTGCCAAAAGGAGCCTATTTGAATAGAAACAAGTCTATGAAGCCTCAGATTAGGTAATTACCTGTTAGGGGAACTACCTCCTGCTCGAGTCCCTTTGCCCACTGGATCTTGCTGCAGTTTTGATTCCCACGATACTGCTCTTAGACTCTGAAAGCTCTTGATTGAGTCAGGTAAGCTTAGCTTCATTACACTTGTGCTGTTGAGGAAAATGTTGGGTGAAAAGCATAGTCTTAAGAGTGTTCCCTTCCCAGCTTACACATCTCTCCTTATTTCAGCACATGTACTGGACAATGAAGCAGCAGCTTGCTCACCACACTGTCAATGGCTGCAACCTCCAGCCTGGGGATCTCTTGGCAACTGGGACCATCAGTGGGCCTGTGAGTATTAGGTGGCTGCGGCAGCTGTCCATCAAAGAACAGTCCCCCTGGAGTGGTTATATAGTGCAGTGAATAGAGCACTGGCCCTGGAGTCAGGAGGACCTGAGTTCAAATATGGCCTCAGACACTTAACGCTTAGTAGCTATGTGACCTTGGGCAGGACGCTTAACCCCAATTGCCCTGCATTCCCTGTTCCAAAAAGCAAAAAAAAAAAAAAAAAAAAAAAGAACAGTCCCCTTGAGAGATTTGTCTAGTCTTGGACTCATTCTCAAAATGATGCTTCTGTATCCTTTACTGTTCCTTATCTCCTTGCAGGTCATCCTTCTGGTTCTCTTCAGTTTTCTTTTAGATTCAAATGATAATAATAATAATAATAGCAACAGGTAACATTCATAGAATGCTTGGAAGTTTTCAAAGCACTTAAACATTTATTATCTCATTTGATTCTCTCTCTCTGTGACCTGAATAACCTTGAATGTGTACATGACTCAGTGATCTCTATTCTGTTTCTGGTGTAATAAATATGGAATTCTATTTGATATGAAGATTGGAAGAAAAAAAAACCAAGTTTTACTTTTTTGTACCTTCAAAAAAGACTTAATAAACAAACACTTTTTAAAATTTAAAATAATCCGTGAAGAGGAAACGGTTTCTAGGCATTGTCTTTAATCAACCACTCTGGTGATAGTGTGTAATAGAGTATAGAACTAAAAGTCAGAAAGTCTAACTGCCTTGGGCAGCTCTGCTGGGCACTATTCGTCATCTGTGCAATGGTTATCCCTGTCATGGAGTACTTGTGAAGACCAGATGAGATGTTCTATATTGGAATACTTCGAAAATTAGAAAAGGCTTTGTAAGTGTGAGGGGTGATTATTAGTTGAAGATGGGCAAGAAGAAAAGAAATTCAGTCGTGCCAATGTTGTTATTTTGAAATGAGCCACTAGCGTGCTTATTTAGGGTGCATATTTTCTGCTTCTTTATAAGGCTGTCTTTAGTGTTGGTCATGCATCCTGTGTCCATCAGCCTTGGAAGTGGAAGAGTCCTTAACTCCTGTAGGGTAAGGCAAAATGTTTGCCTGCACCAAGGGATGCTAAGAATATTGACATAGTTTGTTCCTTTTCCCTATTTGCTTAAGGATACCATACCCTTAGAGTTAGTTGCAAGGATTCAGAGCAGTCAGAGGAAACTCGTCATGTTTTGTATTTACTCTTTGTAAACAGATTTGGAGAGGACATCATGCAACCTTTTGCATTTGCAAACTCTTTTCAAGATTTTCATTGGTCTGTTGCTCATATCTTGATAGCCTTGACCCAGAGTAGTCTTTTCCCATGGGGACTGAGTACCCTGAAAGGTTACTTTGATTTTATAATCTCTGAATCCAGGATATGTTTTAGTTCCTTCTTAATCACATCCACCATCCTGTCCAAGAAGTACATGATGTCTCTGTTACTCTGGACTAACAACTCCATTTGTAATAGTTTGCATACTTATCTGTATGCTCACAGAATTATTCCACGGCTTAAGTCCTGCTTTTCATTTTGGATACAGTCCGGAGTTCATATTCTGTACTACTTTGAGTCTGACTTACCTGTACTTAATAATGAATAACTATCCCCTTGCAATGGGCTTCATGATTTATTGATCCCCTTTCCCCTCTTCCATGAGCCCCTCATTCTGGGTATTCAGTAGTGGCAGAACTTCACTAATGTCTAAAATGGATGGCTGCTCTCCATCACACTAGGACAATGCTGCTGATATTTCAGACCTGATCAATGCACCAATCATAGGATCATAGATCAGAGCTGAAAAGGACTTTGGGAGTCATTTAGTTCAATCCCCTCATTTTAAAGATTACTTAAGTCCTCCTTTCTCATGGTCTATAAATAAGAGTTGTAGTGGAAAGAGCCCTTAAACTGGAGTCAGGAATCCTGGGCTCTAGTCTTGGTCCTGTTCCTAGCTGTGTGAGGCTTCTTAATCTCTCTAGGTTCCTGTTTTCTCATTTGAACAATGGGGATTTTGAGCTACTTAACCTCTGAGATCCTTTCCAACTTTAAGAGTCTATGCTTCATTAGCTCTAATATTTGTTCTAGTATTATGTATATGCAAAAGATATATAAGTATAAATAACACTGTGTTAAACACTTGGAGTCTAGGCAGGGATTTATTGGTAAATACTGACTCTCCAGAAAAAGAAATGTATGCGTGACACATTTTTAAGTATATTCTACATTGTTCACCATATATTTATCCTTTCTTTAGTAAATTATTTATTTTTAGTTTTCAGCATTCACTTCCATAAGTTTTACATTTTCTCCCCCTCGCTCCCCCTTTCTTTCCCAAGATGGCTTGCAATCTGATATGAGCTCTACACATACATTCCTATTAAACGTATTTTCACATTAGTCGTGTTGCATAGAAGAATTATAACAAGTGTGAAAAACCATGAGAAAGAAAAAAAAATAAAACAAAAAAGGAAATAGTCTGCTTTACTCTGCATTTTGACTCCATAGTTCTTTCTCTGGATGTGGATGGCATTTTCCATCATGTGTCCTTTGGAATTGTTTTAGGCCCTTGAATTGCTGAGAAGGGCTAAGTCTATCAAAATCAGTCCTCAAACACTGTTACTGTGTTCCCTGGTTCTGCTCCCCTCACTCAGCATCAGTTCATATAAGTCTTTCCAGGTTTCTCTGAAGTCTGCCTGTTCATCATTTCTTATGGCACAATAGTATTCCATTACGTTCATATACATAATCTCCTCAATTTCCAATTCTTAGCCACCACAAAAAGAGCTGCTATAAATATTTTTGTACACTGTGGGTCCTTTTCCCATTTTTGGGGGGATACAACCCTAGAAGTGGTATTGCTGGGTCAAAGGGTCTTTATCCCTTTCTTAAGTCTAGACAACGAACAAAACAATAAATCAAGCCCTGATCTGTAACATTTGCTGATTTCTGAGTTTGTAAATTCTCATACTAGAAGTTTAACAATAGATTCTTAGGAGCCAGTCTGAACTGGCTTCAACATACATCTGAGTCTAGGATATGGTGGCATATCCAAATGATAGAAAAAAAAAAGGTGGCATAATGATGTAAGCTGGATTTAGTGATTCAGGGAAAAATACCATAAGGCAATGATAGAATCCTTACCGTGATGCTCTTGTCTCACTGTCTCTCAGGTTGCAGCAGATGAGGAATGAAGGAACAGAGGAGGAATGGCCTTGATATCCTTGCTGTAGACATTCCTCCTTCTCTGCGTACCTCTTTGAGTGAATATATGAAAGAGCATATTTAAGAGTTTACTTTGTGCCAAGCCCTAGAGATACAAATAGAAAAGCAAGATAACTTGTGCCTTCAAGGAGAGCACATTCTAATTGGGGGAGGTAGCACTTACAGGGTGGCTCAAATATCAAGTAGATGGAAGGACCCAGAGGTCTTGCATCAGCAGGATGGACAACACAAGATGATATTAACAGATGATACAACTCTAGATCCCTGGGGATGCACTGGTAGGTCAGATTTAGAACCACCTAAAGCAGCCGTTCTCAACCTGTGGGTTGCAACCCCTTTGGGGGTCAAATGGGGTCGTCTAAGAACATCGGAAAACATGTATTTCTGATGGTCTTAGGAACCAAGACTCTGCTCCTCTATCCATCTCCAGGCAGATCTGCCCACATGCAGATATGCCCACATACGAGTATTAAAGGGTCATGGCATTAGAAAGGTTGATAACCACTGATAAAGAGTCATAGCCTCTTAAAAATGCTAGCCTTTGTCTGATAGCACATGTATTTGGGTACACTCCCATGAAGATGAGATTCTTTTATTGAACAGAGTCATTTAATTTAGACCGAGAAGCAACCTTAGGTATCTTTTAATCTAACGTTTTTGGTCGTGTCTGACTCTCCATGTCCTCATTTGGAGTTTTCTTGGCAAAGATATTGGAGTAATTTGCTGTTGCTTTCTCTGACTCATTTTATAGATGAGGAACTAAGGAACACGGTTAAGTGATTTGCCCAGGGTCACACAGCTAGTAAGTGTCCGAGGCCAGATTTGAACTCACAAAGATGAGTTTTCCCAACTCCAGACCCAGCACTCTATCCACTGTGCCATCTAGCTCTCTTTCTTTCTTTCTTTCTTTCTTTTTCTTTCTTTCTCACCTAATACTATATGGCAAATGTGGAAACAGAAGTTTAACAAGGTTAAGTGATAAAAGATTGTATATTTAGAGCCGAAAAAGATTTTAGAAGTCATTCATCCAACGCCGTCATTTCACAGATGAGGAAATTGAGGCTCAAAGAGTTTGAGTGACTTGCCCTTATTCAGATCACAGGAATCACACAGGGAAGAAAGGAGAATAGCCAGGATTTGAATCCAGATCTTCCAACTCCAAATTTGTGACTCTCTTACCCCATACCACACTGTCTTCTTCATTTGTTCTGATATGTTGCAAGTTGAGGATGTTAAACAGAATGATTTGGTTAACTGCAGCCTCTAGGGTGTAATGGGAGAGGATATGCTACAGTAGAAAAAAATACCAGACTAGGAACTGGAGCACATGAGCTCTAATCCCAGCTCTGCTACCTGCTCACTTGCACAAGTTGCTTTACTTCTCAGCCTCAGTTTCCTCATCTGTAAAATGGGTGTTACAGTACTTTTAAGTGGGGCAGGTAGGTGGCACAGTGGATAGAGCACTGGTCCTGCATTCAGGAAGACCTGAGTTCAAATTTGGCCTCAGATACTTGCTAGTTATGTGTCCTGCCTCCCAGTGGTATTGTGAAGATCAAATGAGATGATAATTGTAAACGGCTTAGCACATAGGAAGTGCCATATAAATGCTGGTTATTGTTGCTGTCATTATTTGTGACAATATTGAAAGAATTGGACTTTTTCTTCCATGGGCCCCACTTAAAAAAAAAAAGCAAGGAAGAGCCAGATGATCCATGTTCATTATTTCATGTACTCTATATAAGAAAACTTGTTAGTGATATGCCAGTCTCCTAAAAATAAAAGAATACCAAATGTTAACACTCACCTGTCCATCCCTAAGGAAGGAGTTAACACAGGATGTGCCGGTAATCAGGTCTTTGATGCTCTGTGACATCTGAAGATGGGGGCTCCCCTGCTTGGGCATATCAGTGACTTCAATTTGTAGGAAATCTGGTGACCCGAGTGTGAACCATACCTATTATTTTTAAGAAAGAAGTGCCCAATTCTGTCAGTTTTTATTAAACACTTTATGTTTATAGAAGTCACTCTGCCTAATAAGTGGTATTTCTTTTGCTATTTTCCCAATTTCCATTGTTAAGAATCCTGAAAACTTTGGGTCCATGTTGGAATTATCATGGCGAGGAGCTAAAGTCATCGATCTTGGGAATGGACAGACCCGAAAATTTCTGCAAGATGGAGATGAAGTCATTATAACAGGTAAGAACACCCTGATCCCTCCACGTGTTGTCAAGTTAACAAGTATTTATTAACACCAGGTCTTTTGTCATGTGCTTGTATGATCCTTGCAGAAGTTCTTCCCTTTCCCATTCTCCACCCAATATTCCATTATTGACCTTTCGTGCAGATATGTTTGTAGGCTCGTTTTCTTTCCCACACTATCTATGCTTGAGGAACAAAGTGGTTTTTTTTAATAGCTGCTAAATAATCCTAACAAGGAACCAACATCTGCAGTAATATTTGAGTGGGAAAGGGATGCCTTATATTGTTTGTCTTCTGTTTATCCCTTTACTCTAATGTAGTTTTGAATGATTTGGAAATGTCCTTTCCCACTCGGTTTTTCATGTAGAGCACAGTGTGTCATAATGTGGAAAGACTACTGATGCTGCTAGCAGGAGACTTGGGTCCCTGTCCTTGCTCTGCCATTAACTTACTGTGACTACATATAAGTAACTTCACTTTGCTGGGTCTCCTTTTCCTCGTCTGTTTGCCTCATGAGGGAATTGGATCAGATGATCTCTAATGCAGGGACTGGCAAACTACATTTAAATTAAATTAAATTAAAAATTACACTTGAAAATGTCAAAACCATTCTTACAAAAAAAGACAGTAGGCTGGATTTGACCTACAGACTGACCCTTGCTCTAAGGACCCTTTCAATTCTAAATTCTGCAACTTAAATGACTTTTTCAGTTCCTTTCTGTCAAAATGATATGTAAGTGAAAATAAACACATAAAAGTTAAATTTAGAGGGCTTTAGATGAATTAATGGAATATTAAAAGGAAGTTAAGATTATTAGGGGATAAGGATAAGGTGGCCAAGTGATTAGAGTTTGAGGCTATTAATCTACTGAATCACCCTATTTCTAAATAACACTAAGAATTTTACTTTAAAAAAATCTAATTTAATAATTAAGGTATTCAAAATATGTGTTTCTCTCTTTTTTCATCATTAATAATAAAACTATCTTGAAATTCAGTACAAATGACCTAAGAGGCCCATAATTTTCATTAGGCCCCTCTTTATGGGTGGGCCTGTTTCAGGCTCGTAGCCACTTAGTTCAGAGTGGGTGTTAGGATAAAATGAAGCACTCATAGGTTATTCAGTGATGAACAAAAGGAGATTTACTTAGCCAAAGCATAGGAAGGATATTCAACAAGACTATTCCAGCACTTAGCTCTGATAGACACGGACTCCCTCGTCTCTTTATGGAAACATATCTTGTCAGCAGGGCAGGGTGTAGTGATTTATTCGATCTTGGGGCATTTGCCAAATCTAAAGGGCCTTGACCCCACATGGGTGACCTTTATTCCTTTAGAACACATATTGCTGTGGACAGAGGCTCCCAGAAACCTGTGTTGAGACAGATACAACTTGAGGCTTGATTAATCAAGTCCTGTGGACAGCTTTATCATCATTTAGGGAAAAGCTAACCTAACATGTTGTGGAAGGGAGAGGATTTTGGCTTATCACCCCCCTCTTTTATATTCCTTTTTATTTTGTAAAACCATCATTTCTATTAAAAGGGGATTTTATAAAAAATGGGATTTTGCTATAGTTTTTGTTGTTGTAGCCTTTCTATCCCCGCAGGAAGAGGTTTGCTTACAGACAAGGTAAGAATAAGTAATTAGTAGACTAAAATAAAGAGCTGATTATATTGCTTTGACACAAAGGACAGAGCCACAGAAGCACGGAATTTTAGGGCCTCAGAGAAAGCTTCAACCACCTGAATTTATGCCTCTTGCATGTCTGAAATTCTCTTAGTTTTATAATCTCTTTTCCATGTCACAGCAGCATTACGGTGTTTTTGTTTTTGATGTGTTTATTATAGTTTATGTCCCCTACAGCACTATTTCTATGATTCTACACAATAACGGCGGTCAACTTTGGCTGTTCAGAAGTTTATTATCCAGTTCGGGGATTTTCCATTTCCTTTCATTCTGGTTTTCCCCTTTGTTGCCTGCCTTTGGACCTTTCACCACTCATTAGCTCTCTGAAGGAGTAAGCTGGGAACTAACAGCAATGACATGTCAGTCTTATTACTAGTTTGTTGCAGTGTAGCTTATTTGAGCCAGAAATAACCTTTGAGATGATTTCATTTTAGGTCCCTCCTTTTACAATTAAAGATACTGAAACCTTCCTAAGTGACTTACTCAAGGTCGTGCAACTAATTAATGTCACTGGCAAAAATTAGAACTCACATCTCTTAAGTTTCAGATCAGTGCTTCTCACCTTTGCTGGGCTGAGCAGGACTCATTTGTTTATAGACCAAGCTGTGATAGGCTTATTCAGTAAGCTTCTACTTTGTGTTGTGCCTTGGGAATACAAAGACAAAAAAAAGGAAATGGTCGCTGCCCTCAAATTTACATTCTTTGTCAAGAAAACAAGTGGTCAGAATACAGTCCCTGGGACCATACAGAGAGAGAAGCTTTGGACTTTTCTCCTTGCGGGCTAGATTGGCCATATTATTTTTAAGGGACTTTCCATGCATCTTTACGAAGACGTCATGCTTCTGAGTCATGGCACTGTTTGGGTAAGAATGGAAAAAAAAACAAAACCTCTCCCTACCCCACCCCACTCCCCCAAAACCCTAAACACTGCGCAAGAAGACATTCTTGCCTTAACTCTGCAAATAGCTAGCTGACCTCATGCTAAAATGAAACCTCAGAACCTCTGCTTCCCCACCTGTAGAATGGAGGGGTAGGATAAATGATTTCCAGGGTTCTTTGTAGTCCTATAGTCTTCTTAAAAAATTTTTTTTTATGGATGTTGTTTCTTTTTATTTTTAAAATATCAATGCCAGTGACTCTGTCCATCAGCTTTTTTCCCCTGACCAAAGGAGAAGTGATTGTATTCTAAACAAGAAAGTAAAGTTTGAAATTTTATTTTTATCTTTGGTTAATAATAATAATAATAGCTGATATTAGTATCTTCCTGAGTTCAAATCCAGCCTCCAATACTAACTAGCTGTGAGACCCTGGGCAAGTCACTTAACACTGTTTGTCTCAGTTTCCCCATCTGTAAAATCAGCTGGAGAAGGAAATGTCAAGCCACTCTAGTATCTTTGGCAAAAAAACCCCAAATGGGGTCACAGAGAGTTGGAGATGACTGAAACAACCGGACATTTGTATAATGTTTTAAGTTTACATTAGGGGCGGCTAGGTGGCACAATGAATAGAGCACCAGCCTTGGAGTCAGGAGGACCTGAGTTCAAATGTGACCGTAGACACTTGACATACTTACTAGCCATGTGACCTTGGGCAAGTCACTTAACCCCAACTGCCCTCCAAAAAAAAGCAAAACAAAAAGTTTACATTTAAATTTTGTAAAGAATTTTACATATGTTCTCATTTGATCTTCCCAACAACCCTGGGACATAGGGTGATTTTATAGCCTCATTTTATAGATAAACCGTGGCTGAGAGGGGTTAAAAGACAGAGCCCGTGATGGGATTTAGGCTCAAGTCTTCCCTTCCAGCATTCTATCTGCTGCGCCATCTAGCTGGTTAAGAGACCTCCACTCATTGAGGCAGTGTGTCTATCATCTCCATTCCTACGTCATTAAGTGACAACAGATTTGACCTTGCAGCTTTCTATATAAACTCAGGGTCAATGTACGTGTCACTGTGTTCCATGTCTTCCTGCACGCAGTAGGATTATCTTTCCAATCTGTGTATCTCACAGTTGAATGATTTTCTTCCTAATGCCTTAATGATCTGAAGGAGTTAGTGTGCTCTCAGAATACCCATTTTAACAGTCCAGGAGTTACCTGTCATACAGAGGATTTATAAAATATTGAGAAAAAAAGTTTTTCTTATGTGCTACGGATCCTTCCCCTGTCTTAGAGAAAATTGCTGTTCTAAGGAATTTTGATAGATTATTAATGTGTTTCAAACAAACAAAAAAAACCTCTTTCACTTGATAGGATTTTCCCTGGAATGGGTCTTCTGAACATTGTAATTCAGTAGATGACTGACATAAAAATAATGAAACCGAACAAGACTGCAAGAAAGAACTTGGTCTCTTGACAAATGTTGTCTTGGTGCATTTGATTTAAACCAGAGTGATAGATGCCAGAACCTGGTGTCAGGCTGAAATGAAGAAGAATCTGGGAAGATAAAGAATCAGGATATGATATTGATTTTGAAAGGGAGATGAATGTTTTTGGTGATAGAAAATGTATGCGTTAGAGACTGCCTCTGGAGCAGCCTAGTACGCCGAATTACCATAGGCCAGGACGCAGAGCCCAGGGCGTTAGAGTCACTAGTGTGGACTATTATAGTCTTTTAAGAAGATGACTCTAGGATATGTTGGCCAGTCTGGTTTGCGCAATTCTTTTCCCATCTTAGAAAAGCCAAGAATTATTGAACTTGGGGTAGAGCTTCTCCTAACTTTAAATGATTTATTATTTTCTTCTCATTTGAGCTAGTGTATCTGGAACTGAGTAGTGATTAAGAGATACTGTGATCCATATATAATCAATATCAAATTACTTGCCTTCTCAAGGAAGAGGGAGGAGTAAAAGAGAAAGAATTTAGAACTCAAAATTTGAAAAAAAAAGTTAAAACTTTTTACATGTAATTGGGAAATATTTAGTGAAATAAATAAAATACATTTAGAAAAAGAAAGATTGTGGTTAATGTATTTTTCTCTAGTTTTCCAATCATATCTTTTAAATTATTATATGGTTTATTTGGTAAAATAAATGTTGCCCAAAGCACTCTGCATTTATCAATTTTATTTGAGTATAGTGGTTATTTACTCCAAGTGACAGAATCATGGATTATTTAGTGCTGGAAAAGATTTTAGAGATCATCAAGTCTACTTTTCAAATAGGGAAACTGAGGCTTAGAAAAGTTGTCAAGTCCTGACTTCAAGTTCAATGCTTTTCACATTATATCATGCTGTTGGTCCTTTTGGTAGATTGATGGTTCCAGTCAAACATACACAAGGATTTTCTGAAAAAGGTTTTAAGACATTACTTGACTAAAAACTCAGAATGAGCCGAGAGTCTGGGTAACAAGACTAGTATAAATTTAGAGTGCATTAATAGGAATATAATATTTGGAACCAGGAAAGGAATAGTCAGTCCTCTTATACTATGCATTGGTCAGATCTCATTTAGAATATTATGTTTGATTTGGGGAATGACATTTTAGGAAGGAAATTGCTAAATTAGAGCTTAACTCCCTTCCCTGGCTACCTAACCCTTCTGTGTATGGCCTCCTTAGAGGCAGCCAGGGGGCACAGTGAACAAAACACTGAGTCCATGGTCAGGAAGACTTGAGTTCAAATCTCGCCTCAGAAACTTACTAACTGTGTGATCCAAGACAGGTCACTTAACCTCTGCCTATCTCAGTTTCCTCATCTGCAAAATGGTAATAATAATAGCACTTACCTCACAGGGTTGTTGTAAGGATCAAATGAGATGATAGTTGTGAAATATTTAGCATAGTGCCTGGCACGTTTTGTCATTGGTCAGTAGGGTCCAACTCTTTATGACCCTGTTTAGGATTTTCTTGGCAATGATACCGAATTTGTATGCCGTTTCCTTCTCGTTTTACAGATGAGGAAAATGAGGCAAACAAGGTAAAGTGATTTGGCCAGGATGACTCAGCTAGTAAATGTCTGAGACCAGATTTGAACTCAGGGAGAAGAGTCTTCCTGACTTCAGGCTCAGCACTCTATCCACAGTACCACCTAGCTACCTGGTACATAGTTGGTGCTTACGAAAGGCTTATTTTCTTCCTTCCTCCTCCATTAGAATGTAAGCTCCCTGAGGACAGGGTGTGTTTTGCCCTTGTATTTGTATCCCCAGTGCTTAGTATAGAGTAAGTGCTTCATAAATGTTTGTTTTTCTTAAATTTGTTCATTCGTTGATGTCCAGAGAGAATTCCAATCATATCTTTTAAATTATTATATGGTTTATTTGGTAAAATAAATGTTGCCCAAAGCACTCTGCATTTACCAATTTTATTTGAGTATAGTCGTTATTTACTCCAAGTCACAGAATCATGGATTATTTAGTGCTGGAAAAGATTTTGGAGATCATCAAGTCCACTCCAAGAGGACTGTATCCAAGCCATCTGAGTAACAGTTGGAAAAAATGGAGGATGTATGAGAGAAAAGAAGATTTTGATGGGCAAAGGACACAAATGTAATAGCTATCCTCAAATATTTGAAGGACTGTCATGTGGAAGAAGGATATAAGACTATAAGACTTATTCTACTCAACTTCAGAGGGAAGAAGAGGATTAATGTGTATGTTATATTGAAGAAGATTTTGATTTAATATAAGAAAGTACTTTGTAAAAATTAGAGCTGTCTGAAAATGAAATGGACTGCCTCATTAGGTAATGAATTCCTCATTATTGGAAGAATTCATGCAGAAATTGGTTCACCAATTATCTGGAATGTTGTGGTGGAGGAGTTTTGTATGTCAGGACTTGGACTGGATGACCTCTGAGCCTCCTTCCAATGGTTGAATTCTAGGATTTGTGATTCCATTATATCCTTACTAGGTCCTCAAATTTCTTGGGTCTCTTGAGTGGCATTTGTTGTCTCTTCCCATATCTCCTGATCGTGCTTTTTCTGGTTTGTTCAGGAAATCCTAAAAGCTGTGTGCCCTCAGCACTGGGCTACATGCAGTCTTTTAAAAATACATTTTTACTGATATCTTTTGTTTTTAAAATCTCCTGCATTCCCACTTGTATTCTTCTGCTTCTTGTTCTCTTAGAGCTGTCCCTTATAGCATTTTCTTAAGAAAGAAGAGAGGAAAAATGTTTCAGCAAAACCAATCAGCACACTGAATAAATCTAATGTTATATGTAGTGTTGTGTGTTCCATACTCATGGCCCATAATGGAGCAAGGTGGGACAATGGGGAGGGAGAGAAGTGTCATCGTATCTCTTTATTAGGGCTAATCTTGTTGTTTTCGTTTTGTTTTGTTTTGTTTTTGTAATGTAGCAACATTAGGTTTCAGCAATTTTGTGGTAATTGTTTTTTCTTTTTCCATTGTTGTGGTCATTGTACATACGGTGTTTCTGACTCTGCTTACTTCAGTTTGCTGTGTTCATGTAGATCTTTCCTGTGTTCATCATTTGTTATTTTTTTTACACCACAGTAATATTACATTACAGCCATGAACCACAGTTTATTTAACCATCCCCCCATCAGTGATGCCTACTTTATTTCCAGTTCTTTGCTTCTACAAAAAGTGGTGCTATAAATATTTTGGTGTATGTAGGGACTTTCTTTTTATCAGTGACCTCTTTGGGATATATGCCCAACAGTAAAATCTCTAAGTCAACAGATATGGACATTTTAGTCATTTTATTTGTATAATTCCATATTTCTTTCCAAGATGTTTACACCAATTAACTCTTGATGTATTCTTTGTTCTTATGTTACTGGTAAAGTATATCTTTAAAAATAACCCAAAGGCGAAAGTATAGAATTCATTTTCACAGAAGTGATTTGTTATTTTTTCCAACTATTGCCTGATCAAATGGTGACTATTCAGGGAGTTTTCTATTCAGTTTAGTGGTGACTGATAAATTATAGACAAGTGGCTGATCTTCCGTGTCTCTGGTTTTGTGTTTCTTTTGTGACTATTTTTAGAAAGAAAGGAAGGAAGGAAGAAAAGATAAATCTTAAGGTCTATCTTAGATGACTTATTTTGTTTTTTGTTTTTTGGTTTTTTTTCCAATTTATTAATTTATTTACATTGAATTTTCAACATTCACTTCCATAAGATTTTAAATTTTCTCCTCTTCCCTCCACCTTCCCTTCCCAAGATGACATGCACTCTGATATGGGCTCTATACATTCATTCCTATTAAGCACATTTTCACATTAGATGACTCATTTTGGAATGTTAGAATGATTTGAGCAGGAAAAAACATAGGATGTGGAGTCCAAGAATCTTTATTTGAGTCTTAATTCTCCTACTTATTAACTGTGTGGCTTTGGGCCATTTGTTTAACTTTTCTATGCTACAATTTCCTTATCTGTAAAATAAAAGGGTTGGACTTCATAGCCTCTAGAGGAGGTTCCAATTCTAAATCCTATTGTCCTATTTTACCTCTAGATTTGTTCTCAACTATTCTTAAACTTTTCTTTTTTTTCTACCTTCCCGAAATTGACTTGCAATATTTTACCTAAGTGTTGTGGTACTCAATTAACAAGCTTCAAGGTTGTAATGATATAAAAAAATAAACCAACTAATTCTACCATCCCATTTCTGCTGTGAGCCACTATAGGTCACTGTTTCTCTTCTTGTCAATTGTGAAAAAGGGATCTGAGTTTACAAGAGCTTATTTAGCATGATCCTCTCTAAGCCTTTGAAACCTAGGTCTACTTCCTCTGCTTCAAGTTTTTCCCTTTCCCTGAAAAAGTATGGTAATACCTTTTTCCATTAGGGTGTGGCTCGGACTAGATGGAAGATATAGATGAGGTTTCTTACAATTATGAAATTCTGTGGAAATCCCAACCACTCTCTGGCTCCACTCAAATGTCACCATTCCTCCAAAGAGCCTTTCCTAATTCCCACATCATGCCTAGCTAAAAATAGTTCCTTCCTCTTAATTCCCATCACATTGAATTCGTCTCTTATGACACATCACATCCTGCTTCATGTATAAATTATTTGTATATTGATCTTAACTCTCCTACTAGATTATAAACTGTGAGGGCTGAATATGTGTCTAACATTTACTTCAGTTCTTGATACCCCTAAGTCCTGTCATTGTGTTAGGGTTGGGACTTGCTAACATTCTGGGCTTGATAGAGCAGTTGCAGAAAGTTGTTTGGTTTTTTGATCATAAAATCAAAAAGTAGTCTTGTCTTAGGAAGGCCTCATCATCAAATTTTCACCTGTGTTGGAAGGCTAACCCCCTAGACAGCAGGGGGTACCAAGTGTGGTTACAACCCATAGTATACCCAAGAGAAGGGGAAACACTTGAATGGGTCCTCTAGCTGCCTCCCCAAGGGCTACTATATCCAGAGATAACCACATAGAAATACCTACTTTGGTTAGGAATCTTCCCACACATCCCCACCTTTCTAAAATCCTAGCAGGGGTGGGAAACCTGCAGCCTCAAGGCCACATGTGGCCTTCTAGGTCCTTGGGTATAGCCTTTTGACTGAGTCCAGGTTTTATAGAACAAATCCTTCTATTAAGGGGATTTGTTTTGTGAAGTTTGGATTCAGTCAAAGGGCCACACTTGCGGACCTAGAAGACCACATGTGGCCTTGAGGCCATAGGTTCCTTACCCCTGCCCCAGAGGCTCATCTGAGTTAAACTCATTCTGTACAAGCAAGGCTTCATATTAGTGGTCAATATATTAACATTTACTGAGAACTTACTATGTTCAAAGCACTATACTAAATACTAGAGAAATATAAAGATGAAGAAAACTTCGTCCCTTTTCTCAAAGAGGTTCCAGGATAGTGAAGGAGGTAGGACATGGAAAAACTACAGAACCCTGATAACAGTTAGCTTATAGTAAGTACTATGAGAATTTAGAAGGCAGAAAAACTACTTCATATTCTTTCAACATCTCCCAAGTTTCTGTCATGTGATATTTGTTATGTATCATGCATCTATGATAGTTTTCATCTGAAGAGTTCATGGGGGGGGGGGCGGAGCCAAGAGGGCGGTGTAGCAGCAGCAACATATCGCAGCTCTCACAGAGCCACCCCAAAATACCCATAAAATATGACTCTAAACTAATCCTAGAACTCCAAAATGCACACAAATATACTTTCCACTAAAGTCAGCTTGGCTAGGAGGAACCATATCAGCACTGCGAACCGAAACCAGCCTGGCCTGAAGCCGCGGCTGTGCCCCGGGGGCGGCTGGACGGGAGGAGCAGAGGGGCCTCTCTGGTGAGCGGATTAGCGGTAGCTGTGAGCAGCGCTTAGAACTAGGTCAGTGGAGCTTGCAAAATCGGGGGAGAAAAGCATCCGGCCGAAACGCCTCCAAGGTGGGAAAGCGAAAGGCAGAGGTTTTGCACCCGCCTCCGCATTGCAGCTTCCCGCCCGCGGCCTGCAGACAGCAGGGGGACTAAGCGATTGTTCAGAGGCCTAGTGCTCTCGCGTTGAGCGGCCTGGATCTGGATCGCAATCTTGGGCTTTCAGTTTTGGAGTCTTCATTATCCAGTGAGCCGGAAGTAAGTAGGAAGGGACCCAGCACATTCCTGAGAGCTACAGCAGCCAGGAGGACCCCAGCGATTTGGGACAGAGCTTTCCCTTCTGGAAGCAGAGCCCCATAGAGATTAAAAAAAAAATCACAGACTGACCAACCATGAGTAAGAATAAGCATAAGAAGCAAAGTAAGAACAGCACCCAAACCTGAGATTCCTTCTTTGGGGAAAAGAAGGATCATGGCAAAGAGAGGGAGGAGGAGAGTGCAGCCAGAGCGCCCCCACCAGGGGCTTCCAAT
>CM053582.1:482867689-482927491 GCA_028627135.1 Pseudochirops cupreus
TATATATATATATATACACACACATGGGTATATATACACATATATATACATATACACATATAAAAATGTGTGTTTGTGTATATGTATATACACAGAGAAAGAATAATTGAAAATATATGTAAATATAATTGAGAATATATTTAATTGAAAAGGCAGAAATGACAAGATATGGCAATGGACTAGATATGTGGTGGAAGAGTGAGGAGTCAGGCATGCTACCAAGATTGTGTGGCCAGGTGCCTGAGAAGGTGGTAGTTACCTCACCTGTAATAGGAAAGTTTTTAAGAAGACGACTATGGTTTAGGAAAGTGGTTCTCAACCTGTGGGTTGCAACCCCTTTGGGGGTCAAATGACCCTTTCACAGGAGTTGCTTAAGACCATTGGAAAACACATATTTCCAATGGTCTTAGGAACCAAGACACTGCTCCTCTATCCATCTCCAGGTGAGTCCACCCACATGCAGATACACCCACATATGAGTATTAAAGGGTTGTGGCATTAGAAAGGTTGAGAACCACTGGTTTAGGAGGAAAGACATTGATTTTTGTTTTGGGCATGTTGAAATTGAGATGCCTAGAAAACATCCAGTTCAAAATGTTCAAAAAGCATTGGTGAATTGGAGACTGGAGTTCAAGAGAAAAGCTAAGGCTGGATATATAAATGTAGAAATCATCCAATGATAACTGAACCCATGTGAGCTGGTGAGATTACTAAGTGAAATAGTAATGCAGCAAAAGAGAAGAGGAACCAGGACAGGGCCTTGGGGAATACCCGTAGTGAACGTAACATGGATCCAGAAAAGAAGACAGAGTATTCAATCAGTCAGTAAACATTCATTAAGCACCTATTTTGTGTGGGGCACTATGCTGAAGGGATATAGAAAGAGACAAAGAAGTCTCTGACCTCAAGGAGCTTATGGTTGAATGGAGGAAAAGGTGATCAAGTGTCTAATACTGCTAACAAGTCAAGATGAGAATTGAGAAAAGGCCATTAGAATTGGCTGCTAAAAGGTCATTGTAATTTTTCAGAAGGAGGTTTCCGTTGAATGATGAGACTGGAAAATAGATAGTAGAGGGCTTGGGTGAATGAGAGGAGAAGAGGAGTAGCCTTTCTCAGAGTTTAGCTGAGGAGGGGAGGAGAGAGATGGGATGACAACTAGCCGGGATTGTGGGAGCAAGTGAGGGTTGTTTTGTTTTGTTTTAAGGATAGGAGAAATGTGGTGTTTTTTGGTTTGTTTGTTTTTATTTTTTAGGTAGGAAGGAAGGAGCCAATAATAGAAAGGGAGAGCCTGAAGAGAGTGCAGAGATGATGATAGAATAATCTAATGGAGAAGGCAAAAACACATTAATCTAGAGAAAACCATAATAAATGTGATTACAACATGATTAAATTAGACATCCTGGTAGAAAAGGGAAGACCAAAGGAATTCATTACAGTTTTTTTCAACTTTAGAAAAGGAAAATAAGCTATAAAACAATAATTAGGCAGGGGACTAGAGAGGGAGGAGAATGGAAAGGTAGCTTTAAAAGCCGGTAATACTTTGGAAGCCTAGAGACTTTAAAAATTAAAAAAAATCATACTAGCTCAGGATTGATTATGTTGAGAATTTCAGAGATGCTTACAAGATAAAACAAAAAACTCAGTATAGCTAATTGGCTGTGGCAAAGAGTCTATTGCAGGAAAAAAATGTATCCTCGAAAAAAATGGAAAAATAGACCAGGAAAGGAGAAGTTGGTATATATTTATGTATGACTCATTTGACACAAATTAGGTAGGCTAAAAATCTTTGAGAAGTCTGACAAGGCATTCCAAAATGCAAAATAGGAGTTCCTGAAATCCATTTTAAGGGAAAAAGCAGCTCTATCAGACATTATGTAAAGTATGTACTCAGAGATGAAAAAGAGATAGCATCAAAAACTGCTTTATTAGACAAAGGGCTGGATACGGGGAGTTTTTGGGGAACTAGGGACCTGGTAACAGGCAGCTGTTTCCTTTGGTAGGGCAGGAGAAGGAACAATTTGAGACAGTACAGGACTTGATGAAGTAGGGAAGCCATGTAGTGGTTGGGGAAAGACAATGCTGATTTTTCTTTCTCTCTTTATATCTCTTCCCTTCCTACCCTGCATATCTCTGACTCTTTCCTCTGAATATCTTCCTATCTTTCTCTTCATAACATGGAATTAAATAATTTGTTTTTATAACTAAGTCATACAATCATAGATTTAGAACTGCAAAGGATCTTAGCCATCTATTACAAACCTCTGTTTTTGTGCATGAGAAAACAGTCTTAGGGAGCTAAGTGATTTGCGCAAAGTTACAAAAATAGTAGGTGACAGAGCCAAGTGTCAAACCCATGGCCTCTGACTTTAAATCCAGTGTTCTTTTCACTATATTTCAGTATTTAGTAAGTGTTTATGCTGACTCTTAATTTTAAAAAAGAGGCATGTCAAACCTTTTATACTTTACAAAGATCCACATCTCTCTGAAAGAAAATCTAATGCATAATGAAGAAAATTTTTTTTTAACACACGCAGACTTTGTTTTCTTTCCACTTCTGTTTCAATGGCCCTTGACCAAAAAAAAAGAAAAAAAGTAAAAAATGTGGCCACCCCCAAGCAACTGCCTCATTAATAAGGCATTGATTAGTATAGTGGGGAGGACTAAGAAGAAAGATTAATTTGATCTTCCTTCTCAGCCAAGTTGGGATCATAAATAATGATATTTTGACAAGTCATCCTAAGTAAAGGTCAGACTGAATGTTCTATTAGATTACTGACTGATTTACTGATGTGGGTTAATGCCAAAACCCACCAATAAGAGCTTATTGCTCAATATAGAGCCAAATGCAGGAGATGAGGGTAATAAAAAAGAATATAGTCAAATGATAATTTATTATGCAGCAGATTAAAAACTGAGCTGCAACCTGAATAGAGTCGTGATTTCAGCAAACATGACCCCAGTTGCCTGTGTGTGGTTTTTCTTCTATCTTTCTTGTTAATAAGACATTGATTAGCATGTAGAAAGAACTAAGAAGAAATTAATGAGGAGCACTAATGAGTCTGATGTGATTGATGAAGTGGATAGAAAGGGAGAATTCCTTACGTGGCTCTTTGGAATCTGTTAGAACTTTTACCTTAAGTTTTGAGGACCAGAAGAGGCTGCCATGTTTAGGGCATAGGAAAGGGCATAAAAAAAGGTTCCATAATGACATGGGAAAAGATGAATAAATGAAAGGAGAAGATAGGAAAGAGTAAGTGTTAGATTGCAGAAGGGAAGAGAAGAATAAAAACTGCCGATAAATATAACTCCTTATTTCAGAGGGTTCCCCCTGACACAAAGAGCACAGTTTCACATTAGGAGAATTGTCATTTCTCTGGCTTGTTGTCTGTACCCTGATGACCTGATATCTTTAGTATGTGATATCACCCACCCAAGAGGTTCAAACACACAGTTTTCTCAAGGCTTAAAACATGAACAGTTTTACTTTGATGTTAAGGAAAATGGGTAGGACTCATATCTGGAATCCATAGGAAAATAACTTTACCTTTCAGTAATCAGTCCTGCCTTCAGAGACCTGATTGGTTGCAGTCACTTACTGCACTGTCGTGACTAAGGATCCAGTGGAGGGAACTGGGATTTTCCCTTCCATATCATTGTTCTCCATGGTTTCTCTCTCTGTTTTCATATTTCTAGCAGCTCTCACCCCTAGTCTCTCAGGAGACTGATTGCTGATCGCAATCATTTTTCCTGTTGCTGTTGTCCTCAACATTACTTTTGCATTCTTAGAGGCTCCTAGTAGGAGGTAGTTGTTCTATATAAGCTCCATTCATTCTCCCTTGCATCTCCATTCAGATTCCAGCAAGTGGTAGTCATAGATCACAATCTCTCACCACCCCCCTTCTATCAGCGTAGTTCATCCTCTCATTCTCCACATGTGTCCCATTAGGTCCTCAAGTGAAGGCATTTGACTGAATCCAAACTTCACAAAACAAATACCCTTAATAAAAGGATTTGTTCTGTAGAACTTAGACTTAGTCAAAAGTTTGCACCCTTGGACTAGAAGGCCACATGTGGCCTCAAGGCTGCAGGTTCCCCAACCCTGCTCTAGAGCTTCTGAATTGGCCAAGTCTGCTTACGCTTCAAAAACTAACCTCTAGATCAGAATGCTCACATTCTTCTGGAGCTTTTTTTTTTTGGCAATGGTTCCGCCAGCCTCAGGCCTGAAACGCGAGAGACTTTCCTGGGAACCAGAGACATTTTTTTCCCCTCGTACTTTACACATGGGTGTCTCTACCTTGTTTTATGTACACTAATGGGGACTTGTTACCTTTTGTGTCTTCTCTTATAGGTGATGATGGGTCAGGGAGCACTTGGGTCATGGGTCTCCTACTCAGCATTTCCTGCTGACTCTAGGGGATTAATAGGGAGCATCCCATTCTGTCCCTGACTACCCCTCCATCTTTTTTCCTTCCTCCTGGGTAGCTTGCTTAGGGCACTTGAATTATTCAGGGCTACTTCCTGAAACATCTAGAACAGGGAGTGGAAAGGAGCTGTGTAGTATTCCCTAACCTACCAAAAAATAAAAAAAAAGGTAATCTCTGCTCTATCAAGAAACCCTTGAGATAAGGCAATTAAAAGAAACAAAATTAAAAGGGTAAGGGAATGCAAAAGTCAGCTTTGGCGAAACAGCTAAGAACCATGGTTCTGGCTTGGTGGTAGGATTTAGCCATAGGTCTTCCTCCTAGAAAATAGCTGATTGGATTGGACTACCATGTTAGGTGATTCTTGTGTTGAGGTATCTCTCTCATTGGTACCTGGATCTTGAAGGGCTTAACCAGCCCTCCTTTTTCAGAGAAAGCAGTGGAGTGTTAAAAATAAGGAAAACTTTCCTAATTGTAGAACAGAGTAAGGGTGAACTCTCTGCCACAGTCATTCCTGCCTATATCTGAGGGTCCCTACCTCCCAAGGCTGGTTTCAGGCTTCTTCAAACTCCATAAAGAACTACCTCTACCTCAAATTTCTGTATTAACTCAGTAAGCCTGCAACCAGTGAGTTTTTGCTCTGAAGGATTGATCAATCAGTTAAATCTTTATTAAATATTACAAGAATGAATGAACTCTGTGAGAGAGTGTTTTTTTTTTTAATGCACTAACTATCCTGCCCCCCTCCCCAACAAAAAATACTGGAGGACCAAACACTGAACCTTGGTATGTGTCCAGACTCAGAGACAGTAGGAGTTGGAGTGAGTGATGCGAAAAGACAAAGTAGTTGGAGAAATGAAAGGAGTACTAGGAGAATGCAGTGTCATAGAAGGGAAGGGAGGTGAGTCCCAGGGAAGGAATCACAAGATTATAGACATAGAGTATGAAGAAACCACTGGGCTATCAAGCCCATCCTCCTCATTTTACAGATGAAAAAACTGAGACCCAGAGAGGTTAAGTCACCTGACCAAGGTAACATAGATGTGAACTGAGATGTGAGTTCAGGTTTTGTGACTCAAAGTTGAGTGCTTTTTCTGCCCAGTGTTACTCAAGACAGTCAATGGTTTCAGGAACTCTGGAATGGTTAAGGAGGATGAAGTGGTTAAAAGATTTTTGGTTTTAGCAATATGGATGTGATGACTTTCAGAAGAATAGTTTCAATTGAATGACTGGTACAGAAGTCAGAGTGCTGAGTTTTAAGGAGGGAATGAGTGGAGAGACAGATAAGGCAATAGCTCAGACATAAATTAAGGGTCTGCATAAAGGTGGTTATAGGAATGGAAAGGAAAGGAGAGATGCCTGAGATACTGTGAGGAAACCAATGACATGAAACTTGTAATTACACTTTAAAGTTCATCCAGATAACTACCTGTAAAACAGAAATATCCCCATCGTGTTCTTTTCTCTGAGTGTCTCAGAAGAGTCACTGATTTTACTCCTGTCTGCCATGGTATTGACAATGTGCCTACTGAGTGCCTGGCTGACGCGGTTGCAAAGATCCCAATTTGGAAAATCTGATAATCAGCCATTGCCCTTGACAAGAGCCTTGATTTATTTAATATCTTTCTCTCAAGAACAACAAACTGCTGATAGAATCATAATGGTATAAAGGACCTTGAGACACTCATCCTTTCTCTTGAAGTAAAACTGCATTGTAACCTCTGATGGAAGAAAATCTGCCCCATTAATTCTCAAGCTCTCTGCCCTTAGGATCAGGGATTTGAAGGTGGAACAGATCTTTGTTGTTCAGTCCTTTCAGTTGTGTCCGACTCTCCGTGACCCCATTTGGGGGTTTTCTTGCCAAAGAAATTAGAGTGGTTTGCCATTTCCTTCTCCAGCTCATTGTATAGATGAGGAAACTGAGGCAAACAGGGTGACTTAACCAGGGTCACACGATTAGTGTCTGAGATAAGATTGAACTCCGACTGGGTGCTCTATCCATTGGGCCACCTACCTCGGTGGAGGAGGGAGGAAGATGAGCCTTGGTATGTGTCTACATACCATTAGAGGTCATCTAATCTATGCCCTCATTTTATAAGTGAGGGAACTAGGTCACAGAGAAGTGGGCTGCTTGAGGTCACAAGGTAACAAGCAACAGAGCCAGGATTTGAACCTCAGTCTTTTGATCTTCTGCTTCTACTCATTTCAGTTGAATCAGCAGCTTAACTCAGCATTTCAGGGACTCAAGTTCCTTCCCTTTCCTTAGGGCTTGACTTTCTTCAGATGTTACTCAAGTTGAGTTAGCATGTGTTTATAGAATTATAGATATTGAGCTAGAAGTGACCTCGTCCAAACCCTTCACTTTACAGATAAGAAACTGAGGTCCTACGGGCAAGTAACTTTCTCAAGGTCAGACAGCAAGTAAGTAGCAGAGTCAGAATTTGAACTTGGGCCTTTCAGTAACAAATCCAGGGCTCTTTCCACTATGGTTGAAGGGAATAAACAATTATGTAGCACTTGTGTACCAGGTTCTATGCTAAATGTTTTTTTTACAAACCTTATCTCATTTGATCCCCACAACCACCCTACCAAGGTAGGTGCTATTATTACTTCCATTCTGCAGTTGTGGAAACTGAGGCAAGCAAAGGTTAAGTGACTTGCCCAGAGTCACAAAGCTAATAAGTATCTGAGACCAGATGCTTGACTCTGTGCTCAGCCCTCTATCCACTCTGGCTAGCTGGCACAAACATGTCCTCTCCTCTTAGCCCTGCAGGCCTGAGAGACCTCACTAGACTACATGAAAATTGGAGATTTGGTGGTGGTGTTTTAAGCCAGTAAATGTTGTATATATTTCCATTTTTCACATTTCTTCAAGTCTTTGCCTTTGCTACCTTGGGGCCTCCTGGAGCCTGATTCACTCTCTGTATGAGGTCTCACTAGGAGACTGTCTATACTAGACTGACAACTCAGCAAGAATCTCAACAGTAACATGGTAAAACCTATATGAGCTGATGCAAAGTGAAGTGAGAAAAATCAGGAGATCATTGTGCATGGTTAATAGCAATGTTGTAATGAGCATCAACTGATGGGCACTGAAAGACGTGGCTACTCTGATCAATACAGTGATCCAAGGCAATTTCAAAGGGCTCATGATGAAAAAATGCTATCCATTTCCAGAGAGAACTGACGAACTCTGAATACAAATTGAAGTATAGTTTTCTCACTTCGTTTTTCTTATTTTTAAAAAATTATGGCTAATAAGGAAATATCATTTGCATGATTGCACATGTATAATTGATATCATATTGCTTGCCTTCTCAGTGATTGGGAGAAGGGGTGAGAGGAAGGGAAAGAATTTGGAAATCAAAATTTAAAAAGAAAAGAATATCACAAATAAATAATAATTTTTTTAAAAAAAGGAAAAATGAAGAATCTTAACAGTACACTTAACAGTGCACTTGGACCCAATCATATCTTAAACCACACCGATGATGAATCTCTGATGATCTCAGCTGCTTTGTATTTGACTAGTGCCCCTCATGTTCTGATAGTCTCCATACATACCAATTTATGTTCTGAATCATGCTTCTTGAACACTTGAGTCTTTCAAAGTCTCCATCTCAAATCCAGTAAGTCCTCTCTATAGCTAGAGCTGCCTACATGTTTACTGACTCAAGTCCATTATCAATGATGAAGGTGACTGGTTCAAAATGGAGCATATTTGGTCTTGTGAATGTATTTTTTCAACCATAAATTAAAAAGTCCAGAGGATTTATTTGTTCTCCAATCTGATGGCAACCATCATCTACCTTAATGTGCTGGATTTGTTTTGGGTAGTGGGGAAAGAAGTATTTGGTTAGAAAAGGTCAAGTCATGAGCCCCATCTAGGCTCCAAATTGTATCAGAAATTCAAAGTAAATTTTCTAACCAGGTAGACTGGAAAATTCTTGGTTGGCTGGTTAATTGGGGACATTTATAAGCTTTCCTAAGTGTTCTTTTGCCTAGGACTTGCTGCAGGTCTCACACTGAGAGTTCTAGCTACATCTCTTCTCAAGCCAGCTATCTGGCCCTCAGCCCAGTTTGCTCTCTGGACAAGGTTAGTCTCTGGAGAATTGAGTAGAAGGTGTTTGCTCAGTTGTTAATGGGGACTGACCTGATTACACATGAGCTAATTATATTTTACAAATACTAGGAGATACGCATGACATACAAAAACTTACACATTTTTTAAATCATGGAAAACCAAATGCAGTTACTCTTTTGCAGAGGTTGAAGCTTATTTGGGGAGGGGAGTATATGTGTGATAGCATGACAGATGTAAACCATGGTACTCATTCAGTTAGAATGGAACAAGACAGAATCCATTTTCTGACCTCCTGGAATGTCAATGATGAGTAGCCAACCTGATTTCTAATGAAGATGACATGTGGTAGACACCATCTCACATACTTAGGAGAAACCCTTTTATGTGGTCATAGATTTAGAACTTGAAGGGACCCCAGAGACTATATTATCTAATGCGCTTATCTTACAGATAAGGAGACTGAGGCCTAAGAAGACCTAGGCAACTTGCTCATGGTCGCAAGACAAATAGTAAACACTGGAGACCGTATTTAAACCTAGATCTGCTGACTCGGGCCCATGTTCTCTCTACCTCTCCATAGTACCTTTCCTTCTTCCCCAGTTCCCCAAGCAAGGACACATAACAGGGAAGAGACCTGTCAAATACACAAGGACAAGGAAAACAGAATCATAGAATTTAAATTACAGGGGATCTTAGGGATCAACTTGTCTAATCGTCTCATTTTAAGATGAGGAAGAAAGAAAGGTTATATTAGAATCAGAGATTCTAATTTTTTTCTTTATGTCATAGACCCCTTTGACAGTCAAATGAAACCTCTGGACCCTGTCTCAGAATAATGTCTTTAAATGCATAAAATAAAATACATAGAATTCCAAAGGAAATCAGTTGTGTTGCAATACATTTATCAAAACATTAAGACTGAGAACTTCTGCAATTAGATGATATCTAATCATTAGACTGTAAGCTCCACGAAGGCAAGGCCTGTCTTTTGCCTCTTTTTTTATCCCCAACACTTCCCCTAGTGCCTTAGCACATAGTGGGCATTTAATAAACGTTTGTTGATTGCTCTCTAAGGCCCCATTCAAGCTCTAAATCCTCTGAGATGGTGTAATGGTTCAATCTGGTTTCAAACTAGATTAACTTGGCTCTTGTCTGGAAGAATAGCACTGAGGCTCCCTCCATCTCTACTCATTGCATGTGTGGGGAAAAGAATCCTCATGACGGGAAGTTGTTATATTTACCTTCATACTATTGAGCAAGGAGTCAAGATATTTGTTCTCAGAGCCCTTAGATTCATGTGCTGTTACTGCTTTAACTCATAATGTATCTCCCTCCGTTTATCCAGATGATGCTCTGAATCCAAGGTCTTTTTTTTTCAGTAATGGAGATGGATATATGCTGACTCATGCACACTAACTCATTTGTTAATCCTTGTTACTAAAGAAAAGTCTTCATTGGTTAACTGGAATGAGGTAAATAAACAGTGGGTGTAATGGGAATCTGAAGATCTTTCCTGCCCCTTGGTCCATTGATAGGCTTAAGTGAATCTGAGAACTTTCCCTGATTTGAAAATATATTCTGCCCCCTAATATGCTGAATGTGGTCACATGGAGCCTGTGGTGGGAGACTTGTTTTTCAAGAATGCCCACACCTTGTTACTTTGTGATTGGGCAGTGGGTCAAGAGGGTTGTGACATTCTCTGACCCAGGAGAAGGCTTTGTATACCCTGATGTGAGGTTTTGCTTTGGGGCTCACTTATGGGAAGAGTCGTGTGATTTGGTCAGATGAGATTCTGGGCAGCTGTTGAGGCTCCGGCTTTGAAAACCCACATGTTGGTGCTTCTCTCTCTGGTAACTAAGTAGGTATGGACGTAATGGTCAGACAGCTGGAAGCCTTGTCTGCTGAATTGTGTTATTTTCTGTTGTAATTTCTGTTTATATTCTCTGGAGTTCAGGGTGCTGACTTTTCCCCCTGAACTAGGTAAATGATATATATTTGATTGGTTAAATTAAGACTGTTAACCCATTTTGAATTGCCTTCCTTTAGAAAAGCAGATCTAAGAACCTGTGCTAGCAGCCACCCTGGGTATGCCAGGGTGCTTGCTGCTACATGGGAATAGGGTAAAACTAACTGACTTACATGGAATTTGAACCAATGGATTTAGCTTCACTGGCATCATACCTGGCCTATTCAACACGGGCATAATATTTTCAAATTTACATGTCCTTTATTACTTTCATATTAGTCCTCATAAGATCTCACTTACAGGAAATCAATATCTTCTTTTATTTTTAAATAGATGGGAAATATTCAGTCATTCACACTCCTCAGGCTTGCAAGCTCAGTTACATTAATTGATAGTCATGAAAAATGCTACTGATAGCACAATTGCTCTTCAATTATCTGGTCATCTGTTGGGGGACTTCAGTCATCTGGACATCTGTTTGACCTCCCTGCCTGCCAAAAGCAGAGATGCTAATAAATTCTTGGCTTGCTTTAATGATGACTTCATTCTTCAAACTATGGAGGAAGCAGAAAGAGGTGTTACAAGTCTGAACCAGATTGTCATTAACAAAGAAGTTGCTGGGAGTGACTAGGAGGCACAGTGAGTAGAGCACTGGCCCTGGAGTCAGGAGGACCTGAGTTCAAATCCAGCCTCAGACATTTAACACAAAAACTAGCTGTGTGACCTTGGGCAAGTTACTTAACCCCAACTGCCCTCCAAAAAGCAGAAAAAACAAAACAAAACAAAAAACAACAACAAAAAAAGAAGTTGCTGAAGTAGAAATCAAAGAGTTTGTGATAAAGGAGAGGGAAGAAGGATTTCATCTGCCATGCCCCAGTGATTTGAAAAAAAAAAAAGCATATTTCAAAAAGTTCAGAGAAAAAGCAAATGGGAGCCCAAGGACCAAAATTTTGTAGGGTGAGTCTGTTTGATAAGAAGGGGAAACTCTCAGGAATGAAATTCTGAAGCTACAAAGAAAAAAGATTCTGATGAGGAAGAAAGGGGAATGTTGTCTAAAGCAATCAACATGGATGTAAAAGAAACATCAACTAAGTTTAGATTTTTTTTAATTACATGGAAATTCTCATGTTTTTTGGTGTTTGTTAAATTCATGTACTTAAGATATAAAACCATGGAATGGTCCTCTAAGAACAGTGTAAAAAATGTTAGAGTTCAGAATGAGCTGAGGCTGATAAAAAGTGCAAAGGACAGCAAAATAATCTTTCTTTAGTATATAGGGGATAAAAAGAGGATATAAGACTAGGTCTGCCTTTTGTAGTGATTAAGATGATGATAAGAAACAATTGGGAGAAGGCAGGAATATTTAATTTTTCTTTAAAATTTTTTCCCCTAACAAATACAAAATGAAAATGATAAACCTACAGTAGAAAACCAAAATAAGTAGGAAAATAAGAGTTCAGGTCATCAACCCCCCCCCCCCCCCCAGCCCCCATGAACTACATGGTGCTGAAAAAAACTGGTAGAAATGATTGTTGAATTAGTGATCATTGAAAGACTGTGTAAAGAAACAGAACAGATAACTCATTTACTGGGAGATGACTAAGCAAATTGTGCTACACCAATGGAATGGAATATCACTGTGCTATATGAAATGATGATCATGACAAACACAGAGAAGCATGGGAAGACTAATGTGAACTGATACAAAGTAAGCAGAACGAAATACACACACACACACACACACACACACACTGATTACAATAATGGAAATTGAAAGAGCAACCACAAAACAATAAAAATGAATGTTGTACAATTGCAAAAAGCATGTTTGACCCACAGAAAAACTGAGAAGATCTTCCCACTCCTTTGCAGAGGTATGAAACCCTGGATATATTATAAGGAGACTTTATTTTTTATTTTCTGTTTTGTTGACATTTTTCTCTTCTTTTTCTTTTTGGAAAAAAAATTGTCATATGGTTTAGCTCTTGGAGAGAGGAGAAGGAGAAGGATATAGGGAGAAATAAGGGAAATTTTTTTTTAAATGTGTGAAAATGAGAAGGAGCCCACAGAACTGTGTAACAGTTGCTCAGCTCAGTAGCCTAAGGGCCAGCCTTAGGCTGTATTCTCAGGAGGGACTGAAGAGACCAAAGGTGAGACAAGCCCGCAGCAGCTGTCCTTTATTGCATTGTAGCATTCTCCCTTTATACCCTATGGGCAACACCATTAGAGCATGATCCCCTCGTGCACTGGGGGTATTGGACCAATGGAGGAAAGCCGAACCAGTTGTCTCATCTGCTGCTCATGAGACACTTCCTTGTGAGCTTAGCAACTGGGCTGTGACCTTCAGCACCACAGGTGCTTTTGGACTCACATTGATCTCTACAGAACTGGAGAAGAACAAACCTTGACTTTTTTTTTTTAAAGGAAGAGTGGAATCTGCAAACTGTAGTCCAATGAACTTGACTTTTCCTTCTGTAAAGATTTTGGAGCATATTAAAGGGATGATTAATGAAAATCTAGAAAAGGAAACAGTGATCAATAAAGAGTCAGCATGTCTTCATCAAGAAGGGACTATGCCAAGCCAATTTCATTTCCTTGTTTAATTGGATCACCAGATAAATAGATGCTATAGATATAGTTTATCTAGATTTTAGCAAGCCATTTGATAATGTTTCTCATAATATTCTTATAGAAAAGATGGAGAAATGTAGGTTACACAATAATACAGTTACATGGATTTGAAAATAGCTAAATAGGTGGACTGATAGAACCCTCATTAGTAACTCAGTATCTATAGAGAAGTGCCTCAGTAGTTTGTTGTTGGCCTTATAATATTCAAAATTTTGGTCAATAGCTTGTATAAAGATATAGACAATATAAATATGGGAGGGATAGCTAAAATTTGGATGACATAGTCAAGATCCAAAAAGATCTTGATAGATCAGATTGTTGGGTTAACTATAGTAATATGCAAGTTAATAAAATTAAGTACAAATTCTTTTACCTGTGGTCAAAGAATCAACTTCACAAAGGTAAAAATTGGGTATTCTTGGTTAGATAATTTATATGAAAAAAATAGGATTTCTTTAGTGGGCTTCACATTCAGTTTCATTCAGCAGTCTGGTGTGATGGCCAAAATAGTTAATGCAATTTTAGAGTATTAAGAGAGACATGCTATTCCGAAAGGGATAGGTCTCATCGTGCTCTGCTCTGGTCAGACCACTCATGTGGGGTATTCTATCCAGTTCTGGGCAGTACTTTTTTACAAAGGATAAGTTGGATAACTTAAGATTTAAAGCTGAAAAAGAGCTTCTTGCAGATGATGAAACTGACACCAAGTGAGGTTAAATGACTTGCCCAAGGTCACAAAGCTAGAAAGCAGAGGAAACAAGATCTGAACACAGATCCTTTGACCCTCATCCAATGCTCTTTCTTGTGATACTATGCTGTAATCCGAGAAGGACAAACATGATGGTATAGAACTTCTAGGTCATTATATATGACGATCAGCTGAGGGAACTGGAGATGTTTATCATGGAGAGGAGAAGACTTAAGAAAGACATATTACAAACATAAACCAGTATTTCAGTAAATTGGAAGGAATTCAGGAGATGACTTCTTGATCAAGGTTTGGTCATTGGAGAGCTTAGACATCTGAGGTAGTAAGTGACACTATAGAGTTTAATGTGGCCATGGACACCATCTTAATTCACCCCAGGTCCTTATGATAGCCTGAGCTTTCTATAGTCTTATTATACCCATCCATTCTGTTCTGTCCCCCCCTAGCATTCAGGACCTCTGCCCTTTGGCCTCCAAAACAAAATTTTGCTTATGGAAGCTTTGATGGGGCATGGTGGGCAATGCAGAGACCCTAGGGAAAGTCATTAATCTTTCCCTGTGCTCATTGTCAGGGCCACAGAGCACACAGATTCTCTGATAATTGGTGCCTTATTTGACCAGCCTCTCCTTGGATTTGAATATTCAGGATTTTCTTCTTATCTCCAAAATGACAGACTCGCAAGTGGCCATATTTTACAAAATCCTAAAGCTACTGAAATTGGGTAAATGGGCATTGTTGATGCATATGTGGTAGGAACAGAGATTCTGAAAAGGGAGACTTTCAAATGGTATTTTAAAAAAGTCATTGAGAAAATAAGAGGAGCATCCTAACAAAACAGAAAGAACAATGGTGTGGAAAAATCAGGCCGCGTGTTTGTCCTGATTCTTCCATTCACCGTGTGACTCTAAGCAAGTCAAATCTCTGGGCTGCAGTATTCTCATTTATCTTTTCTTTTTTTATTTTGAATTTATTTTAATTTATTTTTAATTTTATTTTAGTTCACATCATTCATTTCCGTGAGATTTTGAGTTACAAATTTTTTCCCCATCTTTCCCCTACCCCCCCCCCCCAAAACAGCCTTCCCCTTGTATGACCCCTCCCCCAATCTGTTCTCTCCTATGTCCTCCCCCATCACACCTCTAACTTTCCGGTAGGGCAGGATGGATCTCCCTTCCACGGTGCCTGTGCATCTTAAGTTCCAGTGGGACATAGTTAATAATATTAGTAGTAATAATTGTATGTATGTATGTATATATATATATACATATATATTTTTAACATTTGATTATAGTATTCTCATTTATCACATGCAGGACTTGGAGTTCATGGCTTCTAAGGTATGTTACAGATCTAACTTTCCATGAGTCAGTGATTTTTGGCTGTTTATTAAAATTTCATGAAGGAAGGGAGAAAAAAATTCTCTAGTCATCAGGTATTCCTGTGAAAGAGTTGTCGAAAAGCAGAAAATCTATTTCCCTCCAAAGTTGAAGATTCTGACTGCATGTTAATAACCATGAGGAATGCTTGCATTTCTCTAGTGGTTTATTTAAATTTTCTCATTTTAACTTCTCCAACAACAACAAATCCAAACAAACCAACAAACATTTAGAATGGGTAGGACAAATGTTGCTCTGGTTTTAATGAGAAGGAAACTGAGATGGAGATAGATTATTGGGACATCTATCTACTTGGCTTTGAAGTTAGGCTTTGGATCTCCATCTTCTGGATCCAAGAGTAATTCTTTGTCCATTTTAGCAATGCTCTGTGTGATACTGATTCTGAACATATTCTAAGCTTCCTTTTCCTATAAAACTTTGAAGTAGGAGTAACTCATCTTTGGCACCCTTCTTTCTTCACTCTACCCTACAAAGCACCCCAGGTCCTTATGATAACCTGAGCTTCCTACATAGTCTTATTATAATTGTCCATTCCAGTCTGTCCCTGCTAGCATTCAGGACCTCTGCCCCTTGGCCTCCAAAACAAAATTTTGCTTATGCTGTATCTCATTTTGACTTGGGTTTTGCTTTTAGATTTTCGATGTGACAGCTAGCTAACCTGATATAACTAATTCATTCAAATATGCTAAGTAGAATTTAGGATATCCCTTTGTTTCCCCTTACCCCAAAGTCAAAGTCCACAGCTTTCCCTCCCTTCCGAGTTAATGTGCTCATTTTAACATTAATCTTGTAGAAGTGATTTCTCTAATTTTATACTTCTGCACTGCTTTCGGGGAATCATTGTGAAAATGTTGATGGCATCCTGAGATGGTGGAGTCCATCAGTAAATCCCCAACTCAGCTCATTTGAGATGAGAGAGGAAGAAATTTTGCTGATGTGGTATAGCTACAGTGAGGATTGAACTCATGTTCTTAAAGGAGTCCCTGTGACTTCTGTAGGATTTTTACCTTCTAAGATTATCTTGGGTCTACTTATGTGTCTTGTATCTATTTATGCTTACACATCTGTCTCCCCTACTCCTTGCCTCATAGTATAGCCTATGGTCATATTATATCTCCACTTTCAGTTTATAACTAACTTGAGGACAAGGACTATGTTATTTAAAAAATCCTTGTATTTCTAGTACCTTGGTACCTACCAGAGGAGGTGCTTAAAAAATGCTTGGGTGGTCACTCCATGTTATTGAAGACATTGCTGTGTTTTAGCAAAAAATTATGACTAGAGGTCTAACCCCCATATCAGGGGTGGGGAACCTACAGCCTCGAGGCCACATGTGGATTCAGTTAAAGGGCCCCACTTGAGGACCTAGAGGGCCACATGTGGCCTCAAGGCTGCAGGTTTCCCACCTCTGCTGTATATGATAGAATGGAGTAAATTCTTGCTCGGTAGATTGTCCAGGTATCCCCTGCTGCCTATATGAAGTGAGCTGCTTTCATTTTTATTTTTTTTCTCATTTACATTTCAGCAGATAAGAGAATTATAAATTTAGAGCTAGAAGGCCCTTGGAGGACATGAAGTCCAGTCTCCTCCTTTTTCATAAATCATTTGCATGAAACCTTGTACAGCAAGTACCTTTTGTCTCCTGCTTATTTCTGGGTCTTTAGGCACCAAAGAGAGAAGGAAACCAAGAGCCTAACAGTCCCAGGGAGGACTGTGGTAAAGGTCAGTGGTTAGGATTTGAGTAGGTCATGCTTCATGGCAAGACCTTTCCAATGGCACATGCAAAGCTTTGTGATGTTAGCCTTTCTGGGCCCTCTAGGGCACAGCAGAGACATTGAAAGAAGATGAAGAAAAAACTTTATTGACTGCAGGGAGGGGAGGGGAATTTTTTGGAGCCAGCTCATGGAAGTACCAAGCGAGGGACTGGGCAGGAAGGGATTACAGGTTCTCTATGCACAGGGGTCAGTGATCAACCCTGGTCATGCATGGAGACAGTGTGAGGAGATTGGTGTGAGGTGGCTTCCCTTCCTCTGACTTTGAGTCTTGGAATGCTTACTAAAGGGACTCTCTGTTCCTGTGGTAAAAGCAGGGAACAGAACACAGGAAAAAACGTGCCAGGGAACTGAAAATCTAGCTTTATCATGGCAGCTGTGCTCTGCCCCTTCCAAGCTTTGTGCAACCCTTTACTTGTGTTTTCACTGTGGCAAATCCTTTTGTCCTGTAGGTCAAATGGGTGGTTTCTTTGGGAATTTGCTGAGAAGGGGAATAATATTGGGGATCCAAGTGGGTGGAGCCATAATCCAAGAGAATTATGAGTTATTTTTTGAAGTTTATTCTTCTAGACTTTAAACAGAGTTCCAAGGTATTTGGGAACCCTTAAATACCTGTTGCTTCACATATAAACAGTTTGAAATGAATTAACAGTTTGACTTTTGGGTTTTACATACTACTTTGCACAGGCAGAGAACCCCAAGTGACTGCTTGAAACCTTGGTCCCACTCTCCCAGGGCGTCCAAAACTGTTTTTGCAAGGAGACAAGTATTGCAATAGTCTATGCGTGTGTGTATACATATACACACATATATACATATTATATATGAAAATCATATATGTATACGTAAACACTATATACACATGCTATATATGCACATGATATACATGTATATGCTACATGTGTACATACTATACATAGGGGACAAGTATCGTAATATAAAATAATATGTAATAATATCACACACGTATAAATACTGTATACAAGACAATTATCATAATATTATATATAGTATATACTGTATAATAACATATAATAAATATGTGTACACACTACATATTAGATATAATATTGCAATATATGTGTGTACATATGCATACATATATATATTCAAACATATATATGTGTATGTGCACACATATACTTTTAATTTTTTGCAAAAGGATTTCCCTACCTAGTAAAGGTAGAATTACCCAGCACAGAGCAAGGATACATGAAGCAGGATCAGAACTAATAACATTTGTCATCATGGTAACATTCTCCATACCTTTCTCTATTCCTGCACAGTGAGATTTGTCCCTGATTCCCATCTCACAGCAAAGAGCTCCAGCTCAAGGTGAGGGTCTCAGCAGGACAGAAACACAACAGCCCCTTTCCTTTCAATTGCTTTTTAACCCAAATTCTGGATGATTTGGTGGGGGGGAGGCTTTTGAAGGGGAAAGTTACTCAGATAATTGTGAAGTCGGGGTGTGCGGCTTGTGACTTGAGGCTTGTCCATTTGTCTTTTACACACTCGGTATTCTGACTCTCCTCTCCCTTCTATTTTACAATTCTGTGTTGTTGTTGCTGTTTGCTCACAACTAGTCTTAGTTGTGGCAGAGCCCATCACATGCACTAAGACGAGGCATCTTTGGCCCAGAGAAGTTGAGAGACTTGCCCAAGGTCACACAGGTGACAAAGGAGGAATTCGAATGCAAGTGCTATGACTCTCAATCCAGTGGGCTTGCCCCTGGCTCACCTTGTGACTCCCGTGTCAATGTCCATTAGTTGGGAGCTCCTAGAACCCGTCATTCTATTCTTGACAGGACCCAGCTCAACAGCCCATTGCTAAGGCTGGATAAATGAATGAATGCATGGCGGGGACTATGCAGATGAATGGGCCAATGATGAAGAATAAGCTGCATTTCAGAAACATGCTTTCTTAAGAGAGCAACCCTACAGGCTTTCAGGGAAGTCATGAAAGGAGCTTCTTGGAGGCCATGCCGTCCCTGCTGCTTGGGTCTGAGCCGTTGGAGTAACTGAATTTTTGCAGGCCTAATTTAAAATGGCAGGTACTCTTTTTGTTTTTCTTATTGACATGTATCAGTTGTGTCCAGCTCTTTGTGCCGCCATGGCAAAGATACTGGGGTGGTTTTGCTAGTTCCTTCTCCCGATGATTTTACAGATGAGGAAACTGAGGCAGACAGGGTTAAATGACTTGCTCAGGGTCACCTAGCTAGTAAATATCTGAAGCCAGATTTGAGCTGCAGAAGATGAGTCTTCCTGACTTGAGGCCTGGTCCCCCGTCCACCACTCCCCTCAGTTACCCCTAGCAGATGCTCTATATAGGCCAAATTGGATCCAAGTCAGTCCTCACAGAATAAATTTCTTACATAACAAATCCTAAATGACAAGAAAATTCCAAGGCATTTTGTACTTATGTATGTGTTTTATTCCTACCCCTTTGTACCTCACCCTGTACTTCCTGTGCAGATTGTAAGCTTCTTGAGGACAGGAACTGTTGGACTTTTTATCTTTAAATCCCTAGAGCCTACCTAGCACAATGCCTGGCACCCTGTAGATGCCCAACAAGTGTTTGTTGAATTGAAATAAGATTGAATTAAGCCATGGAGGAATCCATCAGTTAGAACTCAATTGAGAAGAAGGGGTGACAGGGACTCAGGATTAGGGTTTAGGCATTGACAGATTACATTTTTTCAGTTGAAGTGATTAATTTTATTATCAGATGGTACATCTGCTATTCATTTAAATGAGTTATTCAGAGTGCATCTCTCTCCAGGGTAGAATAACTATTGAAAACCAAAATGATGAGTCAGCAGAGGCACTTGCTTCATGCACAGAAAAGAACAGCAAAACCCAACAGCTCCCATTTGTATCACGTTTCAGGGTTTACAGAGTGCTCTCCCCACAACAACCCTGTGAGGTAGGTCAGTGGTCCATCCATTTGTAGAAAATTGATATCTCTTTTGTCTGTGGGTGGATGGGCATTATGGTTGAACATCAGAAGCAGGGAAGGAAGAATTTTTATTTTCCTATCATTACAGAAGTAACCAATCTGCCTTAGTGGATTTTGGGAAAAGAGGTACTGGAGGGAGAGTTGGGTTAGGATAACAAGGTACAGGTTTCTCTGAAAATCAGATCCACTACCCATTAGGTAAGAGTTTAACATGAGAGAAGTCTGTAGGGAAGGCATAGGCAAGAGAAGGAATCTGCACGATGTTGGCTTTTTTTTAATCAATGAAAATAGTAACTCATCTGGACCATAATCTTTAGGAAGGAGGAAGGTTCATTCTGTCTTTAAAACAAGAAAGTATTTAGTAGCACTACGGTTTACATGTTATTAAATAAGTTTAAGTGTTGAGCCTCCAAGCAGAATTCTGCTCCCTTCCAGTGTACTGTACCCCACAGAGATGCCTTGTTTTTACAGAAACTTCCTCTTTTGGTGAATCCCCAAGTACTCTAGCTGGGAAGTGAAATTCTGAACTTTCTGCTCACCTTTGGGTTCTCCCTCCTTCCGTTTTGGTAAACTTTCTCCCTAGCCCCCCTCAGACTCCAAATACCCTCATAGTCTTCCCTAGCTCCTCTTCCCCCTCCTCATATAATGTCCACACCAGGATATTGTAATAACACCGCCCTTGGGAATTTGCACAATTTCAGGGCTCAAAGCCTTCATCTAAAGGGACGAAGCTGTAATGGTAGGATTTCAGGCAATGGCTAACAGGTAAGGGAGCTGCTTCTGGTCCTGAAAACTCACCGGTCCTCAGTTACCTATTGCCCACGTGGGGGATGTTTATGTCTATGGCTCTGCTCCTTCATGCCCCTAGCACAGAAGTTGTTCTGACTCCTAAGAAGATCACGTTATTGTCATTGATTAGGACTTTGTGCCCACTGCTATGTTCTGTTCTTTTTTTTTACTTTTTCCAATATTTATAGTAGATTGTTAGGAATTAGCCTTTCTCTATACGCTCCTTCCACTGAATTCTTGGTGCTTTTTCATTACTCCTCACAATGGTGTGTGAGGTAGGTAGAGGGCAGAGATTTTTTTTTTAACTCAGGCACAGTAAAATTAAAGAAGTTACCCTCAGTCACGTAGCATGCTGTTGAGGGAGTTAGCATGCGAATCCAAGTTTTGACCTCGAATTTCTATGTTCTAGTCCAATGACAAAATGAAGGGGAATATGCCTTCTCCTTTCTTCAAAAGATCTCCAGGCACTGCAGTATTACTGACAAACCTATCTATGCTGTGAAGCATTTGGCCAGTGGAATTACCCACAAGTTATAACAGGAGGGTTGGGAGCCCCAGGTGTTTATCATCCAATGAGGGGAGATGAGGCAGGCCTCGGAAAGCCCACCTGGGATCGCCTCTCTTTTCTGTCTTATTTACTGCACTTTTGTACACAGATCATCGTGGCAAAAGATCAAGAAAAGAATGGAACAATTAAATCAGCCTTCCCCAGCAGAAAGGCTACCCAACAGAGAACTTGGCAGGTGTTTCCTCTTTCCTGGAGCACACAGGGCTAGGATTTAAGAGCCAATTTCCAGCTTCCATCTCTGTCTAAAGCTTCCAAATGGAGCCCAGTTAGAAAAGCTGCAGGGGAAACTCGTCTTAGATCAGACAGAACTGCATGTGGGTGAGCAGGATGAACCCTAAGGGCTCTCTTCTTCTCTACTCTCTTTTCTCCTCTAATCATGGAAAGGTATTTATTTGCAAAACAAATTCACAAAAATGGGCCTTTTTTCTTAGAAGGTGCTTTGTTTCTCGAGGTAGACTGCAAACTTGAAGGCTGCTGCATTGGTTAAATAGAAGAATTTATCCTGTAGCAAAGGAGGAAGGGCCTCCCTCCCCTCCCCCACTTGCCTCCCCCAGGGACCTTCTCCTTCCTTCCATGGAACCTCAGATCTGGAACATTCCCTGGGAACTTTGCAGCTTGGTTGATCACCTTCTGTTTGTTTGTGCTTTCCATACGAGTGGGTGAACCGTCAGATGTGTGCCCTGGAACCACTGCATATGCAGTTGTGCACCTGGCCAGCTATGGGCAGCTATCTCCAAGTGGTGATGGTACTCTGGGAGCCCAGATCTGCAGATTGGCTTGTAAAAGCAAGGGTGGCTAGAATGCACCTTTTTAAGCAGGTAAGAAGCTACGAGCCTGTGACGTCATGGTCTCCTGCTTCACATGATCTCTAAAGGTGTGGGTGATCAGTGATGAAGGGACCCTAGATCTCTGAGGGATTAAATCTGTGAACCTTCCTGGTTAAAGAAAGGGTGCCCAGAATAGTTGTGGTTTTTGTCTTATTCCAAAATAAAATGAATAATATTATTAACACCACGGATCACTAGAATGACAACTGTCACTGCCCTAATAGGTCTAGGGCCCAGAAGTGGCCATGATTATACCTGCTGAACCAGTAATCTGGCTCCTTGGAATCGTCTGGGGCCATAGACATTTAACTAGCTGTGGGACTGTGGGCAAGTCACTTAGCCTCTTTGTGCCTCAGTTTCCTCATCTGTAAAATGAGAATTTTGAACTTGATCACCTCTGAGGTCCCTTCCAACTTTAAATTTGGAAGGAGTAGTCCAGGTCAATGAAGTACTGTAGGGAGCTATATCATCCAGGTGATGGAAGAAGACTCATTCCTCTTGGTACTAGGGAGAGGGGAGGCTCCTGGTAAACACTCCTCCTCCAATCAGTCCAGGCTCCTGGCCACCCCTATATGGGTACAGATGGGAGTGGTAGTGTCTATTCTGGTGGGTGGGGACCTGAGCACAGCAATTACCAGTGGCACATCCCTTGCTCTGCTGTATTGTCTTTAATTCTAAAGCATTTTCACGCTTATGATTTCATTTTATCCTCACATCCTTATGAGATGAGAAAGGGCAAAGTTTAGTGTCCCCATTTTACAGATGAGGAACCTGAGGCACCAGACACTGAAGTGAGACAGTGAATCAGTGGCAGAGCCAAGATGGCTTCCCAGGTCTCTCTGACTTTCAGTTGGTGGTGTTCCCTCTAAAGGCCTAAAGTCACTGCCTGAAGAAAGCCCACATCCATTGATTATCATTCAGTTGTGGTTGCCTGTTTTCACAGAGGGACTGAGTCTTCACCCCAAAACTCTGAGAAAGAGGAGAGAGTTCCCAGGGGCAATGCCAGCCAATCGGAGCCTAAAGGATACAGTGCAGCCTCCAATGGCTAAGTGTTCTACTTTCCTACACTCTTCCTTGGAGAAAAATTGATCATCTCCACTTAACAATAGCCAGAGGGGATTTGGGACTATCAACTAAAGCATTCCTAAAATCTCTTAATACAGACTTGCAAATAAGTACAAAGCATTTACCAGTCCACATAAATGCTCCTTTAGATTACCCACTTGCCAGGAGTTACAAGGAAAACAATTTTTTTAAAAAATTGACAATTCTTGCTTCCACACTTGGTTGGATTCATGACTTGCCATTTTTCAAGCTGCTACTTGCAAAGGTTTGCATTATTTTGTGTGCTCAAAGACCTATCACTTGGCAAGGGCTTGCAAAGAGCTGGAACTCTCCCATGGCTTTTTCGGAAAGAAGAGACCTTTGTTTGGTCTGAGGCCCCAGGGTAGTGATTTTCATCCAGCCTCTCTGAAGGAGGCTAGGTGCTTTCAGTCATCCAGGTGCTGCTCTTCCCAGGTAGATGTGGGGATGGCACTGTAGGGGTCCACAATGACTTTGGCACAGCGAATAATCATTAAAATAAGGAAGAGGCAAAGGAAGACAAAACAGGCCAAAGTCAATCCTTTGTCCACATCGACTTGCACAGGCATCGGGGTTGGCTCTTCCATTGTGAGGTTGTTTCCTCATCTGGTTTTATTCTGACTGGTACCATCCTTCTATTTCTAAAAAAAAAAAAATCCCAAAAATTAGATAATGCTTACTGTAACCCAGGGGAAGAGTAATAATTACTGAGCAGAAATTGGCTCTTAACTAGTGCCAACTTTGGGAAAAGTTTTCATGTATTAGTTGTACAATTGTTACCTCATTTTTGAAAATTAAGGTTAGAGAAACTGGCTTTGTTTCCCAGGTAGGGAGGCTGACATTCACTCTGAACATTATAGACAGACTTAAGATTAGATTTTCCATACTTAGCAAGTTGAATAAATGCCCCTAATGCTAGCTTAATTTGTAGGACTGGGAACATCAGCTATGAATGATGTCACTAGGGTGAGTCAAGTGTTAGAGCAGATACGGAACTAAATAGTTAACTCTTCCTTCATGCTGACCCCTACCCCCACCTCTAAAGGGCAAGCAATAGTACGGAACATTGAATTTAATGTCAGTTTTTAATTTGTTGATTAGCTTTGCTGATTTTTTTTTTCATTCCTCTTCTTTTAAAAAAATAGTATGGGTTATCAGGAACGGCTCTTTGGGAGAAAGAAAGTGGGGGGGGGGGGGATATAGGCCATGTAAATAAAATGATGCCAATAGAATTTTTTATTTTTATTTTTTTTTAAAGTCCAGATGCCCTTGGCTGCCAAGGAATAAAGGCATCTAAAAGTGGAGCTGAGACAGCCTCTACAAGATAGGTTGGACAAACTGTCATGATGCTGAATCTTTAGGTAAGGCTTTCTAAGTGGCAGATCACTACTGTTGTCTCTCATAAATGCAAATGATGCAAAATGTGGTTGAATGATGGTGCCTCCGAGAGAAATAGCGAAGTCAGGAGGAGGCAGAAATGTTGAGGGAAAGATAACTTAGTTTGGGCGATGTTTGATTTGGGGTACTGGTAGGATATCCAGGTAAAGATAACAGAGGTACCAGAGGCTTATTGGTTTTGATAATCTGGTCCTGGAATGGGGTAAGCAGTGAACATGCCTGAATTCATTCTCAAATTTTTCAGTTCTCAAACTCTACCCCATTGGTTTATCTTGGCATAGCACAGGAAGAAACTGAAATGTAGGATAGAATAGGCTACCAATTCATACAAGGCTGCCGTCTTGACATGCACCTTGGTTCAGACTGTACAGTAAGGAGAGATGAAGAAGTCGGGGTACAGTTGTAAGAGGAGGGGACCCTTGAAGATTAGTTTTATACTTAGTTTTGGACAAATCAGTCCACATTGTCCAGAGCTATTGCACTCCACCCTTCTCTTTCTTATTTAAATTAAAGGAAATCAAGTTTGACCTGTAACCACACATAGTTATCCTATAAATATGGGCCATTTAAAAAAACTGAAAAGAGAACAGGAAAAGAGCTCTATCTTTAAAAAAAAATTGCATGAACTTCACGGGTTTCTTTTAGGTACAGACTGAATTTACATAGGGAATAGTAGTATGCTAATTTGCATAGCAATTTAAAGGGCCATCTCTTATTTATATGACAACTTTATCACTCTGCAGAAAACCAGGTGCAAAAGTTGTCTTGACCCACTCTTTCCTTGACTCCTTTTACTCTGGTTTCCAACCCAATCCTGTGACTCCTCTATTGAAGATCACTAATAACTTCCAAATCCAACAGCCTTTTCTTTTAATTTTTATCCTCCTTGATCCACTTGAATCATTTGATATTGGAGATCATCCCCTCCTGAATAATCTCTATTTCCTTGGTTTTAAAGATAGTATATATCAATTTTGGTTCTCCTTCTTCCTTTTAATATTTGTCTCTATCTTTCTCTACCACTTCTTTGTGTCACTTAGGTTTCTACCATTCTCTCTCTCTCCCCTCCCTCTCTTTCTGTCTGTCTCTGTCTGTCTGTCTGTCTCTGTCTGTCTGTCTGTCTCTGCTTCATTACTTATGGAGGTGACTCTCAAATTATCTCTTCTGAGCAGCAGCATCTGAAACTGAAAAGGTCTAAAACTGAACTTGTCTTTCCATCGAAACCTCTAACTCTACCATTTCTTTCAGTGGTAAAACCATTCATCCAGTCTCCTGTCTTCAAAACTTATTGTTATCTTTGGGATGAGGAATGATCAACCATTTACCGAATTTTGTTCATTTCACCTCAGCAACACTGTGTTGCATCTATCCCTTTCCCTCTATTCCTATTGCCATCACCCTAGATCTGATAACTCTTCATTACCACTGGGAGTACTGGAAAAGGTTCCTAATAGTTCTTTTCAACTCTATTCTCTCTTCCTTCCAAAGGCTTCGTGATACTTATCTTCATTATGTCCCTCAGTTGATGGTTTTCTATTGTCTAGAGCGCATAGCTCAAGCACCTTCTCTGGTGTTCAAGATTTTCCATGATTTGACATCAATCTGACTTTCCATTGGTATCTCAGACCAATACCAGTTATCTCTTCTATTCTGTGAAGATATTTATTCTCTTTCTTTGAACATGTCCTGTATTTCTTACCTTCATTGCTTTAGTTATGCTGCCACATACACTTGGCAAATTTTTCCCTATCTTTTAAAACTCAATTAAAAATTCACCTTCTCTAGGAAACCTCCCTTGTCCACCTCCTAACCCCCAGAACCAAAGAACTCTTTGATTTCTTTGCTCTTATGTGTTTATGTCCTGAAGAGTGTCTTCTTCCTAGAGCATAAGCTGTGTGAACTTAGGGACTCTTTAATCTCAACTTTTCATCCTCCCTCAATACCTAGCCCCAATATGTGCACAGAGTAAGTATTCAATCAGTGTTTGTTGAATTTTAATTTTAATATGATGGTTGAGAGAAAACCATATTTTTATCAGTCAGTATTTATTAAGCAGCATCTTGGGCTATCACATCATCTTGATCTTTGTCTGACCACTAGAGCTAACGACTCTGGAAAAGAGAGTGAGTCTGATGCTTTTGTGCAGCTCTACCCCACTCATATCCAATTCACAAGTAAGTCAAGACATAACCCTTGTGATGTCATTGGTTCTCTTTGAGAACAAGGACAAACATAATTTACCAAGCACCTGTACATGCCTTGGCCCTGGTATTTGAGTATGATGATTACTGCCTGGCGAAGAATAGGAACCATAAATCCGGAATCAGTCAGTCAATAGACATTTACTAAACACCTATTGTGTATTAGGCACTGTGCTAAGCAAGGAAGATACAAATAAAAAAAGAAAGAAGAAAAAGACAGACCCTATCCTCAAGGAACTCATAATATTGTGGAGGGGAAAACAACACACAAAAGGAACCTGAAAAGAAGGGACAGATGAGGACAAGGTATCCAGCAGAGGTATGATGGAGATGTCCAAATAAGTCCAAATTAATGCAATTGTGGGAAAGGAGGAGATGGTTATTTGGGGTCCTCTCCAAAAATGGAAGTTTTGGAGCTCATGGCTCCACCCTCCAATCAGAGGAGCAGAGAATACTGATGAGATGCAAGTCTCTAGGATGTTTCCATCTTGCAAGATGATGAAATGCCCCAATGATAAGGTGGTTGGGGATATGATGAAGATGTCCAAATAAGTATAACGGATGAAGAATGAGCTACAGATGCTATTTTGAGATCAAGTAGATGGCACAATAACAGGAAAAAACGGCAGAACCATTTTTCTCTTGGTTCTGTCCATTCTTCTCATGTAACCTTCACAACTACACTGTGAGGTAGGTGCTATTACTGTTCCCATTTTTAATAAATAAGGAAATTGAGGACTAGACAGGACAAATGACAACTAAGATTACATAGCTAGAAAAACGTAGAGGGCAGGATTTGAACTCAGATCCGAACAACTCTAAGTCCTGTGATCTATCCGTAATACCTAGCTTCCGATGGTGGTGGTGGTGGTGGTGATGATGATGATGATGTTGATGATGATGTCTTATAGTTATATAATGCTTACTATGTACCAGGCACTGTGCTAAAACTAGGTCTTGCAGTACTGAATTAGGGCAAGTCTTGATTTTCAAAAAAGGTAGATTCAATAAGCTATAGACTAGCACGGTTGCTTTCCATTCCTATCAAAATTTTAGCATGTATTATTAACGGGATTGTTTTGAACATTTAGGAAGGAAAATAATAATCACTAACAGAAAATGTAACATCATGGAGGACAGATCATGGCAGACTAACTTCATTTCTTTTTATAGCAGAGTAATTAGACTAGTAGGTGAGGGGAACACTATAGAAAGTATACCTACATATCAGCAAAATATTTGACCAAATTTCACATGCTATTTGTGTAGACAAGGTGAAGATATTGGGTTAGATGATACAGTAAGTCCTCAGGTAGTAGCATGGCTGTACCAAAGCGTAGTTATTAATGGTCTGAGGTCAACTCAGAGGGAGATCTCTAGTGGGGTATTTCAGGGATACCTCCTTGTACCTTGCTTTGTAATATTTTTATGGTGACTTAGATGACAATATAATCAACAAATTTTCACCTGATAAAAAAATCTAAGAAGGGAGACTACTAATGACAGCTTCTATTTATTAAATTTGCCTTAAATTTTGTGAAGCACTTTACATATTTCATTTGATTTTCATAATAACCCCATTAAGTAAGTACTATTATTATCTCCATTTTGTAGATTAAGAAAGGAAGTTTTAAGGAGTTTAAGGGAAATACTCTGGTCTTGTGTCCTGTCTGATAAGAGAGGCAGGATTTCTTTCTGACCCAAATCTGGTATTTTGTCCACCAAGTTCTGCTGCGTTTGACAGCTAAGACCTTGGGTCATAGAATTAGGATCCCAGAAGGATTTTGGCAGGAACCTGAATGGGAGGAATCTAATAAGATGGAACTTAATAGGGACAAATGTCAAATTACATACATAGGTTCAAATTAACACCTGCACAAAGGATAGGGAACAATTGACTACTGTACAAGTTGTTCATGTTCTGTACAAGTTCAAAGTGAGTTGACAGTGTGACATCAGAGCCAAAAGAACTAATTTCTCCTAGTCTACATGAGGAGAAATACAAATTCTCATAAAAAGGTGATGAATGTTCTTCTGTCTTGATTGGAAAAAAAAAAGAATCTTAGTATTGGGTGTATTGGGTTTCTTTTGGATGCCCACCACATTTTGGGAAAGACATTGAAAAGTTGGAACTTATTCTGAGGTCAACCCTTGTTGAAGAGACTAGGGGCCATGATTTACAGTGAGCAACAGAAAGAATGAGAAAATCTTTAGCTTCGAGAAGACAAGGGGCCATGGTAACTTATTTAATTGTTTGAAGATCTGTTATATTAAAGAAGGGCTAGGGGTGGCTAGGTGGTGCAGTGAATAGAGCACCGACCCTGGAGTCAGGAGGACCTGAGTTCAAATCTGGCCTCAGACACTTAACACAAAAACTAGCCATGTGACCTTGGGAAAGTCACTTAACTCCAATTGCCCTACCTTCCCCCTCCAAAAAGCAAAAAAATAAAAATAAAAAAAGTCTAGCCTTTTCCTGATTGACCCTAAAGGGGAAAACTAGGAACAAAGTATGAGAGTTGCAAACACAGAGCTAAGCTCAATGTAAGATGAAGTTCTCTAATAATAAGAGCTATCCAAAAGTGGAATGGACTGCCTTGGGATGGAGCAAGTGTGGAAGGCTGAGATTTCTAACTTTTGACTTGGGCCCTGGTGGCATCATAATTGGTGTTCCAAGATCTCAGCAGTCCCAAGAGGAAATGGAAGACAAGTTATGTCCACAGGAGCTCCACTGTTTCTTCCTGTCCTTTTCTGTCCCATCTCTGTTCCTCATTACTTATCAGTTCCCATAATATTGGAACTGCCATAATAGACCATAAGAACAACCACAGTTCATTCAACCAAAAGAGTAGGACTTTCCATACAATAAGTGATGGGTGCTACTGTGGCATGATACTGAGGGCAAGTCCTATTACCATACCTTAATGAGGGATACATACTGCTAAGATCTCAAGAAACTTGGACTGCAATTTCCTATAGATAGCATTAATAGTGCTATACTTCAAGTATATTATGTATTAAATAAGGTTTTTATGGGCTAGCCTGGGTATCTAATCATCAGTCACATTTCTATTGGAAAATACATTAGAGTTCCAAACAACCTATTTATAATTGAGCTTTTGGGAGCATAATCTATTCACACTTTGGGGACTGTCCATATATTACTTTAGTGCTGTCTTCCTGTGCCCTCCCCTTAACTAAATAAGCTCCAAGTTTAAGCTGGGTGAATCCCCCGAGTATCACAGGAAATTACAAAAGTAATTTAAGGATAAGGTGCATGCTCTGTTATCAGGGCACATCACTGAGCCCCTTATTGCTAAAAAAAAAAATGGATAGCTAGTGAATTACTTTGAATTGCTATCAAGGTGATGCTTCAGTTATCTAAATTCACAGAATCTTAAACTTGGAAAGGGTCTTGGAGGTTGTCTGGTCCAACCTCATATCTAACATGTGAATCTCTTCTACAACATCAAAGAATCTCCAGATTTGTAAGCTTTGGAGTAATTTCTTCTAATGTTCTAGTTTCTTTTAATTACATGGCAGATAGGAGTACTATGAATTATCTAATTTTGTCCAAAACACTGCTTTATAAGATGTAATGACATAATTAAATTATTTAATTTAAAGCAATTATATAGCAAATAAAAAAAGAAAAAAACTCACCTGATAAGGTCTAGACAGATGGGGTCTGTTTTTCCCCCTGTCTGGCTTGCAAACCACTCCAACTGCAAAATTTCAGGTTTTGGTGGTTCCTCAGAGGAGTGGTCATGCTGTTACAACTCACTCAAGGGTAATTCTGGTTTGGGGAAAAAAGACATTTATATTCCAGACTGTAGCTTCTGAGCCCCCATTAGTGTACATTTTTTAAAAACCAGTTACAATGACACCATTAACTCTTATACATAAAACATTTACTAATAGGGCCAAAGCAAACATAATCACACTTTAACATTTACTTAATAGAAGGCAAAAGTAAAAATAACCAAAACATCAGAGAACCCATAAACTTGAGTTATGTTCTCTCACCAATGCACAAAATATCCAAAGAGGTGGGAGTGGGGGAATGGGCACACACAGAAATGGAGGAGTAAGGGACATGAATAGGGAAACCTATGTCCTGAAGCAGCATAACTCTGGACTATGGGCCTGAATGTTTGTGGACTCTAGGAGATAGCTGCACCACACATTAATTGTTAGGTGAGATCTGTCTTTTTCTAAGCCTCTCAGCTCCTTTGATGGAGGAAGCCACTTCTCTGTTGTTCTTGGGCCACTGAAGTAGTGTTAATCTCTTTTAGAGAACAGAAAGCTTAAGTTTGCTATCTAAAGAGCTTCCCAGGTTTGTTTCCTTGACTATGCATTGAGGCAGCATTACACTTTGAGAAGCAGCTCTTTCTAATCTTGGATCTGCAAAGCTATTCATCTTGTGTTCTCTAGGGACTTTGAGGGGTTTGTCCCCTTGAGTCATAGATGGAGTAAATGGAAACATGGGTAAACGTTGAGAGGTTTCTTCTCTCTTAAATTGCATATGGTAAATAAAGAACAAGGCAACCTTTCCCCCAACCAGCTCTTGCCCCACAGCCAAATATCCTCCTTTTCTATGGTCAACTCTTTCAAATAGAAGTTTTCTTCTAATTTGATTAGCTCCCACCTCCATTTCCATCAACAACCTCTGGTGGGCTGGTCTTAGCTTTTGTTGGCATAGCAGCTCCAGTGGTCTGTGTTCCATGTTTTGGCTTCTGATATCTTGATGTTTTTTTTATCAGCTTCTCTCATGAACTTCTCTGATCTCTCTCCTGAATTTGACTTCTTGATTTCTTACTTTATCTGGCTTCAGATTTTGCTTCTAAAGCCTCAAATCACAGCCTCATCTTATGTCTAGTGCACCATGTCTGGCTTAGATTGAGAAACCCCAAATCCACCTTTCTGTCAGGTATGACAAAAGTAGTTATTATATAATGGTTCTCAAATAATTCTTTAATGTCATTTTCCAGCAACATACTCCAAAGTTTTGAAAACAGTTATATTCAAATTAGCCACTGGGGAAATGATGCACTATTGCCATCCCTATCCAATTGTGCCTTTGATTGTACTGCTCTCACTCTGGTCCTCTCAGAACTCTCTGTATATCTTCTCAAGCACTTTTGCTTAAGGGTCTGCTTGTTTTCTCAGAATGGTTTGTTGTTTTTTTTTTCCAAACTGCTTTTCTCTGATTCACACTATGTCCCCTTTCCCACCTTTTTCAACAAACAAATTGTCCACCCAAGGGAGGTTCTTGTATGCATAAGGTATCTTACTCTAGGATTGTTTGAAATACAAAACAGAGTTATGATGCTTGCATTCTACCCTGGCTACGAAGCTAGGATATGAGAAAGCAAGGCACGATTCTGTTTTTCATGCCTCTCAATGCATAAACTCCCAGAGATTACTCACATGTTTTGTCAGTTTGGTAAATGGTTGATTGCCTGATTCCTTATTTATGGAACCAACCCATGAATACACTGAAGATTCATTTCTCATTGCTTGATTTTCTTATGGTCTTTTCTTTCTTCCAGTCTGGGACTTCTTATAATTAAGCATGGCGTCTACTTTTTGGGGTTTGGAAATACATCCACTCAAGATTTATACACTACATAGAAATGAAGGCTGAGCTGTGGGGAGACAGGGCCTTCTGCTGGCATAAGCCCAGCCCTTTGGTTCCCCAGCCAATATTTCTCAGCTCTGGCCTTCCATAGCCTCCAGGGAGAAGACAGAATGTTGTAGCAGAACTCACCATGCCCCAGACTGAATCTATTATCTTTCCCCCAAATCTTCCCCTTTTCCTAATTTTTCCATAACTCTGTGGATACCACCAGAGGTAACACCCTCAGCTCCTCACCTTCTCTCCCTCCCCTTATCTCTCTGTTGACAAGGCCTGTCAATTTCCCTTTTCATTACATCTCCTACATGTACTCCGTTCTCTCCTCTGTTACTGCTACCGCACTGTTGCAGGCCCTCATCACCTCATGGCCGTACTATTGCAATAGGCTGCTAATTGATCTCCCTGCCTCAAGCTTCTGCCCATTCCAATCCATCCTTTTGATCTTCCTAACATACAAGTCTGACAATGTCATCCCTACATTCCCCACTCGATACACTCCAGTGGTTCCCTCTCAGTCTAGGACCAAACATTAAATCCTCTGGCATTCCTCTTCACAATGTGCCCCCACACACATCTTTTCAGTCTTCTTAATCTTCATTCCTCACTCCCACCCACATACTCTGTGATCCAGTGATACGGCTTCCTTGCTGCTCCCTGAACAAGACACTCTATTTTCCAGTTCCAGGCATTTCCGATGACTTTTCCTCATGTCTAGAATATTATCCCTGATCATCTCTACCTCCTGATTTCCCTGACTTCTCCAAGTCCTAGATAAAATCCCACTTTCTTTTTCTGGCTTAATTCTAGTGCATTCCCTCTATCGGTTATCTATAATTAATATTATCTACATCTTGTTTGTACGTAGTTGTTGAAACGCCTATTGTTTCTCCCTTTAGATCATAAGCTTCTTGAGGGCAGAGACTATTTTCACCCCTTTTTTTTTGTACCCCCAGCACTTAACACAGTACCTGTCATATAGCTGGCACTTAATACATTTTTATTGAGGTAGCACATTCCACTTTTGGATAGCTCCAAGTACTAGGAAATTTTTCTGACTCCAGTGAATTAATTAAAAAAATTATTAAGTGTGTATTATGTGCCAAACACCATGCTAAGCACTGGAAGTACAAATAGATTGCCCCTGCCCTCCAGAAAGTCCATTTGAAAATGGGGGGGGGGGTTGCCTGGGAATGGGCGTTTTGGTCTGAAAAGTCACTAGGTTGATAAGTAGAATAGCAGAGAATTTGGTTAATGTGCTCTTTCTAGAAGCAAAGGCGATATTGATTTTACCATGGTTCCCAGAGTAAGCAAGAGATGGAAGTGGGAGAGATGGAAAGATCAAGTCTAAATATGCCCCTTCCATCTAATGCTCTTGGTTGTGCCCCACTGGAGCTAAGCAGAATAAATCTAATCTCTCTCTATGACACTCCCTCCCCCAAACACTTGAACAGAGCTATCATGTCCTCTATAAGACAATTTTACATAAACCCAGCAATTAATTGGAGTCTATACAAGTGAATTTACTTGCCAAATGACCTAATTTAAAAGGTGATAACATCAGAAGTACCATGAGTAGAGAGTATAGCAAGATGCCTGTTGGTTTAAGCCAATCCAGTTATGCTTTTGCTTTGATATACATACTAATGTGACTGGAGCAGTCCATAATATTGATTGTGAATCTGGGTATACTGAATACTAGAGTTCCATTAAATGTGTAGACACATCCTACGATAGAAGATTGATACAGTCTTTCAAATCTCCTCTGGCCAACCCAAAATTTACTCCCTGTCTCCATGACCATTTTTTTTTCCTTTTGGGGCATAATGGGTGACAACAATTAAAGTTTCAGGCTGAATGCTGCCAGTGGCATGGCCAGCAAATAACTCATTTCCAAAACAACATATCCCCTTTCTCAGTGTGACTTCCAAGAATGAAAGAATGCTTTTAAGGACCTTCTGGATCTTCTGTTCTGACCCCTTCATTTTATAGTTGAGAAAACTGAGACCCAGTGAATTTCAGTGATTTGCCTGAGGTAAGCACATATCTAGAAATCAAAACTCAGTTCTGTGGGACAAGGGAAAGACAGGACAGCTTGCCCTTGTAGCACACTAGTGGGGATGGGCTCAGAGTCCCCAAGATGGAAGCTGCCTCTAGCTACAAGGAACTGTTTTCCTTTGGAACAGGGGCTCATGTTTTCTCTGAGTTGATTCCTTTCTATTGGCCCAATCTGTTTGCAGCTGTTGGTTCTGAGCTGCTGATACAGCTTTTGTTCTATTCCTTCCAACAGTGCCTTCTTTTGCCCTTGAAACATTTCTCTGGTTGCTGTGTGACCACCCTCCTTCAGTGCTGCAGTCACAGGCTAGAAAAGTCTCACATTCCATCTGCCCCAGCTGGGAGTAACATCAGTAGAGATAATCATCCATGTTTCTTTCCTCTTGAGAAATGCACTTCCTGAACCTGAACCTTGTAAAAGAATGATAGGGCCCACTAGATTGTGAATTCCTGAATTTTGTCATAGAGTGACAGAGCCCACTAACTTGTAACAGTTTGAGAACATTTTGTATATTTTTAAACTGCCCCTTCCCAAGACTCCAACCCCCAGCATGATGTTTTATATATAATAATATGGTATCATGGGTAGCTAGGTGCCACAGTGAGTTTGAGTACTGGGCTTGAAGTCAGAAAGACCCATCCTCCTGAGTTCAAATCAGAAACCAGACATCTACTAGCTGTGTGACCCTGGGCAATTCACTTACCCCTCTTTACCTTAGTTTCCTCATCTATAAAATGATCTAAAGAAGGAAATGGCAAACCCTCCGGTATTTTTGCCTAGAAAACCCCAAATGGAATCACAAGGGGTTGGACACAACTGAAAATAACTAAAGAACCCGACAAAAGTGTCATCTTTGAGCCTCAAACAACCCTGTGAAGTGGGTACTACAGATATTATGATCCCCATTTGAGATGAAGAAACTGAGTCAGAGAGCCATTAAGTGCCTTACCCAACATCACAATGATACATATCAGAGAGAAGACTCAAACTCAGCTCTTCTTGACTCTCAAGTCTAACACTCTACCTTCTACTTCATGCTTTCTACCCATTAAATTAAATATTGTAGCTAGAAAGGAACCTAAAACTTATTTAGTCCAAATCTCTTTCTTTTTTTTGCTTTATTTTTTGGAGGGGGGAGGGTAGGGCAATTGGGGTTAAGTGACTTATCCAAGGTCACATGGCTAGTAAGTGTTAAGTGTCTGAGGCCGAACTTGAACTCAGGTCCTCCTGACTCCAGGGCCAGTGCTCTATTCACTGCACCACCTAGCTGCCCCTAGTCCAAATCTCTTAGCTCACAGAAGAAGAAACTGAGGTCCAAAGAGCTTCATCTTGCCCAAGGTCACACAGCTAGTGATCAAGACAATTTAAAAAAAGAAAGAAAGAAAGAAGTTCCCTGATCCCCGAATCCAATGTTCCTATTACAGTCATATTATCTGGTGCTCCTCTTCTCTGTTCTTTTTACCCACTCAAAGCTGTTAATGACTTTAGCTCCAAATTCTGCCCTGCTTCTCAATCTCACCCTTTATAAACTGATCTAATCTTCACAGTTAGAACAAAGGTGAGAAATCAGAGATTTTCACTAATAATTCAGGTGATTCCAGGCTCAATGATAGCTCCATTTAAAAATTACTTTCCCCACAATAAGCCTCTGTGGTTGGCACTACACATTATCGAAACCTCCATTTTACAGTTACGAAATTAAGGCACAAAGAGTAAGTGATTTGTCCACAGTTTCTAGATGGCAAATGGTAGAGCATGAATCCAATACATGTCTAATGCTTCTGTGTTCAGCATTTTCTCTCTCTCTAGGTCACAGTACCATAGAATTATGGATCTTGAGATGGAAGGGACTTTAGAGGCCATCTAGTCCAACCCCCTCATTTTGCAGATAAGGAGTCATAGGCCCAGAAAAATTAAATGAGTTATTCAAGGGAACAAGGTAGTAACACCTGGGTGCAGAGCTAAGATTTGAATCCAAGCCCTCAGACTCCAAATCCAGCACCTTTTCCACTGTACCACAGCCTTCTTCCAACCCTTCATATATATCTATATACTACACTTGTGTGTATGGATTGCAAGTTTTCTTGTCTCTGGAGCAACTAAGTATCGCTCTGTTGTCACAAGCCTGGCTTTAAAACAGGCAGGATGATTTTATCCAACTTTTACCCAACTTTTTTCATCATTTGAGAACTTTGCCTTTTCAGTTGATGTTAAGAAAATCTTCAAAGGCTGTGGCAATTTGTGTAATGAACTAAGATGATATACACCTCTTACATTCGTAAATCAAGCATAAATCCATAGCTGCACTCCTACATATGCATTAAGTACACTCTGTTCTCTCCCCTGGAGCCAGGAGGGCTACGTCTGCCCTTTATCATGGAGCATCTTTTCTCTATTGCCTTCGGCTCAGGCCCCCACTGTCTGTGTTCCTTCCATTGTTAGGGGCTAGTGACTGATACCTCAAATCCATTTAACCACTTAACATTAACTAGTTTTTAACAAAGGGATATTTATTTTAAAGATATTGCAAAAATAAATGTGTAGACTTCTTTCTCCTGCCACCCCTGGGGTAGGGAGTAAGCTCAGACTAGTTCAGTTCTTAGTATCACTAAGTTCTATTAAATTTATGTCCAAAGATAATATCTTTGCCAGATAAGTGCTTGCTTTGGCTATCATTGGGTTGAGTCATCCAGAAGACCACTTCTTGTTTCTTGGGTATTGATGCCAGGTTGGTTTTAAAACTTATCCTGGCATGCTGGAACATTGGAGCATCCAGCTAACCTTTCAAAACTCAAAAAAAAAAAAAAAGGCCTGAGGTTCCAATCTCCCCACCTAAATTAGAAAAAAATCCAAGGACTGAATCCCATTTTTAAAGGCCATTTGGCCTTAAAGGGGAGAAGCACCAGCGTCACTCCCCTTATTATATTGGCTTTCACTGGACATCATGGTTGGAAGAGTCATAGAATGAGGAATATCCAAAATGACTGATGCAAGAATAATGGCAGAAGCTGATTAAGATCTTTTTAATGTCCTCAACACCAATTAAAATGCTTCCTATTGACCATACAGCTGGCAGACCATTTACAGAATGTTCACACATGTTCTAATGTTTCTTTAAGGTACTGACTTCCCTTAAACATCATCACAACTCTCGCAGAAGCAGGTTCCAGTCTTTCCACATGGAGAGATGTTATCTGAGTCATTTGCACATGTGAAAGACACCTGTGACTTTCCCTTGATTGAAAATTTTCTTGTACTCATCATCAACCAGGCAGGGGTGCATTTTGAACACAATTCCTTGACCTCAATCCGGAACAGTGTCTGGGGAGGCACAAACATTCTTTCACTTGTTTTCCCAGTGCCATATGGGAAAGGAGTTTAAAAAAATGTGGCAGAAATTTGTATGGGTTAAAATCATAATTGTCTGCAATTACAAATGTATGCAGATTTTTTACAAAATTTACCAAAGATTGCTGCTTGCTTAGTACTTAATAAGTGTCTGACCTATTTTTTTTAAAAGGCCAAAAACTTGTCATCCAGAAGGAAATCTAGTCCCCAGAGAGTTTCCTAGGCCATGTGGAGTTCTCCCTGAAGGGATTTTGGTGTGAGGGAAAACTAGAAGTCACCCTTTCACTCTTAGGCAAGAAACCAAACTGATCTGGGTAGGTGATACAACACAGCTCTGGGTCCTATTAGGCTGAGGGACTTCACTCTCTTTTTTTTCTTCTGGAGGGAGAGGGCAGGGCAATTGGGGTTAAGTGACTTGCCCAAGGTCACATGGCTAGTAAGTGTTAAGTGTCTGAGCCTGGATTTGAACTCAGGTCCTCTTGACTCCAGGGTTGGTGCTCTATTCACTGAGCCACCCAGACACCCCCATCTCTTTTTTTCAATAGGACCCCTGCATCTCTTCTGAACCCACTCTCACAAAATGAGTTCAATCATTGAGGAACTCCCAAAGAAAAAGAAAATGAAGCTTCCCATCTCAGGAAAGCTGTTCTCCTGTTATGATACCAGAGTACTGTCTGTGGAACTTGCTACACAGAGATTGAGAGACCTAGGGTAGACGGAAGTCATCCAATCATCCTTTGATTAAAAACCAGCTGTCCTGGATGAAAACTCTTCCACAATTCTTTGTTTGGAGAATCATCCAACTGGGCAGGGGATGGACAAATTTTCTAAGTGCTCCTTTCTACACAGAGCACACCAAAATTTGCTAGGAGTACTTCTACCATAGGTGATCAAGCCCCTTAGAGGTCCAGGCACCTTTTCTCTGCATACTTATTCCAAAGGCTACCTAATACTCCCCCCCCCAGTCGATCCCTGCCACAGCAAAGGTAATTTGAATAGAATCCCTGACACACTTAGTAATAGAACAAGTGAGGATCAGTTAGATAAAACAGCAAAACAACGTCAAAAAAAGCACAAAATTTGGGAAAGGCTCCCAAGAAAAGGAACTAAATACTAAAGGCTGATCACTTAGGATTTCCAGGTATGTAAGAAAACCTTATCCTGTGAATTTGCAAGGCATAAGAATCTTAAAATAAGGGAAACAATCTAGGTCTGTTTAACAGAAACATGAAAATATGAACATATCTCAATTGAGCATTATCGCTTTACTAATGCAAACTCCATGCTTTTCAATATCAGTAAGTATTCAGTAATATATCAGTATTAATATTTTAAACACTCATTGAATCAACAAATGAAAAAGTTTGCAAAATCATCTCTGATGGAATTGACCAGCAAAAGAACACACACTGGATAATATTTCCCTAACAGTCCAGCCTAAAGGAATTTTGCCAATTTCTCTAGTTTCCCACAAATAAAAGTCTCCACAAATGGAAGTCCTAGGTGGAGAATGCATCTGGAGGTCCACACAACTATAAAGGCCCATTTTCATCCCAGATGAGACCCACGTGTATCAGATGCACTCTGCTCTTTCTCCCAGATCCAGGCAGACTACTGTCAGGGTTCTAGGGTACCCCGAGAGGTTTGGGGAGTGTTTCTTCTCTATTGCCATTGGTTCAAGCCCTGACCAGTTGTGTTTCCCCCAATGTTAGGGCACAGTTCTATTTAGGCACTTAACATCAGCTAGGTGGCACAGCAGATAGTGCTGGGCCTGGAGTCAGGAGTCACCTTTCTGAGTTCAAATCTGTTTTCAGACACTAACTGTTTGACCCTGGTCAAGTCATTTAACCCTGTTTGCCTCAGTTTCCTCATCTATACAAATGATGTGGAGAAGGAAATGGCAAACCACTCATATATTTTTGTCAGAGAGCCCCAAATAGCATCACCAAGAGTTGTATATGACTAAAAAACTGACTGAACAACAATATTTACTTCCAAGATATGGAAAGAGCAAATGTATCAACAATTGGTGCCCAGAATTGAAGATGATACTTGAGATTTGGTCTGATCAAGACAGAATGCAATGCAGAATATCAGCTCAAGAACTGGTTTGATATTTCCAAATACTGATACATTATCGAGAAGTGAACAGCTGATTCTCTTTCTGGCTATTCCATCAGCCTAGAATGTTCTTATCTTTATCTCTGCCTTTCAAAATCATTTTCACAATTCGGGGACTTCTGCAAAGATTATCCCCTAAAGGTAAAACACTATTTCTGGTTAAAAAAATCAGTGTCGTAAGCACAAGATGGGATGTGTACGTGTGTGACTGGGCAACACAGACACTGGGGTTTTAGTAGACCGCGAGGTCAATATGAATGAAGTAGGTAATATGACAGATGAGAACATTAACGAGAGCAAAGGCTGCATTAATTCCAAAAGCTTTCCATAATGCATTCTGACAGAAAAACCTTCTCGCTACCCTGACGTTCCCCATGGTATTTTATGTTTATCACATCATGCCATGTATTAGGTATCTGTGTACATGTTTTATACCATGTAGTGGATTGTTCATCCCTCCATGACAGGGACTATTATAGTAAGAATAAGAATCGTAGTAAGTATTGTAGTAAGAATAGGAGTTCACTATTGCCTTTGAAGATTTAGAAAATGATTAGAAAACGAGGTAGATAATATAAAATCAACCTCATTTTAAAGATGAAGAAACTGAGACCCAGAAAGGTTATATTCTTCATTTATGGTCACACAAGTGTCAGAAGGAGGATTCAAACCCAGGTCTCCCAATTGAGAACAGCACTTTCCCCCTTGTGACATCACCTCTTCTCATAGACTTTTCATTGTAGTCTGCCCCAGGGCACCCACACAGTGCCTCCATAAAGTGGGTGCTCAGTGAATGTTTTCTGAATTGAGCAAGAGAGATAAGCATATAATTCTAAATCATCTTTTTGCCAATTCTTCTCTGCAGTCCTCAATCTCTGTTCAGTCTTGGAACTTGCACATGTATAAAAACAGAAAAGTTAGAGAACCAAGTTGCCGGAACCTAACTTGTGAGGGTGACTCCTCATCCTCTGGGACCAATAACAAGCATCATAAACCATAATGTGACAAGAAGAAGATTATTAGCATCTTTCTGGACACCTTTAGCCAAGGTGAATTCCAATGTAGCATGCGGTGATGCAAAGGCTGGGAATGGAAGTCAGAGCTGGGATAAGCCATTTATGTGTCCCAGGGAAGGTTGGAAAATTTAATCTTCTGTGTATTCCCATCTAATGGGGACTTAGAATCTTCCATATGACAGATTCAATTTATCACAAATGACATAATGTTAAGAAATGGCCCCTGCTTTTACAGAGTTTATGTTCAGTGAGGGAATAAGACGTGAACATGGATAGCCAAGAAATGATCGGTCAAATTTAGGAATTAATCTTGATAAATGAAAAGTCCAAAACTTAGCTTAAAAAACAGCTTCAAAAGTGAAGAACAGAGTGAGACTAGAAGACAGCTTATGTGAAAGAAATCTGAGATTTATAATAATAATAACAATAACTAGCATTTATATATCACTTAAAGCAGCGGTTCTCAACCTGTGGGTCGCAACCCCTTTGGGGGTTGAATGACCCTTTCACAGGGATCACAGGGGTCGCCTAAGACCATCAGAAAACACATATTTCCGATGGTCTTAGGAACCGAGAGACCACTCCTCTATCTGTCTCCAGGCAGGTCCTCCCACATGCAGATACGCCCACATATGAGTATTAAAGGGTCGTGGCATTAGGAAGGTTGAGAACCACTGACTTAAAGGTTGGGACCACTGACCTCACATTTATCCTCACATTTTATCCTGGACAGTTAGCGCAGTTCTCTCCATTTTACAGATGAAAAAACTGAGGCAGCTGGAGGTGAGGTGACTTGCCCAGGGTCACACAACTAGTAAGTGTCTGAAGTTGGATTTGAACTCAGGTCTTCCTGATTCCAGGAAGGTCCAGCATTCTATCCAGTGTATACCTCAGCTGAAGTGGAGCATCAACCCAATGTGTCAGCTGTGTAACATGGCTACCCAAAATAAAAGATACTTCAATTTTAAAATGCATTTATTTTAAGTGTATATTTATAATTAAAGGATTATAGGAAAAAAAAGTGTTTCTTGTGCCTAGCTACCTACCTACCTACCTGTGTGGTCTAACCACAGGTTGGTCAACAAACTTGATTAAGTGTCTTCTATGTACTAGGCACTGTGCTCAGTGCTGGCGATACAAGGAAAGACAATGATCCCATATCTAACCTCAAGGAGTTTCCATTTCAGTGCTGGCACTGATAGCAGGTAAACAAGGTGTTAGTTTCCAATCTCTCTCTAATTAGCTGTATGACCTTGGACAAGTAATTTCATCTTTTTTTTTTTTGCTTTTTGGAGGGTAATTAGGGTTAAGTGACTTGTCCAAGGTCACACAGCTAGTTGTTTGGTGTGTGTGTGTGTTAAGTGTCTGAGGCCAGATTTGAACTCAGGTCCTCCTGACTCCAGGTCTGGTGCTCTATTCACTGTGCCACCTAACCACCCCATAATTTCATCTTTTTGATCCCAGATCCTCATCTGTCAAATTAGAGGATTAGCCTTGACCATTTCCATATCTATGATATAATGATTCAAAAATTTCTAACTCAGGGAACTTTTTCACTTCTTTCTGGTCCCAATTGGAATGTGCTCATCATTAATGGGTAGAAATCTAATCCAGTTTAATTCAGTAAATCGCGCATTTATATTCAGCTGACATTTAGCAAAAAGTAAACAGCCGTCCAGTTCCTGGTCTCTCATTTGGTCAACTTTTATTCCATATAATAATCACTGACATCATTGCATTGTCCTTCAGCAAATAGCCAATGGGTTACCTAAATTCACTTTCTACTTCTTTGTGATCATTTGATCCAGGAAGCGCAGTGATTCTGAGGGATTTACCTGGAAGAAGTTGGCTTGCTTGGGATAGCTCTCAGAGAGCAAGTTTTCACCTGGGGAAACATCAACTGATTTAAGTGGAATAGGAATTGTGCCAAAGAAGGAAACCTAAATCCTTGACACAACATAAGTCTTATCTGAATACAGAGCACCATGAATTAGAGATGAGTTGGAAAGGGGAGATACCGGCAAAGACTAATGAGGAACTTAATGGGCCCAGTTCAAAGTGTTCAAAAACAGTATCTCAGACTTGTAGAACACATTCTTCCCAGCTATCTTTTGATCTGTACAGCTCTTAAGTGATAAGAATATATATTATACATCAAAGAAAAGTCATGGGACAAAAAGGAGAAGGTACCAAGGCTAATAATCTTATAGTACTGACAGGAAATTAGAGAAATCTGGGGTTCATTCCTGGCATTGCTACTTTCAGTTCAACTCAACCAACATTTATTCTATTCTATGTTATGCTATATTATGTTATGCCATGCTGTGTTATGTTATACTATATTACATATAATAACATATTGTGTTATATTATGTGATATATATAAAACTATGATATAGGTGATTAGGTAACATATGTACATATATAGAATTATGTTATATTATATTATATTATATTATATTATATTATATTATATTATATTATATTATATTATATTATATATTATCCATGTGCCAAATGCTAGGTGCTAAGGTTACAAAGGCAAATATGAATCTCTGTGCTCTCAAGGAGCAATGGTTTGCATTCCTCCCCAAACTGAATACTGTACACTTTCTATTATACTCCAGAAGTGTCTTCACCTGGAAGCTCACTCCAGCCTTGGAATTTTCACACTGGAAGTACCCCATGCCCCTGTGGCCTCTTCCTCTGATTGGATGGCTCCTCCATTTTAGGAGGGTGCCTAGGTCAGCCGTGTCCCATTCCTCTGTAGGCCACACTCGGGACTTTCTCAATCATCCTCCATCCCACCCCACCCCTAACTTTTCAACTTCCTCTAATGCGTTGTCTTCCCCAACTAGAAAGTAAGCTTCCTGAGAGGAGGAACTATCTATTTTGCTTCTTATATTTATATTACACCAAGTGCTCAGCACATTGCCTAGCCAATAATAGATGTTAAAATGCATGTTACCTGATGGACATTTTACCAATAATAGGTTGGTTGAATGCTGGTATTATGCAGCCCCATAAACACAGTTTCTGCTGTTGGACAACATAATGGACATCAATAATATGGACAATGTCCAGAGGAGAGCAACCAGGTTGGGAAGCTGTCTCAAAGCTCATTCCATAGGAAGAACTGTCACATGGAAGAGCAATTAGACTTGTTCTGTATGACCCCATAAGGAAGAACTGAGAGAAGTTGTAAAAAAGGAAAATTAATGTTTGGAAAAACTGCCCAGGACTAGAGCTATCCCAAGTGCAATGGATTTTCTTAGGAAGTAGTGAGTTACCCATCACAACCAGTCTTCAAGCAGATGGCTTAGGTGACTACTTGTCAGGCTGTTGTAATGGGGTCTGTTTTTGGTTATGGATCAGACTGGAAGGTTCCTGAGATATCTTCCACCTCCAAAATTCTGTCATTCAGTAGGTGTTTAATAAATGTTGGTTGAGTGAATTTTCATTCTACAAACATTTATTTGGTCCACTTTAAAAAGTGACCAGGCTTGACTTCATTGATTTGAGTTGGAAGGGACTTTAGGGATCATATCATTGGGGGACTTCTGGCTAGAATCAGCAGTCACAGTGGGGCACATGAATAGTGAAGTGTCAGGTCTGACACTTTTTTTGAGGCCTCAGGCCCAAAGGCCATCTTGAGCCAAAACCAAATTCTGCCACTTACTGGGGTGCTGTTCTGCCTTCCCTGAGGAAAACCACATCACTCCAAGGCACAGAATTTGCAAATAATCTCTGCTTTCTCCTACTTGTACCCAGGGATAGCCAGACTCAGATGGACACTATACTGGAACATGGACTGGCTGTTAGGAGACCCAGGTTCCATACCCGACTCTATCCCTAATTCCTTATGTGTTTATGAGCAAGCCATTTCAACTTTCTGAGCCTATTTTTTTCATTAGTGGAGGGGGGAAGGGAGGGGAAAAGAAGGTTGTTGGACTCAGTGATCTCTGAGCTGCTTTTCAGTTCTGAAAGTATATGATTTTGTGACTGATTGATAAATACTGCAAAGGAGAATCTCTGAATTAGAAGGGACCTCAGAGGTCTTCAGGTTCAACCTGAACAACAGGGCCCTCTACAACATGCCCAAAGTGTGATCATAGAGTTTTTGCTTGAGTGAAGGAGTCTTCGCTATATACCCTCTTCTCTCCTCTGATGTTGTCACCACTCCGGCATAGGCCCTCATCACCTCACCCTTGGACTATTGCAATAGCCTTCTAGAACATTAGTCTGCTTGTCCTAAGTCTCTCCCCACAACAGTCCACCCTCCATTTAACTGCCAAACTGATCTTCCTAAAGTGCAAGTCTGACCATGTTCAATAAATTCCAGTGGCTCTCTATCACCTCTAGAATCAAATATAGAATCTTCTGTATGGCTTTCGAAACTTTTCATAATCTGGCCCTTTTCTACTTTTCTAGTTTTCTTATGCATTATACCATCCCATCTCCATCTATAACCCTCTCTGTGTACTCTGCAATCCAGAGACCTGGTCTCTCTGCTGTTCCTTGAACAAAAATTCCATTTACTGACTCTGGACATTTTCACTGGCTGCCCTCCAGGCCTGGAATATTCTCCCCCTTCATCTCTATCTCCTGGTGTCCTTTTAGTGCCTGATAAAATCCCACATGCTACAAGCAGCCTTTCTTGATCCCTCTTAATTCTAGTGCCTCCCCTCTGTTGATTGTTTCCAATTTATCCTTTTATATAGCTTATTTGTATATAGTCATTTCCATGTTGTCTCCCCCATCGGACTGCAGTTTGTCTCTTGCCTTTTGCTGTATCCCCAATGCTTGGCACAGTGCCTGCCACAAGGTAGGTGCTTAATAAATGTTTATTGACCGCCTGAAGTGGCCCATTCCAATTTTGGATAATGCCAGTAGTAAATACCTCCAGATACAAAGCCTAAGTTTGCCTCTTTGCAGCTTTCTGTTGTCTTGAGCCAAATAGAAAAAAACAAATCCAATCCCTCTTTTGCTGTGTGCAGAATATTGGGCTAGGCCCAGAAGGAAATAGGCAAGGTGAAACGTATGAAGAGGATCATGAGTAGCCTAGGGAGGAGATTGAAGATCCTACCAAGTGAGGATCAGTTGAAGAAACTAGGGAAGGTTGACCTGGAGAAACAAAGACTTGGTGATAGACAGCACGACAGTTGTCTTCACAAATTTGAAAAGCTGTTACATAGAAAAGGGATTAGACGTGTTCTTCTTGGCCCCAGGTGGCAGAATTAGAACCAACAGGTGGAAGACACAGAGATGATTTTTGGCTCAATATAAGGAAAATTCTTTTTGCTATTACAGCTGTCCCAGTGCTTTGGGTAGTAGAAGGTGCTGCTATGCTGCGGTAATCTTAAGGCCATACAAATGAGCAGTCACAGACACAGATTCTATTAGGAGGCAGCGTGCTTAACTGTCCTTGGCAATACCACAATTAACAGCTCATACCCAATTATCTTTTAGCTGATTGGTTTGGGGAGGTGGGAGAGGTCAGCTGAGAGCTTTCTCTACTCTGCCATCTTGGCTCTGCCCCTAGAAATCCTCTAATTAGAGTTCTTGATAATTATTTGATCTTGTACTAATTTTAGATTTTGGTTTGAGTAAGATCTACAATCTGGCCATGATATAAAAACATGGCCTCTGAAAACCTTTCCAGCTGGATTTCCCATTATTTCCTTTCCTGTGTGCTAGAGTCCATTCAAGCTGGTCCCATTGTTTCCACCCCAAATTCCATCTCTTGCTTCTTCTGTTCTTTTTCTCTTACCTTTTTGCCATCATTTCTTAGAACCCCTAGTTTCCCTCAATGCTTAGCTCAAGCACCACAGGGGTTCCTAACCTGGGGTCCATGGAGAGGCTTCAAGGTGGGAGTCTGAAATGGCAACAATTTACATTTTTAATTCCACTAACATCTAACTGAAACTTAGCATTCTCTTCAATTATGCAACTAATAGGCATGCCTAGAGTATCTTCTTATACAGCTACCATATGAGTAAATACTTTCCTTTACTATTTAGGTATAATTAACAGCTAAAGCAGTCTTTCCTGTGGTTTGGATAATGGAAGGGATGAAGTACAGCACAGTTTGACTGAATAGTTTTTTATTTAAAAAAAAACAATAGAAATGCCTTTCTTTGAGCAGTGGAGAATGAGAGCTTAAACCAGCTGTTCCTGTCTGCTTAAAGTTTTTACTCCACTATTGGTCCTATTTCTAACCTTAATCGTGGTATGGAGGTGACTCCAGGCTCCTGAAGGCTATGTCAGCAGAGTGTGAGCCCTGGTAGATCCTGCCTAGTTAGAATACATCTGAGGACCAGCCTAGCTAAATTCCGAGAGGTTCAAGGAATTAATCACAGATTAGTGACATTTTTTTTGGCCAGCTCTCAAAGATTGTAATAATAACTAGTGCATGTATGCGTGCACACACACACACATCCCCTTAACATTTTTAGAGCTTTTTATATACATTATCTAATTTGAGCCTTACACAACAACTCTATAGTAGACACTAGTGGCAACATTGACCCCATTTTACAGATGAGGAAATTGAGCTTAAGTGACTTGTCCATGACCATCCAGTAGCAAGTATCAAAGGTGAGATCTGAATTCAGATCTTCCTGACTCCAAGTCCCTGAGCCAGGAAGAACCTGAGTCCATGTCCTGTTTCCAACACATAATGTGTCACTCTGGGTAAGTCACTTAAACTCATAGAATCCTTAAACTGAGATGGTTCCAACCTGCATGGGTAGAAGAAGTTTCTAACCAGGAGCTCCCTCCTCTGGTGAACTCCCTACACTATTCTGCCATCTGCCAAGTTTTAAAGGAATGTACTTCTATCAATGAAGGCAGTAGTCATATTGATAACATAATGAATTCCTTACATTTTAAGGTTTTTTAATCTTTAGAGAATGTTCATGTTTGTCAATATCCTCATTCCAAAAGACTGAAAACTTTCTGAAGCCCAGGATTTTGTTTCATCCAAATAATTCAACTCCTATAGTATTTAATTTAGAGTCATATGTATACTTCTTCGGAAAACACTAAATACTGGAGCTTCCTCTTGATGAGTGGTCATCTATTAGAATACAAATATTCTACACAGAAAAACAAGATATATTTTTAAAAATAGAATACTTATGTTGATAAGCAAAAAGATAGCTCCTTGTACTACAATAACTTTAGGAGTTCCCTCAAGGTAAAAAAGGGGATCATATCTAACAAAGTGCAGGAAAAGAGAGTATGTATTTATAACTAGAATTGAATTCATCTTGAGAGATGACTTGTCAGAATCACTTTTCCAGCCTACAATGGGCTTAAGTGGGTGATGGTTTCCAGTGTCTCTGACTTACAAGTATTATTAATTATACTATCACACGAAATTGAAGGTAGTACCTTTGTATTTCAATGTGAACAATTTTTTTTAAAAAAGCTGTCACATGGAGAATATATGTGTTAATATGCTATTAAAACAATGCCAACTTCTTTGACTAGAAAGATAAATGAAGTAAAATGTAATCTCATTTCCTGAAATCATTGTAACTAAATGTTCTAGGCCTATCATTAGTTAGCTTTCCCATATCTTTGAACTGATAACCTTTAAACCACCTTCAAAACTTTCTGCAGAGGAGCTAGGCAACATTAAACAACATATTTTTAGATATTAGTTAGGAAAGAAAGTGTTTCTGTCACCATGCTACAATTTCATTTCAAATCTCTATTATAAATTATTATGCTATTAGTACAAGACTAGAATATAATTTTAACAATAGGACTGGATTTATATGCAGCATTATTTCAAAGCAGATGAAGCACTTTCATGGGGAAACTTTTTGTTCATATGGCATAGTGCTATTTCCCTTATTTCCCCTCAGATTTGGGAATTTCTTTCAAGAAGTCTATTGTCTGTATGTCTGCCAATAGCTTATTGTTAGTCAGGTTGCTTCAAGACGGCAAAAGCAGATATTCTGAGGGAAAAAATAGAAACAGAGGTAGGTAAAGGTTGTGGTCTGTGAGTAGAGTTTCAGAATTCATCAAATGGATTCCAGAATGAATTCAGAATTCCATGAATTAATGAGATCTGAGGGATGGTCACCTGGGTGTATGACTGAAGCCAATCAGGGTTAAAGGAGATGAAAAAGGGCCAGTAGAATGTTAGCTTCTTGAGAGTAGGGGCTATTGAATTTTTGGTTTTGTGTCTCTAGCATACAGCTCAAGGTTAAGAGTATAGATGCTTATCAAATTATTGTCCAATTGAATGAAGGTCTTTAAAATTAATGAGGTTGAAGTGTTGACTTGAGACCATAATGTTAACAAAGTAATCAATGTGAATAGTGAAGTCCCAGAAGAAGATGGTCGAAGATGGAGTAAGTTGGTCAAGAAACATTTGTGAAGTGCCACTATATGCCAGGCATTGTGCTAAGGGGATACAAAGAATAGTAAAAAGACAATCACTGCTTTCAGAGATCTCATGGTCCAATGGAATCCAGTGACCAACCAACTAGTGTTCTTTGTGATTTGTAAAAACATACACAAAAGAAATAAAATCGTGAGATAAAATGAAATCATACCTCAAAATAATTTAATTTATTGATAGCACAGAAAACTTTTTTGCTCTAAAATTTATTATTAATGTTTTTATGTGGGAGCAATATGATTGAAAGTACTTTGTTATTTTTGAAAAAAAATCAGTACATGTTCTGAAGGATTGGGAAGACTGGTAATTGTTTCTTAGTAGTTAATTATTCATATATAATTATATCAATGTAGCTAGCCAATCAGGTTAATTTCTCTTTATAGAGTTATTTTTAAAATGACAGACTCAAAATAGAATACTTGATAAGATTACAGGACATGGACCTATGTCTGAAGGACAGCTCCCATGAAAGTAAACATGTGCCCTGACACTTCTGAGGAGACACATGGAGCTCTTTTGATTAGTTCCCAGTGACTATGGTTGCTTCCAAGATGATAGGCATCTAAAGATGACTGGAGCTAGACTCCCCTTCTCTAGTGGTAATAAAGGCAAGCTGGCCATGTTATCTCTCTCTTTCTGTCTTGGAATTCCAGAGCGGAGTTCAACAGAATAGAACTGGTAGGAGGGGTGTGTGTGTGTGTGTGTGTCTGTGTCTCCCTTCCTTGTACCCCAGGAGCAATAATGGCAAATGAGAACAGAAGCACATGGCAATGGTAGACATGTGCTTTAATGTGAAATGAGAAGGGAGTTCAGTGATCTTGTTTTTGGACTATAAGTTGCCGTGTAGATAAGAGAAAAGAGGTTTCCCCCCCCCCCCCCTCCAAGTTTCTTAGAATAATTCTAGAATCTTGCCTTCTAAGAGTCTTTGGCAGTACCTGCTATGGAAATTACCTTGTGGGTAACTCCAGAGCCTCCCAGAGGGATTCTTTCCACACCAGCATGCTTCATGGAGAAGAAAGAGGATCTCCAAAATGGCCTCTTCAGTTGGAGTCCTAGAGGCATGTTATAAGGGGACAGGAGTCATGGGTCTTGACAAACCTCCCTGATAATACAATTGAGTTGCTTAGTCAGTGTAGCTCATTGTGAAAGAGTGTAGCTTCATAAGCAATGCTCCTTCCCGCCACTCCCCAAGTGTGTTTCAGATAGGGCTGGGAGTAGTCTAATAGGTTACTTTGTTGTATGTTTCTGTATTTGTTTATGAGCTCCTGCATCTCCTTGTGGGATGTCCCATACCCCAAATACATATTGTACACTGAGTGCCTATGTGAGAGTTGGGGATTCAATTACCCATATTTGGGGAAATTGAGATATGAAATATACTTAACTTTATTTGGAGATTCCCTAGAAGAAAACTCTGGGGAATTTGGCCCAGTACTCTTTCCAGCACAGCATTCTAAAAAAGTTATGGTTATATGTTTTATATAGTGACATGTTTTCTACAGGGCAAGGCAAATAACTAGAGAGTTCTCATGTTAATAATAAAAAAAAAGTCTGGGAGGGGTGAAGAAAGGACTGGCTTCTTCCTACATCAATCAAATATAAATTTTGCTCCACAGATTTGTCTGAGGTTCTTAATCTGGGGCTTGTCAATTTAAGAAATTCTGATTATTGTATTTAAAAATGTTTTCCCTTGACAACCATAAGTATTTTGTTTTATGCATTTTAAAAATATTATTCAGAGGGGGGAGTTGTCCGTATGTTTCAACAGACTGTTGATGATTTCCATGACACAAAACCATTTAGGAATCCTCTCAGTTAAACTGTCTCATACTCTGAGCTATCAGTAGCAACCATTCCTTACAGGATTTAGAGAGATGGCATGGAGTAGAGGGCCATTCTTAGAGTCAGAAATACCTGGGTTTAAATCCTGCCTCTGACATCTATTGGCTGTGTGATTCTGGGCAAGCATTTAATTTTTGAGTGATATCAAGCAATTCTCCAAGATGAAAACTAGCTGATACGAGTTGGTAGTCGGGATTTCCTGCTGAAGAACAACAATAAAATTACAGGTTCAGAGCAAAAGGAAAAAAAACAATTTTGTTCTAAAATAGAGTTTAGAGATGATCTGCTTCAACCTTCACATTTGATACTTGAGGAAACTGAGGAGCAGGGAAGTCGTTCCCATCAGTAGAAAGCAGCAAAGGGGGAGTTTACACCCAGTAACTCTGATTCTGAATTTCATGATTTCTCCACTACAACAGATACCTTCAACCATTGCATTTTTTATTTTAATTATCTTTGGAGAGGCAACCCTATTTTATAGGATGATTGAGGCATTGCAGGTTAGCAGTAGGTCAAATGGTAAGGAGTCCATTTTAATCAAATAAATCTCTTTGGGAAATGAAAAAAAATAATAATTTTCTTTCGAGGCTTCCCGAAATTAAAGATTTGTCCAAATTCAGACAAACCTCTCTTTGTCTTCACATTTCTTGAGTTAATTCTTGATATAGTGTTTATTCTTTATTTAGATCGAGTATTTCAAAACACAGAGCCATTTTTGTCACTTCCTTCAGACAGAGAAATATGAACGTGGTGAGAAGCAAGAGGACTTAGAGGCTGTAGCGTAGAGAGGCTTTGCTGAGAACCTGCTGGTGGGATAAGCTTGATGGAATCATAGACAACATTCCTGTAATATGAGATGATGCTCTTTATCCTGCAACAGCACAGTCTCGGAAAGAACATTGCCTTTGAAACCATTAGCTACTCGGTCATCGCCTGTGTGACCTTGAGCAAGTCATTTAGCCTTGTGGCTCCTCAGCTTCCTTATCTGTACAAGAATGGAGTCTTTAAAGTCCTGTCCAGTCCTTGATCTATTATCCCATAGTTTGTAAATTTTTCTAATAGTGCTCAATGTGCTTCTTGTATAATCTAGTGAAGCATAGTAAACTATATCATCATCACTGATATTTCTGTCTTTGAATACTGGACTGGGGAGATCCAAATACAAACTGGTTGATAGAAAAACCTTTTCTTGTGTCTTAACATAGTCTTTCTCTTCATTTTTCTTTTCTACATGAAAGAAGAAACAAACTTGATTTTTTTTTAAACTAGCTGATTTCTACTTGGACTGTTCAAAAATTGACTGTCTATCTGTGTTATCTTGGGCAAGTAATTTCAGCTCCCTGGGCCTCAATAACCTTATCTCTAATAAGAAAGGGGTTGACCTAGATGAGCTCTGAGCTCTAACATTCCATGCTCCAAAATTTCCAGGTCTTTTTGCCAAGACAGGACATTACTGATGGCCACTGAGCATTTGGAACTGAGGTTACTTAACACAAGAGCCTGACTACCCATCAGCTCCAATCCAGAGCTATCATATCTATTGGCACGGAATCCAGCTGTCACAAACAATTTACCAATACGGACAGAATAAAGGTTCTTCCCTTCTTTCCTTTCCTTCCTTCTCTCTTCTTTTATCTGTTGCCTTAGTCTGTCCCCCATTCCTGTCCCCCATTCTCCTCACCTCTGTCTATTCTTTCCTTCAAAATCTTGCTTAAGAAACACCTTCCACCCACAGCCTTTTCTACTCCATGTAAACAGCACATAGAGCATTGGTCTTGGAATCAGGAAGTACTGAATTCAAATATAGATTCAGTCTCTTAGCAGCTGTATGAACCTGGGCAAATCACTTAGCCTCTCTGTATCTCAGTTTCCTTATCTGTAAAATGGGAATAATAGTGGTACTTACCTCCTAGGATTGCTCTGAGGATAAAATAAAATAATATTTGTAAAGCTCTTTGCAAACATTAAAGCCATATATACATTTTAGTATTATTATTTTCCACCCAGATCTTAATGTGCTACCCCACTGCCCCATTGTTTTTAACTTTGCATTTATTTTGTACCTATTTTTGTGCATATAGTTATTTAAGCTTCTCAAAGGCAAGGACTACGTAATTTTTGGTTTTGTATCCCCAGCACAGTGCCTAAGGACAGAAGCTGTTTACTGGACAGCTAAGTGGTCCAATGGGTAGAATGATGGGATTTGGAGTCAGGAATGTCCACCTCAGATACATTTCAGCTGTGTGACATTGGGTAAATCAATTAACCTCTATGAGACTTAAAAGTTTCTTCATCCGCAAAATGGGGAGGGGGAGGGGTTGGATTTGAAAGTCCTTTCTAGTTCTAAATCTATGATCTTATTAACTGATAAATAGTTTGGATAGCAGGGAACTTGGATTCCTTGGGCAAGACCCCCCTCTATGGGCCTCCATTTCCTCCTTTGAAAAACAAGGGGACTGGCATGGATGCCCAGGTTTTTTTGTGTTTTATTTTTTAAAAACATATTTCCACATTAGTCATACTGTGAAAGAAAAAATCAGAGCAAAAAGGAAAAACCATGAGAAAGAAAGAAGAAAAAACAAAAAAGAAAATAGTATGCTTCAATCTGCATTCAGATTCCATAGTTCTTTCTCTGGAGGTGGTTTAGTATTTTCCATCATGAGTCTTTTGGAATTGTCTTAGATCATCGCATTGCTCAGAAGAGCTAAGTCTAACAAAATTGGTCATTTCACAATGTTGCTGTTACTGTGTACGATGCTCTCCTGGTTCTGCTTGCTTTACTCAGCCTCAGTTCCTGCAAGTCTTTTCCGGTTTTTTGAAATCTATCTGCTCACCATTTCCTATGGAACAATAGTATTCCATTACATTCATATACCACAACTTGGACAGCCTATCCACAATTGATGGGCATCTCCTTTCAATTTCCAATTCTTGGACACCACAAAAAAACCTGCTATAAATGTTTTTGTACATGTGGGTCTTTTCCACTTTTTTATGATCTCTTTGCGACACAGACCTAGTATTGGTATTGCTGGATCAAAGGGTTTGCACAGCTTTATAGCCCTTTGGGGCATAGTTGCAAATTTCTCTCCAGAATAGTTGGATCAGTTCATAATTCCACCAACAACGCGTTAGTGTTCCAATCTTCCCCAGCACTTATTATTTTCCTGTTTTGTCATGTTAGCCAGTCTGATAGGTGTAATGTGGTACCTGAGAGTTGTTTTAATTTGCATTTCTCTAATCAATAGTGACTTGGAGCATTTTTTCATATAACTATAGATAGCTTTAATTTCTTCATCCTAGAACTGCTTTCATGTCCTTTGACCATTTATCAGTTGGGGATGATGCCCAACTTTAAAAGTCAATTATGCTGCACTCTGTTGCCATGCCTTTATTTTCTTAGCTCTAAAAGAAAACAAATTATTTCCATCTTCTCTTCTATGAGTCCCCACCCTCCGCAGCTCCAAGGAAATGCGTGTCTATTAAGCGTTTTGAGTTTCTTGAGGAAAGATATTAGAGTCACTTGAAGTGATTTAAAAAAAAGTTGGTCTTTACTTGTGATTTCATTGATGTGAAGAAACTCCAGTGCAGATGAAGAACTATTTTTCACCTTCAAGTCCTTGAGAATGACTTGGGGAGAGCTTAAGTAACTTAGAACCATTTAGCCAGAATGTCTCCAAGGGACTTGAAACTAATTTCCCGACTTGGAGGCTGACTTTTTCTTTATTTTTCCAGACTGCCTATCAATGCCAATAATATGAAGGGGTATGAGAATATTGTTTTATTTATCAATATTATTATGGGATTTTGTTCTGTGCTCAACTAAATAAAATACAAAAAGACTAAAAAATGCAAAGCATTGATTTTTTTTGATGACTAGAATGGAAATTAACACAACTCCTGATTGTAGCCCTTTTTTCAGGCAGCCAATTGTAGTTTTTCCTTCATTCTTGAAGAGGATGAAGACATCAGAAAGATGATGCTATGACTTGCAAGTGAATTGGATTTAGGTGATGGAGGGCTGTAAGAAGTCACCAGTCTCACTTTCTTCTCTGGAGCCATCTGGGTCCAGTGGCCAGCTATAGATCAGGACAACTGGAGATTGTAAGGGGTGGGAGGAGGGACACAAAGAAAGGAATATACATAGTCCCTACCCTCAAGGAGCTCACTTGTTGATGGGAGAGGCAATATGTAAATAATGATGTACATATATAATATATATAGCATAAATGGAAGCCAATCTCAGAGCTAAAAGATTAACAGTGAAAGGGATTTAGAAAGATCTCATGAAGAAGGTGGGATTTGAGCTGAGGCTTCTCCTTTTAACAATCCTTCTAGATTGTTGTTTGTCCTTCCTTTTCAAAGAGGACCAACGACATCGTGATGGTGATGTCTTAACTTTCGAGTGAATTGGATTTAAGTAAGGTAGAGCTGAACAAAGTTGTCAGCCTCATTCTCTCTTCCAGAGTCATGAAGTCCAGTGGAAGACCAAAGTCAAAACAACTGTCAACGGCCTGGGTTGCAGTGGACGGCCTTGGCCTTTCTAAATCAGAGTCATTTTCCAGGCCTCAGTTTGTCTCAGGCAATGGCCATTCGATGACTGAAGACTAGGTAAGAATTGAAACAAAAGATGGTCCAATTTACTCGATTATACCTTTAAGGAGGAGCTACAGTTGAGGGGGTAGAGCATTCTAGACCTGGAAATGAGCCAGTGAAAAGGCTGAGTTGGAGATGAAGAGCAATGTGCATGACAGCAAATAAGTCTGAGTACTTGAATCATAGAGAATGTTGAGGAGACTAGTGTAAGAAGATTGCAAAGGCAGGAAGGGGCCAGGTTGTGAAGGGCACAATACCCTTTTTTCAACCTAAATATAAAACAAAAAGAGCAATTTCTCCAGCACCAACCAACACCATCCAAAATGTCTTCACTGTGAATTTTTCCTACTGACTTGAGACAAAGTACACTAATTATAACATTTCCCAGGCTTTTTAAAATGGCTATAACCTTGAAACTCTTAGCAATATGATAAGGAGTTACAGTTGGGTTGCATATATCTGTCTGTCAGGCTTGAAAATTAGTACAATGTTAGGTGAGGAATACAGATTTGATTCTCAAAATCTCCATGGGGCTTTGTAGAAAAGAAAGTCAATTTGTGAAAATGGCATTTCTCTAATGGTGCATGAAAACAGCTCCTAGAGATTCTAAATTTAGCTTCAATGGCTTCTAATCACCAGGATATTTTGACAGAGGTACAGCATCATTGTTATCACTGCTATCATCATCATCTCATAAAGGTTTGGCACAGTGCTAGTTCCTGGGCCAATTTTCCAGTACTCTTGAAGTTATGACAAGTGTTGTCTACTAAGCTGTTGGTATATAGCTTTGCATGGCCAAAAGCACCTCTGTGCACCCCAAAGTGCAGTATGGGGAGGTGGAAAGAACACCAGACTCAGAAAACGGGGGAGAAAGTTCTAACTCAATGCCTTATCAGCGGGGTTGCTTTGGAAAGTTGCTTAACTTCTCAGTCTATATTTTTTCCTCTCGTAAAAATGTGGGTGATGATATATCTCTGGGTACCTCGCAGGAATGTTGTGAAGACCAATGAGATAATGTACATGAACATGCTGTGGAAACTGTCAAGTGCTATAGGAATGCAAGATCTTATTAATTATTCGATCTGTTTTTCTATTTTCCTAGAGAGTAACTTGAGCTCCAGGGACAATTCTCCAGGTTACTTCTGAGGGTATTTCATGGACTTTTTTTTTTAGGAGACAACCATGGGAAAGCATGCTTAGGTTCTAATCTCACACTGGGTAGGCCCCTTCTGATTAGGAAACTTATTTCTTGGGAGCTGGGGTGGGATTGAGGATCTTGATTGTCACAAAAAATCATCACATCTCCCTTTCCCCATAAGCCACCAACTAGGATTCTGGGCTATATTGGATTTAAAGAAATGGTATTGGAGACAAGGACTAGGAAAACAAGGACTAGAAAAGAAAGGTGAGGCAAAAACATGGAGCTGGCTGAATCCAAGACACAACTGGGACTCCAGCAGGCACTCAGGATAGCAGATATGATACTGGTAGCAAGGAGACATCCAACTAGAGCAATTTCTGCCTGATGCAAGTAACACTTTTATATATGCTTTGCTACTGGGTGAGGAACCATAAGAACACAGGATTCAGAATTGAAAAGGAACTGCGGATACCAATTAGTCCCACAGATCATGAAACTGATTCTCTAGAGGTTAAATGATTTGCCCAAATCAAGCAGATAGGAAGTAGCTGAACTTGGGTTTGAAACCTGGTTTTCTGATTCAAGTTCTGAGGCACTTTTTGCTACCTGCTGCACAGAAGCTGATGGTGTAAAAAGGTGATCCATATTTAGGCAATAGTAAATAAGGTAATGGATGGGATGGGAAGTATGGGAGTAGAAATGGGGCAAATACAAGCACTCGTTTTCAATTCAAATCAACCAACAAATGTTTCTGAACTCCGAGCTATGAGAAAGGCAGCCTGGCATAGTGATTAGATCTCTGATTGTAGAATCAGGAAGGAGCGGCTACTTAATCTTACTAGTGGTGTAACCCTGTGGGAGTTACTTAACTCACTCTCTAGTTACTAGAGGTTAAGAGACCCCATATGGGGTCATGACCTACAGTTTAAGATGTGCTGAAGGCGTCACAAATGGGAAAAGCTTAAGAAGACCTGCAAATGGACCTCAAGGAATTTTCTAGGAATTATCTACTAAGTCAAAGGTGTCCACATTCAGCTTTTTGCCACATTCCCCAAGGGTAGAGGAACCAGATTAGAATGTAATTGGGAAATATTAAACAAAATAAACATAAATGCCAAAAAACCTAGATAATATATTTTAAAATTCAAACACGACATGACTCTCAGGGACCTTTATGTATGGATTAGACACCCCTACTTTTGTTTGAGTTTGATACTAATGTATTAAGCCATTAACCAATTGTGAGATCTGTGCGGATAGAAAGAGTTCTCATACTAAAGGCGGTCACATATGTGCAAGGCACTGGGAAATAACCTTGGTTGTCTGGTCATAGACCATCTTCTTAGAACAATGTTGATTATGCTTGGTCGTCCATTTGTTTTAGTCATATCTGATTCTTTGCGACCCCATTTGGGGTTTTCTTGGCAAAGATACTGGAGTGGTGGTTTTGCCAACTTACAGAAACTGAGGCAATCTGGGAGGATAAGTAGCTTGCAAAGGGTCACATAGCTAGGAAGTATCTGAGGTTGAATTTGAACTCAGTAAGCTTTTTCCTGATTGCAAGCCCAGTTCTCTGTCCACCTCACCACCTCGCTGCCCTATTGGGTCCTGCAGTCTTAGCGCCAGAAGGGAAGCAGCATGGTACTGCTTTGGAATCAGAAGATTGGTTCAAATCCTGACCCTGGCACTGAGTAGGTGTATAACCTTGGGCAAATATCAATCATCCCCATATTGCTCAACTATAAAACAAGGGTGTTTATGTAAATGAATTCTGAGGTCTCATATAGCTATAAATCTATGATGCTATGACCTTAAAGATCATCCAGTCAGGTCAATAAGTATTTATGTACTATTGCTGGAGATACAAAAAAAAAAGGCAAAAGACAATGCTCTAACCATTTACCTGAAGTAGGTGGTTGTCTTATCTGTGTTTGAACCCTTCTATTGATGTGTGACTGACTATCTTTCTCACATGCTTTATTGTTAGGTAGCTCTCATTAGAAAATTCTGTCTTACTCAGTAGTCAACGATTATAGTAATATACTGTTTGATAAGCCCAAAGACCCCAGTTTCTGGCATAAGAACTCACTATTTGACAAAAACTGCTGGGAAAATTGGAATATAGTATGGCAGAAACTAGGCATAGACCATTATCTAATGCTGTACACCAAAGTCAAGTCTAAAGGCGTGCACGATCTCGGTATAAAGGCTGATACTGTAAGTAATTTGGGAAAGCAAGGAATAGTTTACTTGTCAGATTTATGGAGTATGGAAGACTTTATGACCAAAGAAGATTTGGAGAGCATTATAAAATGCAATATGGATAATCTCGATTACATTAAATTGAAAAGTTTCTGTACAAAGCTAATGTAACCAAGATTAAGAGGAAAGTGGGAAATTTGGAAAGAATTTTTACAACCAGTGTCTCTGATAAAGGCCTCATTTCTAAAATATACAGGGAATTAAGTAAAATCTATAAGAATACAAGTCTTTCCCCAATTGATAAATGACCAAAGGATATGAACAAGCAGTTTTCAGAGGCAGAAATTAAAGATATCTATAAGCATATGAAAAAATGCTCTAACTCACTATTGATTCAAGAAATGCAAATCAAAACAACTTTGAGGTACCACATCTCTCCAGCCAGATTGGCTAAGATGACAAAACAGGAAAATGACAAATGCTGGAGAGGATGTGGAAAAATTAGAACACTAATACATTGTTGGTGGAGCTGTGAACTGATACAACCATTCTGGAGAGCAATCTGGAACTATGCCCAAAGGGCTACAAATAATTGCATATCCTTTGACCCAGTAATACCACTTCTGGGGTT
>CM053582.1:482927991-482978600 GCA_028627135.1 Pseudochirops cupreus
ATTTGGTTTTCTTTTAATAGGCCTTTCCTCTGAAACAAATAATAGCTCGCATTTATATACCACTTTGAGGTTTTTAAAGCACTTTCCAAGTATCTGATTTTATTCTAACAACAACCCTGGGCCACAGGTGCCATTATAATCTCCACTTTACCAATGGGAAAACCAAGTCAGGTAGAGGTTAAGTAACTTGCTTGGGATCAGAAAGCAACTGTCAGTGCCTGAGGCTGATTTTGAAAGCCAGTCCCCCTGATTCAAGGTCCAGTTCCATGCAGCTAGTGGCACAATGGACAGAGTACTGGGTCTACAGTCAAGAAGACCAGAGTTCAAATCTGGCCTCAGACACTCACTAGCTTCATGATACTGGCTGTTTGCCTTAGTTTCCTCATAATAATAGCACCTACCTGTCAAAGTGGTTGTGAGGCTGGGAATTAAGATATATAGGCACTGGGGTAGTGAGACCCACCCTGCCCTACCAGAAAGTCAGGGGTGAGGGGGAGGACATAGGAGAGAGCAGATTGGGGGAGGGGGTATACAGTGGGATGGCTGTTTTGGGGTGGAAGGTGGGGGAAAGATGGGGAGAAAATATGTAACTCAAAATCTCGTGGAAATGAATGATGTAAACAAGAAAATAAATAAATTAATTTATTTAAAAAAAAAATTTCAAGCCGAAAAAAAAAAATTTCAAGCTGAAAAAAAAACCAAAGTGGTTGCAAGGACCCAATGAGATAATAATTGTAAAGTGCTTGGTATAGTATCTGGCACTTAGCAACACCATATAAATATTATCTATTATTGTCACTCTAGCTACATAATGGATGTAATGTGCATCTATAAACAATAACCCTTATTACCACTGACATTATGATTTATCCCCAGCTCTGTCCCATCCATCAGTGGTCTAAAATATTGATCACAGACTCCAGTGGTAAGTACCATACACTGAGAATAATTAAAGAGTGAAACACAACTAGAATCATAGAATTACATTGTCGGAATTGACTTTAGATACAATATAGTCCATTTTGAAGATGGGGAAACTGAGTTCCAGAGAGAGTAAGTCGTTTTTCATAGTGTCCAACTCTTTGCGACCCCATTTGGGGTTTTTTTGGCAAAGATACTTGAGTAGTTTGCCATTTCTTTCTCCAGCTCATTTTAAAGATGAAGACACTGAGGCAAATTGGGTTAAATGACTTGCCCAAGGTCACACAGCTAGTAAGTATCTGAGACTAGATTTGAACTCAGCAAGACGAGTGCGTCTTCCTGACTCTGGGCTCAGCACTCTGATTTATTCCCAGCCGTTACTCACTGCACCACCTATCTCACCTAAATAGTTAGTGTCATAGTAAGAGTTAAAACTTGTACCCAGAATTTCAGTATTCTTTTCACTACATCACTCTGGTTCAATAATCACAATTATTAATATTATTCAGGCCAACATTAGTGGCTAATTATTAAGGTTGAAGAGCTTCCTGAGACTGAGTAATGTAACTAGGGAAATGATAGTAATTATTCTTTATTTTAAAAATGAATAGGTTATTTGTTAAGCTCATAGAAGTCATACGAAAATATTTTGTTAGCTAAAAAGCAGATTATGTTAAGTGACAAGTTAGGGGCTGATTACACATTCAAGTAGTGTGGTTATGTGACAATAATGTAAATCTGTTTCACATGAATGTTCTTCAGTAAATAAGGCTTAGCTAATTATTTTCCAGGCTCCTTTGTAGAATAACAACAACAGAACAGTTTTTTTTCCCCATGTATAAGATCAAGAGAAATTTGCTTCAATTGACTGTTTCATGAGTTTGAACCCTCTAGAAATGAAGAGTCAGTTCAATGCAGTAGTTTAGACTGTAAACTCCGTGTGAGCACACACTGTGCCTTGTACTATGTCTTTGTATGTCCATTAATACCCTGTACAATATATGAACCCAATAAATGTTGAATGAATGAATGAATGAATGGTCTGTAATAATAATGCTCTGGGTGAGAGAGGTTTTGTTGCATGGTGGATAGTGCACTGGGCATGGAGTCAGTCAGGCCTTGAGTTCAAATATGACCTCAGATATGTACTCGTTGTGTGATCCTGACCAAGCCACTTAACCCTGTTTGCCTCAGTTTCCTCATCAGTAAAGTGAGCTGGAGAAGGAAATGGCAAACCATTCCAGTATCTTTGTGAAGAAAATGCCAAAATGCGGTCAGGAAGAGTCCAACGTGACTGAACAATGAATAACAAATGATTAAAATAGTCCTCAACATGTGATCCCACTATGCACTGACTTAAAAAAGAGACCTTCAGTATCATTAAGATCACATGGTATAGTAGCATGAGCAATTGGGCTAACAGTACTCACACTACCTACTTCTCAGGGTTGTTATGAGGAAAGCCCTCTGTAAACTCTAAAATGATTTTTGAATTTGAGGTATCATTAGTCACACAAGGCATAATCTCCGTCATGGAGTTAAGCAACTTGAAGAAGTATGTCAAAAAGAAGGACAGACTGATCTCAAGCATCTATAACCAAATAGCTTCCTTGTCCTTCCATTCTCATTGAGCACATAAGGGAAAATGAAGGCAAAAACCTCTTGTTAAGGAGCTGACTCTTCTGTAGGCCAGTACAGGAATTTCCAGTGAGAAAACACAGCAAGATTTGGGATTTTTCTCTACCAGACAGGCATTTTCTCATCCTGGCTACCAAAGAAAGAGCTCTGATGTGACTTTTGGGAAAATGATGCCAAATTTAAGCTTATTTTCTCTGCTTCTCCTTTTAAATTGCCCAAGACTGTCTGTTACATCTAATGACTCAACAAGCATCTACCAGGCTCTTAGCTATGGAAGGAATAAAAACAAAAGCATTAGTCTTCTCCCTCATGGAGCATTGATGGGGTAAGAGTATGAACATAGGTAAATAAGTACAAGAACTCAAAGTAGACACAGTCATTTCACAGAAGAGCACACTCCTACCTGCAGAAGTCCTAGAGATGCATGCTGGCTTCTACCAGAATAACTCTATTACTGAGTGTCTTTCTGACCTGTGATTGGCTATAAAACTGCACGAACCCTAGTCTATGATTTGCTGACTTGTGTGCTTTGAGATCTTTGGGCCCATAATCTCAAGTTAGCATCTGTCTAAAGTCACGTGTCATGACGTTGTGTGGGTCAGGAAATTTTCCTCGTCTATCCATATCATGCACCATGGAAGTTTTTCTGGGTTTTAGTCAATAATGAAAGTTCTCAGGACCCCAGAGAAAGTAGGTCACTTTCAACAATAAATTGGTCATCCTTCCTAATGTGCCCGGGGGCAGAATCAGTGTTGTCCTCTAATCATCTTCTAAACCAGAAAGAGTTTGGAGTGAACTGTTTTGGCAACCATAAATTCTTTGGATCTGTTCTGGTTCCTCAATTCCATAGGGTCATATGGGACCAGGACGTCTTCAAGAGTGCTATTTTCTGACATATTTCTCAAATTCTATGAGGGAGAATGATATCAGGAAATAACATTATTGAGCACATCTAGGGATATGCTAGAGGCAGCTCTAATAGATGGGGAGGCTTTATTGTTAAGCTTTCAGTGACAGCAAAAGAAAATCAGTTATTAGACATTTACCAGCACGTGCCTGTGTACATCCAATTTGGGGATCGATAGTTTCCATAGAACTGATTTACACGAAGATGTGAATTTAGAAATGATGTAGTTCAATCTCCTCATTTTACAGCTGGGGAAACTGAGTCCCAGAGGAGTTGTAACCCTCTGAAGGTCATATCGTTATTTAGAGGTACTTCTGTTAGAGTCTTAGTCTCCTGATTCCTGATCCACCATGGCAAATACTAAAAAAATAGGACTTTGATTTATTGATTTTTTTTTTTTTACTTCTAGACTTAAGAACATTATGGAGAAAATGCAATGTGGAAAATAATGAAGATTTACCTTAAAAGTATGTCATGGATACATTTTTTTTTTTTTGGAAAGCCAAATTTTTAAAAATTCTTTTCCCCTTTATTTTTTAGTTTTACATTCTTTCTTCATTCAACAAGTAAGCAATGTGGTCTAAGGAAAGTTAACATTATATTTAATAAACAAATGGCCTGGATTCTAAAATTCAGAAGTCCTTTCCTGATCCTTCCGTTCTCAACCACTCATCTTCCATCTCTAGGTCCCAAATTCCTCATCTATGAGATCAGGGGGTTGGATCAATTATCTCTAAGATTCATCCAGCTGTTTAGTATAGTCCAGAAAAGCTGGCTTCTCCTTGACACTCCTAAAAAGCAAAAAAAAAAAAAAAATCCTGACCTTCAACAACACTAAGAACTTAGTATTTGGCTTTTTAAAGGATACCCTATTAAGGAGTTATGTCTATTATCCTTAGAGTGCAACTTACAGTGGTCATATAGATTCATATAAGGTCAGTTGTAAAAATGCTTTTCTTTAGGTGAATAGAAGTATAAAGTGTTGTACCCCTGTTGGCTTAGTAAGCAGGTGACAAGATCAACGTTTTGTTCCATCCAAAGGAATGTTTCTTCTAGTTAGATATTGAATGACGTTTAAGAATTTTTTAAAAATTAAATTAAAATTTTTTTGCTATATTTTAAATTTTGAAGTCTCTTCATCTCTCCCTCCTCCTCACTCTTGTCTAGAGGTCACCATTTGCACAGATATACAGATATAGATATATATGTACATATACACATAGACATTCACACATAAACAACACACAAAAACATACTAAATATTATGTAAAACCATACTATGCATACTTCTACTTATCAGTTCCTTTGGTGGAGGTAGAGAGCATCTTTCACCATAGGTCTTTTGTAGTTGATCCGAATATTTCTAATACTCAGAATAGTTTCGTTGTTCACAGTTGCTTTTCTAAGAATAATGCTGTTACTGTATGCAACATTCTCTTGGTTCTGCTCATTTCACTCTTCATTATTTCATGCAAGTCTTTCCATGTTTTTCTAAAATTAATCAGCTCATCCCTTCTTAAGGCACAGTAATATTCTATCACAATTATATACTACAGATTGTTCAGCCATTCTCCAATTGATGAGTATCTCCGTAGTTTCCAGTTCTTTGCTAAAATTATATGTACACATACATATATATTTATCTTTTCCCCTGGGAAATAGACCTAATAGTGTAGTATACACTAGAATCATGACATGTCAGATCTGGATGGATTCTTAAAAACAGTTCTTCAACTGATTCAAAGTGAAGCGAACAGAACCAGTGGAACATTGTACACAGTAACAGCAATATTATACGATGATCAATTTTCAATGACTTAGCTATTCTCAGCAATACAGTGATCCAGGACAATTCTGAAGGATACCAGAGAGAATCTAACGGATCTTAAGAGATAGAATTGATGGAGTCCGAATGCTGATTTTTTTAAGTTTTTCTTTTTTTGGGGGGGGGGTGTCTGTGTGTTCTTTTACAACATGGCTGATATGGAAATCTATTTTGCATGACTGCACAAGTATAATCTAGATCAAATTGCTTGCCTTCTCAAGAAGGGAGGAGGAGAGTGAGGTAGGGAGAGAATTTGGAACTCAATATTTTAAGAAATGAATGTTTAAAATTGTTTTTATATGTAATTGGGAAAAAATAAAATAAAATAAATTAAACCAAAAAGCATAGTTTATCATGTCCAATCCTTTAATCTTAGAGGTAGCTGGGTAGTACAGTGAATAGAACGTTGTGCCTGGAGTCAATAAATCATTATTGAGCCTGAATTCAAATCCAGATTCAGATATTTATTAGCCATGTGATCCTTGGTGTGTCACTTAATCTCTGTCTGCCTCAGTTTCCTCAACTGTAAATGGGGATAATAACAGTATCTACCTTAAACAGTTGTTACAAGGATCTAATGGGATATTTATAAAGCACTTAGCCTGACAAATAGTTATTATGGCTGGTTAGTTATTATCATTATGGGGCTTGTCCAACTAAAGTTACACAATGACTTAACAGAAGAGCTGGGACCAGAATCCAGCCAAGTCTTCAGCCTCCAAATCCCTTGCTTTTCCCAGTATAGCTGCTTATTTCCCAGGGTGGGCCATTAATGTGGTTGTCTTTGAATATACTTAATGGTCAAAATGAAAAGAGTGAAGGACTATTACTGTCCTTAGACTTCCATTTAGTATCATAGAAGATGAACCTTAAAAAAAAAAAGAAAAACAAAACAAACAAATCAAAAAAGCCAGATGTGCCTAATTCTGGCTGTTTTCACTGGTAGCTCTGAGGGAGCAGCGAGCCTGAGATGACAAATGGGGTACTGTAGTGCATCTGATGAGACTCAGCAAGCTGACACAGGCTGTTTGGTGACCAAAGGAGGGAAGATCTGAGCCCTGTAAGCTCATCCTTTTCTCTGTCTTGTTTAACTGAGTCTCTATGTGGGAGTGACAAATAGGAGCCAAGAGGAGTATTTTCTCTATGACCATCTCTCTCTAATCAATTGACTTTGTGGATTAACTTCAGCTGTTTTTTAAACCCACTCTTTGCCTCCTGCAGAAAGCCTTCTGTTCTGTCTTAAGCCGGGTCTTTGAAATATGGCAGCATAGAAGCATAGGTTTAGAGTTGGAAGAAACCTTAGAGGTCATCGAGTTCAACCCTCTCATTTTATTTAATTTTCACTTAAAAGAGGCAACTGGGTATCTCAGTGAATAGAGTGCTGGGCCTGGAGTCAGGAAGACCTGAGTTCAGGTATGATCTAGGATACGTAGTAATTGTGTGATCCTGGGCAATTCTCTTTACCTCTATATGCCTTAGTCCGCATGAGAGGGAAAAGGCAAACCACTCTAGCGTCTTTGCCCAGAAAATGCTGTGGATCGTATGACCCGCTGGGCCATGAAGAGCTGGACGACAACAAACTTTTTAAAATTAATTTGTGTTCTTTCCTAATAGTCAAGGCTTCTTTTTTTTCTCCTTCCTAACCACCCTCACTGGAAAAGAAAAGGAAAAACCCAACAAAGCCCTTGTAATAAATATGCATCGTGAATCAACACAGATGTCCGCGTGGGCCGTCTCAAAACACGTGTCTCCTTCTGTATACTTGGTCAGTCACCTCTACCTCAGGAGGAGAGGAGCTCAACCCCCTCATTTTATAAACGAGGAAACTAAGGCACTGAGAAGTTAGGTGATGGCCAGTGTCTGAGGCATGATGTGTACCTAGTTCCTCTGGTCCCCAAGTCCAGCAGATTCCAGTATATCATGCTGCTTTTTATACATGATTTGTTTCTGCCTGTTGCAAAGCTCAAAGTAATAGATTGTGGACATCAGCCACTGCTGTGTTTTTAGGCAAAACTCAATCAGTCCATAGCATCATAAGATCATAGATTCAGAGCTGGAAGGGGCCTCTGAGGATAGTCCAAACATGTTATTTTACATATGAGGAGACCAAGGCCCAAGAAGGTTAAATGACTTTGCTGAGTATCACCGCTGCTTTATGCATTACCCAAATATTGAATAATAATAATAGGCAAATATGAAACATCAGAGGTGGGAGCCAAGCCTGGGCCCTCTAACTCAACAGCCAGTAGAATATTCTTTTCACTGGACCATACTGCCCCCTGCTACCCCTTTCAAGAAGCATTAATTACATACCTAGCATGTGCTGGGCACCTCTCTCATTGCTAGGTATGCAAAGACAGAAATGGAAGTGTTGTTCTCTGTTTGCTAGTGCTTTAGGGTAAGGCAGAAAAAGGGTAGTGTGGATGACTGGATGCTGCCATCACTAGACGACATTTCCTTTGGGATGGCAGTGACTTGAAATGCTAATGAGACATAGTGACCAGCCTTTCTGAACAACCTCTTCCTCACTCAGGGTCTGGTCCACAGATAATCTAATCACCCCTTTTGAAGTCTAAGGCATAAGCTATGGAGCATAGCACTTCTTAATTTAAAAAATGTTGGTATATTGCAGGTCATTTGGGTGAAGTATGGATCCGTACAATAGTAGCCATAGTGAGTTTCTCTTGCCTTTGGCAGTACGATATGGTAGAAACTGTGTAATGTAAGTCATTGAAAAGAGAAGATCTGACTTCAATTTACTACTCTAAACCTGGCAAGGTGACAATAAGCCTTTAATCTTTTTGAGTCTCAGTTTCCTTACCAGTAAAATGGGGACAAAAATTGTATTAATTGTGTTTCAGGAGCATTTTGTGTGCTCTAAGGGGTTGTTTAAATGTTATGTGTTATTGGCCAAAAGCAAGCAAGTAGAGGATATATTCAAACATAAATGGGTCCCAAAGCCAAACTGATTAGATTTCTTAGATTTTTTTTTTAGATTCTGTTTCTGTTTTAGATTCTGTTTTAGATTCTGTTAGATTCTGTTTAGATTCTGGCCTGCTGGGTTCAACTTCAGGTCCCGCCATCTACCATCCTGTTATGATCTTCTTAAATTCTTAGATTCTGTTCCTACCCATTTGTTTTTTGGCATAGATCAGTAATTCTTAACCTTTTGGAAGTTGTCATACCCTGTTATTATTACTATCTGAAATAATCAATAATTACCTGTAGCTTATATAGCCCTGAGTTACAGAAAGGTTTTTGCTAGAAACACTTTTTGTTAAAAGATTGGAAATATGGCCAGCAAACCTCAGAGCATAAAAATGATGACAGCAAAAGCACAAATGGAGGACAAAGGAGGACAAATTTATGATACGGAATCTCATTATAATATAACAGGCGAGTTAACTTTGGGCTTTACTAGCTTAGAGATGCAAACTCCTTCTATTTCCCCACCTGCCCCCGGCCAATATATTGCAGTATGACCATGGACAGGCCCCTTCAGCTTTTTCTGCTTCATTTTCTGGCTAAAAATAATATTGACCAATTTTCAGAAATAATGATCATTTATATTTATAACACTTTATGGTTTGAAATAGCATTTTCATTATATTATCTCATCTGTTCCAATATAGCAAGCATGATTATCTCAATTTTACCAGAAACTGGGCCTCCAAGAAGTTATGACTTGCCCAAAGTTGCGTAGTTAGTGAGGGGCTGTTTCACAAATAACGCACAGGAGGCACTGGAGTTTTGGGATTCCAGCCTCTAACAGGTTTACTCTTCATCTGGTCAGACAGGAAAGACCAGGAGAGAGCTTCGGAGGGGTTAATAATCTTACTTCATTCTAATCTAGTCTTCTCAATGGGTTGCTGATAATGGGAGCACCAACTCCTACAGCATTCCCTAATCACCCTTCTTGCAGGAGCTGACAAGAAGGGGAGGCAATTGCCCCTATGTCTCAATGGGGTCAATTGAGACAGGCACAGCATTCCAACTTGTGCACTCTCCTAAATCCCCTCAAGCCTCAATGGCGGCTGGTTGAGGCAGTATATGCATTCCTTTATGCCAGTGGTTCTCAACCTTCCTAATGCTGCGACCCTTTAATACAGTTCCTCATGTTGTGGTGACCCCCAACCATAAAATTATTTTCGTTGCTACTTCATAACTGTAATTTTGCTACTGTTATGAATCTATTTGATATGCAGGATGTATTTTCATTGTTACGAATTGAATATAATCCTCAGGTTGAGAACTGCTGCTTTATGCATTACCCAAATCCCAAATGGGTTCCCCACTCCCTGACCAGTACCCACTTGCTTTATGGGACAACAGACAAAGAAGGTATCTTGCCAACATTAAGCTCACAGGTTAACTTTAGTGATATCATCATTTGGTGCAAGCATAGTAAATATCACATGATGTCACCCCTATATCTCACTGAGCAGTTTCAGTAGGACTGTCTATCACTATGATTCTAGGAATTACTATCTAGGATCCTTGAAGCTATTCTGGGAATTATTGTCTAACACCTGGAAACTAGATATTACCATGGACATGGATCCTTGAAACTAAACCCTAAAAAAGATAATAAAATCCTTCTTACTTACAGGGGCTGACTCAGCAGACCAGATTCCATCCCTCTCTTAGCCTAGTTGTTCAGTGTTATTTCCGTTCTAACCAAAGCTCTGGGCAAACAGGTGAAATGGTCATTTTCTCTTTGCTGTTGTGATAAAAGGCCCAGGTAGGAGGAAGTGTAATATATATATAGCAAAAAAGACACTGCCTAGGAGTAACAAGACCTTCTGGGTTCAACTTCAAGTCCAACTATCTACCATCCTGTGTGATCTTCAGGAAGGTCACTTACGTAGATTTCAATTTCCTTATCTGCAAAAATGAGAAACTTAGACTAGCTGATCCTTTAGGTATCTTCTGTCTTTAAATCCTATGTCTCATGACTTCTGCTGTCCCCAGAGGAGTGATGTTTGAAATCTTATCATTGCAGTTTTATGGTATCACAATACTTGAGAATAAGCACTAATAGTGACACAGACAAATCCAATTAAGTTCTAAGACACCATGATTTTATAAATCATAGAATGTCAGAATGGGAAGGACATTTAGAGATCATGCAATTCCCCTCTGCTCTGCTCAATTTGATAGATGAGGAAACCAAGGCACAGTGAGAATTTGACTTACGAAAAGCCAAATAAATAGATTCTGGATGTGTTCTGTTACAACTATTTCCCCACCTCTTCTCCTACCCAGGATCTTCCACTTCAGTCTGCTTTCCTTTATGCTCTGGAACATCTCTTCCCCCTGGGAAGTATGCTGTATTTTGAGGGTTCAAATCTTGCCTCTACCAATTACTATCTGTGTGACCTTGGTGGGTCACTTTGCTATCTTAGGTTCAGTTTTCTTATTTGTAAAAATGGGAGAATGGACTAGATAATCTTTGACCTCTCATCAGCTCTAAATCCTATGCTCTGCCTCATAGCCAAAACCTGCGCTCAGTTTCTTGGTTTTTGGAAAGGCTCTAATGTTCTAACACATGAGAAGAGAAATAACTGACAAAGATTTGACAGATGAACTCTTCCAGGAACATTTTCATTTTGAATAGAGAACCAAACTTTAACCTTAAAAGCAATGACTTTCTAGTAGTGGAACTTCAGCCTTACATATTTACATACAGACTTACATACAGACTCAGGGGAATGAAAGGAAGAAGGCCTTCTTATGGCCCCACATAACACCCGACACGGGTAGCCATGTATTCAGCTTAGTTATAAGGCTCATTTTTATCCAAATTGCTCAGGCTAACAAAAAAGTCACGGAAGAAAATGATGTGGATTTCTCTGGGAGTAATTAATCTTTCTGTAATTAACAGCCCTTCACATTGAGGCTATAATTGTCTGAGATTCAAGACTAATTTGCATCTCATAAGAGCTACTTCTTATTGATAAAGAAAACATATCAAGTTGTCTGACCTTTATCCATTGGGATTGAGAGAACAGGCCTAAATGATTCTTTAAGTAATCAAAGAACCAATGCTCATTTTAGCTGAACTCCAAACCCATCCGGGAAGGGATAGAAAATGTCATTCCCTTAGAAACTGAATGGCCACCATTAACTTGTTATGTATGTGACCTTGAGTAAATTGCATAAGCTCTCTGGGACTGGTTCTTCAGCTGAAAAATAAGGGCTTTGGATTTACCCATCTCTAAGGTCCCTTCCAATTCTGACTGCTCTTGAAAATAAAATCTTCCATGCCCTCTAGTAGAAGGGACCTCTTCAAATATCTGATAGAACCTTGCCCGGTTCTCTTCTTTGTCCTTATCATGTCCTGCCCTGCCTTATAGCTATAGGCTTGTTTACATGTCTTTTACCCCATTGTATGTAGACTCTTTGGACAAGGACCATATTTCATGTTACTTTTGTATCCACTAACACTCAGCAATGCTTTGCACATAGTAGGCAAGATACTTCCCCCGCAAAGAATTGAGTTCCCACTTCTTGACCTTAATAATGTTCAAATAAACAAGTATGAATTGTTTGACAAGAAGTACTCTGATAAGACTCACTCCTCAAGTTAATATGGAGCCACACACTTTGGGTCTGAAAGAAATTAGGTCAGACCTAAATGCATAGACTCAGCATTGGAAGAGACCTCAGAAATCGTCTAATCCAATTCAACCTCTTGTCCAAAGAAGGAATCTATGAATGATTATCTTTGCTGGACTGTCTTTAGTGAAAGGAAATTCACTGCCTCATGGTCAATCAAAGAACGTTTATTAAGTATATACTATGTAATAGGCACCGTGCTAAGAGTTGGGGATATAAAAAAGGCAAAAATTATCCCTGCCCTCAAGGAGTTTATATTCTAATGGGGGGAGATAACATATAAATAACTAGGTATTTACAAAATATATTTGAAGTGGATGGGAGCATGATCTCGTAAGGAAGCCTATCTCTTTGCTTGCTCTAGGCAAGAAACCTTCTTCTTCATGTAAAGGCTGTTTCCTCATTGCTTCCAGTGACTGATTCTAGTTCTGCCTTCTGTAGCAACACAGAATATGTCTATTTGTCTTTCAGATGCTCCTTAGTATAGTGGATCCAGAGTTGAACCTGGAGTTGGGAAGGCCTGGGTTCAAATCCTGTTTTGGACACTTCCTAGCTGTGTGACTAAAAGCAAGTCACGCTGAGTCTCAGTTTTCTTAATTGTAAAAATGATAGCTGCAGTGCTTGCCTCAAACGTTGTTGGGATTCTCAAATTAAATAATGTATTCAAAGCTCTTCACAGATCTTAAAGCATTAAAGAATGCTGGTTTTCATTCTTCTTCCACCTCATTGCTCTTTACATGATTGAAGGTAGTTATGTCTCTCCCTTTGTCTTTCCTTCCCTAGACTAAATATTCCTAGTTTTTTCAGTCATTTATTACATGGCAGATCCCTCAGGATTCTCATCATTCTCCTTTGGACCTTCCCTAGTTTTACAAGCTCCTTAAAATGAATTCATTTGGGGCTAACTGTAATGTTCTATACATAATCTGACCAGTGCGTAGTTATTGTGTTCCTGACTTGGATATTATATTTCTGTTGGGGCAGACCCAGACTGGAGTGTCACATAGTAGAAAGTCATGAAGCAGTCAAAGCAAGGACACAAGGAGTTAAACTCCAACTCTGCCCCTAACTTCCTGTGCTACCTTAGTTAATCCTGTCTAGGAGTCCTTGTTTTCCTCTATTAAAGGATTGAACAAAATGATTTCTAAGATCCTTTCCAACTCTACAATATATGTATATAGCTATATTTATGTATATGGGTACATATGGATGAATGTGTACATACACATACACACACACATGCAGGGAAGGCTGGAGCCAGGTTATGCTGGCTCATAATTTTCAGTGTGAGCATATCAGAAATGGGCAAATACTACAATTCAGGGTTTAATGTAGTGCTTGGTTGATTGTCTAGACCAGGGGTGGGGAACCTGCACCCTCTAGGTCCTTGGGTGCAGCCCTTTGACTGAATCCAAATTTCATAGAACAAATCCCCTTAATAAAAGGATTTGTTCTGTAAAACTTGGACTCAGTCAGAAGGCTGTACTCAAGGACCTAGAAGGCCACATGTGGCCTTGAGGCTGTAGCTTCCCCACCCCTGATCTAGACTTAAGAAAGTGATGAAGAAAAAGTGGTTAATGCAGATTAAACTTAAAAGTGTGTTATGTGTACTTTTTAAAAAAGAGAGCCAGTACAACCACATATAATACATATTTATACTCACATGAATATAAATCTGCATATATATAGGAACCCAGATATGTCTTTATATATGCGTAGAAGTGCGTTTAAATGTTGTGTGCATATACTTAGTTATTTATATGTCATGTCCTTCATTACATGTCAACTTAGATGGTAAGTTCCCTGAGAGCAGGGATTGCTTTTACTTTAAAAAAAAATTACTAGCTTTTAGTATAGTGGCTGGTGTGCCACATACCCCCCCATATAACATATGTATGTATACAATATATTTCTAAATATGTATATATCTTTACATAGATACTTAGAGGAAGATACGTCATATCAAACTTGTGGTTAACTAAGACCCTCAGATTTTTTTTCATATTAACTACTGAAAAGAGCCCCCTCCCCCCAATTTACATTTGTTTGGTTGTGATACTTTTTTTTCTTTAGTTTAAATGCAAGTGTTTATATTTCTCACCATTTAATTTCATCCAGTTAGTTTTAGTCAGACATTTCCCCAAATCAAGGAACATTTTCTGATACTGTAATACAATATATTAAGTACCCCTTTGTTCTGAGAATTCCCTAACCATTCATTTTTATGTCTTTATTCAAATTAGGGCAAAGCAAGGACAGAACTTTGTGACATTCCACTAGAAACCTCCAATCAGTTTTCATATCAGGATCTTCCTTCCTTTCCTTCCTTCCTTTGTTCCTTCCTTTGTTCGTTTGTTCCTCTCTTCCTTCCTTCCTTCCTTCCTTCCTTCCTTCTTTCCTTCCTTCCTTCCTCCTTCCTTCCCTCCTTCTCTCTCTCTCTCTCTCTCTCTCTCTCTCTCTCTCTCTCTCACACACACACACACACACACACACACACACATTCTCTTTCTTTCTCCAGAAGCAATTGGTTCATATCTCACCTGTGATTTTATGTGTGTATGTGTATATATCTCCTTGAGCAAGCTATGGAAGAAAACATCCTTGCCAGTACCCTAGTAAGTTTTCCCCTTGATCTAGACTTGCGCTTCTATTGAAGAGAGAAGTTCATTTATCATATGACTTTAAAAGACTATCCATTTGAATTCCATTTTGGAAGAGATTATAAGAGCAATCAGTAGATGAAGTCCTGGGCTTGGAGTCGGGAAGACCTAGATTCAAATCCTGCTTCTGGTTCTTACTAGCCATGTGATCATGGGTAATTTATTTAAATTCTCTGGGCCTCAGAATCCTCAGCTGTAATAGGGATAATAAAAATACTTTGCAGGGTATTTATGGGTATAAAGTGAGATATTATATGTAAAAGGCTTTCCTAGAGATAAAGTGAAATATAAATGAATATCATTGTTACTGAGAGTCATTGTAGCATAATAGACTTATAAGTCAAGAAGAACTGAGTTCAAATCCTGTTTTAGATGCTTCCTAGGTTTATGACCCTGGGTATCTCACTTACTTGTTTTGAGCCTTGATGTCCTCCTCTGTAAAATGGAGCTAATAATTGTACCTACTTAATAAGGTTTTTGTGAGGGTCAAGTGTTGTTTGTTGTTGTGTTTGTCCTTAGTTTTCGAAGAGGACCATGGCATCAGGGAGATGATGACACGACTTGCAGTTGACTTTGATTTGAGTGAGGGAGGGCTGTGCAAGGTCACCTGCCTCACTTTCTCCTCTAGAACCATCTGGGTCCAGTGACCAGATATTCATTAGGAGGACTGGAGATGGGCCAGGATACAGTGGGAGACCCTGGCCCTTCTAGGCTAAAGCCCTTTCATGTACTCACTTAGAGTGAGGTCAAGTGAGGTGATATATGTAGACATTTTATGAACATATATGGATATCAGCTACTGCTTTTTGTTATTATTACTGTGTAACTAGGACAACGAAGGGAGTGGAGAGATCGTAAAGAAAGAAAAGAGTTCATTAAGACAAGGAACTCCCATAAGAGCTACATTAGGATGGGCTCATGCATGCTAGCTCCACTCTTGCATGACTGGGCACAATTCCACATGAAGTAGTAATGTGATGGCTTATTTTCTGTTAATCACAGACACTGGGGTCATTCATGGGAAACTGATGTTAACTTAAGGTAAGAAGGCAGCACATTCGTGGGAAAGAGGATTTATGCCCAATCTTAACCCAATGTACTCATGGAGGCCAGCTGTAAAATCAACTTGGAAAATTTACGTTCACAATCCAAGCGTAATGGGCTACAAATGTCCTCAGGCACCATTCTGAGTATGATGGCTAGCATCATTGATTTTCCATTTCAGAAGGATTTGGTCCTAAATTGTGTTCATTTGCATAAGCTAATAGCAAACATAGCTGCATATTTTCTGCTGACAGTTCAACTAGTGATAACGTTTGTTCTTGGCAAGATGTACTTAGGAAAATGAAGCCCCAAATCTCAATCTTCAGCTCTGACACATCTCCTGTGTGCTAAGTTTCTGGTTTCTATTTTCTGAGTGCTGGACATTTTAACCTTTAAACATGTCTAAGCCCAAATTCATTATTCTGATCTCCTAAACCTGACTTATTCACTTCTATTCATGATGTGGTACTAAATGGTGCAGTGGATAGAGTTCTGGGCCTGGAGTCAGGAAGATTCAACTTCCTGAGTTCAGATCTGGCCTCCGATACTTATTGGCTTTATGACCTTGTTTGTCTCAGTTTCCTCATCTATAAAATTAGCTGGAGAAGGAAATGGCAAACCACTCCAATATCTTTGCAAAAATACAAAATCCCAATGGAGTCCCTAAGAGTCGGACATGACTGAAAAAAAAAAAGACTGAACAACAAAATTTATGATAAAGAGGAAGGGACACTGCATTCATAGTCAAAAGATCTGGGTTTGGGTCCTGGCTATGTGAACTTGTTCAAATTCTGAACCTCAGTTTCCTTATCTGTAAAGTAGAGATTGAGATGAGACTTGTTGAAATAGAGAACTCCTTAGTGAAGAACTGACTTCACCAGTGTAGGCTGGCACCTTTTCTGCAATTTATAATCTTGGAGAACTCCCTAGAACAATGAGAGGTTAAAAGATTTGCCCACAGTCACAAAGCCACTTTGTGTCAGAGGTGCGGTCTGTAACCAGGTCTGCCCAGCTTTGAGGTCAGCTTTCTATCCACTATGCCATGCTCTCTCTCTTATCTATAGAGATAAAAATTGGATTTTACCTAGCATCTGCCACAATGTCTGTCTGCCCTTAGAAGGTACTAAATAAATATTTTTTGAATGAATATTACTCAGGGGAAAATAAACAATGGTAATATTGGATTTAATAATTTAAATTGGGTATAAATAATTTAGTATTGGATTTAAGAATCATCACTTCTTTATCAAAGCTAACTTGGAAACCAGAACAGTAACTAGGGCAGGTTAATTGGGGTTTTGTTCCAGATTGCCAGAATTTAGAAGGTATTGATTGCACTTTTCTTCCTTGAACAGTCAGGGGGAAAAAACTGAATTTAACACTTACTGATCAAGAATAATAAGTTTAAGTAGGAAACTACCAGCATTAGCTCTTCCTACCTTGCTTACCATACCCCAGGTGTGTTCCTTCCTGGGCTGGCTCAGTTCTGCTCTCCTTCCCTAGGGGAATTTGGCCTCCCCAACCCAGCCTCCTCAAAGTATCCTGGAAAACCATTCATAGAAACTGGTAGCCTGAGATTTGTCTCTGTTCCCATGGGGAAGTATCCCAGGAGCTCTCCTTCCATAGGTCCTTCTGTACTGAGGTCCAATGTCTCTGCCCCACTCCACCCTATTTTATATGTCTTTTTGTCACTTACCCCTGGCGCATTTGATCTTGCTTCCCTGGCTACCAGAATCCATAGTTATATATCTTTTGGTAGCTACTGTGGTGGATCAGAAAGGAAACCTACTTTTTTTTTTCCTAGAGCAGCGGTTTTTAAGTTGGGTTTGTGAATTTGGATGGGAAAAAAAAATTACATTTTTGTTTTCATGAATAAATATAGCATTTCCTTCAAATATGGGTGTAGTCAAGAAACATTACTCCAAGAAAGGGTCTATAGACTTTACCAATAGACCAAAAAAAAAAATGGTTAACAACTTATGTTCTACAGAATCTAGCCAAAGGGCCAAAGAAAGATCTTAAAAAAGGATCTTGGATTTAAGATGCCTTCTATCTAGGTACCTGCTTATTGGAGTAAGATTGGAAAACAAAGAAGCTCCTGGGATAGCCTCTGAGAAAGAAGAGTAGTGATAAGAATTAAGTTTGAAGATCTGGAGTGCTGAACTGGAATACTGACTTTGCTTTTCACCTGTAGGGTAAAGATGACAATTGTCCCCACCTTACCTACTTCACTAGGTTGGGAGGCTCAAGTGAGAAAAAAATGTATATAAAGTGCTTTGTGATCTATCAGTCAGAGGATCAACAACGCTTATTCATTCCTTTCTGCAGGCTAGACTTGAGTCAGGAAGACTTGAGTTCAAATCCCCTACCTCTGGGCTAAGTGATGGAAGTACAAAGAAAGGTAAAAATGTGGTTCTTATTTTGGACAGTTTATTGACGTAGTACATGATAGAGGCAGCCAGGAGGCACAGTGGTTACAGTACTGGGCTTGAAGTCAGGAGTGTCCCCGTTCAAGTCAGCCTCAAGTGCTTCTAGCTCTGTGACCCTGGGCAAGTCACTTAACGGTAAGTTTGTGTTGCTGTTTCTTCATCTGTAAAATTTGGATGATAATAATAGCACCTACCTCCCAAGGTTGTTTTGAAGATAAACTAAGATAATATTTGTAAAGTATGTTGCATTCTTTAAAATGCTAATTAATGCAAGCTATTGTGATTATTACACTGAAAAATACATTGGCTCTGGAGATGGAGGATCTGGGTTGAATTCTCATCAGAAAGGTATTGCTGGGCATAAGGAAAGGTGCCTTACAGGTACTTAACCCCTTCTTCTTCTTTGTCCGGGTTGGGCTGGGGCAAAACTAAATCCTCCCCCAGCCTTTCCTATCACTTCTGAACATATTACTTTATCCAATTTACTGTGTGATTTAGGGTAAGTCACAACCTCCCCAGATCTCAGTTTTCTCATCAAGAACAGAAGGAAGACAGGAAACAAGCATTTATTAAACACCTGCTACGTGCTAGGCGCTGTGCTAAACTCTTTACAAATATTCTCATGTGACCCTCACAACAGTTGTGGGAGGTAGGTGCTATTATTATTTTGATTTTACAGTTGAGGAAACTGAGGCAAATAGACTTAAAGTGACTTGTTCAGGATCACACAACTAGTGTCAGGTCCTCCTGACTCTAAACCCAGAACAATGGATAGCCTCTATGTTCCCTTCCAGCATTAAATCTACAATCCTTATGAAGTCTTCTGATTCTAAAACCAGTATACTCTGTGTGTGTGTGTGTGTGTGTGTGTGAGAGAGAGAGAGAGAGAGAGAGAGAGAGAGAGAGAGAGAGAGTTTTTTTTTTTTTTTACAGTATTGATGATCGGCATAAGGGGTAGCACTTTCTAGGGGATGTTGCATTTCATTAGAAAACAAAACTTTAAACATCACTTGCTCCCCAGTTCCCCCCCACCCAGTTTTTCATATTTTCTATCTTCCAAAGCCCCTCTCTTCCCTAAGGAAGAATACTTTTGGTCCTCCTCCCTCTCAAACCTACAGTTTCTCCTAATATTTTTTAAACTAAAGGAATTCAGGTTTAATGGAATTTCCAGTAACTCTGAGCCAACGTGAGGATGCTTTCTTGGACTTGGGGAGGAGAGGGAAGTGTATGGGAGTGGTATGCCTTTCTGAGACTCTCAAAATGCTCCCATTTATTGCCTTGATTCTCTCCATTGCTTGAAACTTACAACTGCAGCCTGGTTTCTGGTAGGCACTCATAAAGGGAATTCTCATCTTGCTTTATTTGGTAGCAGCATTGAGCATTAAGGAGTTTGAATTGGTTCCCAATCACTGTCCCAAATGAAATGTGTCCACACAGCAGTGCCCTTCTTGGAAGGGCTGAAGTTATGAGAACATTTCTGACGTTCAGTAAAGGGAAGAGGGTTTTGATGTTGATATATTTTACTGATTCATTTATTAGGCCTCTTCAAGACACATCTGTTACATAGAGACTTTAGGTGCAGGATATAAAAATCTACTGTAAATATCACAATTTAATGAAAATAAATCCAGTGATGAAAAACTAAAAGTCCCCATTAAAGAGAGTGTGAGGGAAAAAAAATGATTCTAAATTATTCCAAACCATAGAGGTTCATTGGCACAGTGGGCTTAGGGAAATCTGACTGGTGAAAGGACTGGGATCTTTCAATATTCTTTTAGTAAATGCAGAGTTGTGCTAGGTTCTGAAGTGAATGGATATGTTTGTAAGACCTGACTCCTACCCTCTAGGATCTTACAGTCTAGTTGGGTGTGTGGCAAAAACACACCTGTAAAACAGGTAAGTTAGAAGGCTGTGTGGTTAAGTGTCAAAATGGGTGATCTAGACAATGAATTCCATAGGAATTCAGGGAAAGGAGACAATCATTGACATGAAAGAAAAGGGAAGATTCCTTGGGCAAAGAGTTGGAATTTGAGCTCTTCCTTAAAGGAGAAGTTGGATGTGAAAGGTTCTGAGGAAATAGCCTGAGCAAAGGAACAGAGTCACATATAAGCATGGGGGTGGGGGGTGGATTCCAGGGATGATGAGTAGATTAGATTAACTAGAATGGAGAGTTCCTACAAGGGAGAAGTGGGAGAGAAGATAAGAATTCAGAGACTCTCAGATTCCAGAATGAAGAACATATCTTCATTGGGATTGGTGATTGGGAAACTCCATGGAAAGTGTCTAAGTAAGATAATGATAGGATGGAAATTGATGTTTTAGGAAGATTTGTCTGCCAGCATTTGCAAGATATATTGGAAGTTGGGGGAAGAAAGATGGTTAGTATGAAGGGCCTGGACTAGAGTATGTGTGGTGGATATGAAGAGGACTGATTTACAAGGTGTTTCAAAAGAAAGATCAGTAGAACTGGAAGCAAAGTAATCTCATTTATCTAATTAAGCAGGATGACATCTCTCTTCTAGAATGGCTCGTTTCCTATTTGGGAATTTCCCATTTGGAAAACTTTCCTGGTAAAGAGATTCCAGTACATGTAGCAAAATAAAATAAAATTTAAAAATACTGGATTTAAAGGCAAAAAATATAGCTTTGGATTTGGTCTTTGATGTTCGCTAGTAATGTGACTTCAGATTAGTAATACAAATACTCTAAGCCTTAGTTTTCTTACCTGTATAATGAAAATTCTGCCATATACCTCATTGGGTTATGGTGAGGAAAGCTCGTTATAAGCTGTAAAGTTTTATGTGAATGCAAGCTACTTATTATTATTTTAAAAATAATGTGTTGTTGTATAGGTTGGTGGAGGCTGGACCTTTGTCTGGAGCTTCTGGCATACAAATTACCTTTAGTGCTCTAGGTAGACAACTGAGTTATTTTACTTCTTAATTTATTAGTGCAATTGGTAAATTATGGTTTTTTGCTGTATGCCTCTGTTTTTCCTTTTCCTTTCTTCTAAACTTCAAAATTCAACCACAACGGCTCTCTCCAAAAGTTACCAACGACCTCTTAATCGCCATGTCTAGTGGTCTGTTGTTAATCAACTTTCCTGAACTCTCTGCTTAACCACCTTCACCTTCTGGAAGCTCTCTCCTCTCTGACTTTTCATGAACATTGTTGTCTCTTGGTTATGCTCCTATCTTTCCCACTCTCCTTTTGCTACATCTTCATCCTTGTTGCACCTTCTAAAAATCCCCCAAGGCTCTGTCCCGGGCCATCTTTTCTATTCTCTCTATACTGTCTCACTTGGTAATCTCATCAGCTCCCATGGGTTCAATTGTCATATCTATTCACACATTTCCAGGATCTATGTATTCAGCCCCAGCCTCTTTCCTAAGGTCCCATCACACAGCTCCCATTACTGCTGAAGGCACCCCTATCCTCCAGTCACCCAGGTTTGATACCTCAGCATCATCCTTGGCTCTTTACTCCCAGTCCTCCCATATATCTGATCAGGTGTCAAACCTTGGCATTTCTAACTTTGTAACATTTCTAGATTTCCTTCCTTTTACTCACACAGTCACTATTTTACCTCAGACTCTCATAGTCTCACTTCTCCTAGACTATTACAATAGCATTTCTAATTGGTCTCCCTGTCTCAAATTTTTCCTCATTCTAATCCCTTCTCCATATGGCTGCAAAAATGATTTTCCCAAATTATAGGTCTGACCATGTCACTAATTAAACTCATTAAATTCCAGTGACTCTCTGTTAGTTCCAGGATCAAATATCAAGCCCTTTGTTTAGCATTTAAGGCTGTTCACAACCTGGCTACTTCTATTTTTCCAGGCTTCTTATACTTAATTTTCCTTTACTCTCTCTGTGATCTAGTAATAGCCACCTACTTTCTGTTCCTCCCACAGGGTAATCTATCTTCCATCTTCATGCCTTTATGCTGGCTTTTCTCATACCTGAAATGGTCTTCCTTTATATTCCTTCCTCGTAACATCGCAGGGCCCCTTCTTCAACTGAGCTAAAATGCCACCTTCCTAGGCCTTCCTCAGTCTCCCAGTCACTTGAGTCCCCTCCCCCCTTTACCTTCCTTCTACTTTCTACGTATCTTGTATATACCTAGTTATTTATATATGTTTCCACCATTAGAATGTAAGCTACTTGACATATCCTGTGCTTAGAACAGTAACTGGCAGTGACAGTAACAGGGGTCTTTGTTTCTGTGTAGGACTGGGGCTGGGAGTGATGCTTAGCATCTTTGCTCATGCTGAATCCTTTTTTGCGTAAGATTCTTCCCCCTCTCTCTTATAAAGGATGCAGCAAGAGTCATCCTGATCCATATCTTGCCACTGGACCCAGATGGCTCCAGAGGAGAAAGTGAGGCTGGTGACTTTGCACAGCCCTCCCTCACTTAAATCCAATTCATTTGCATGTCATGGCATCATCTCCCTGATGTCATGGTCCTCTTTGAGAACAAAGGACAAACTACAACCTCTGTGAGTAGAAACAGGAACTACTGCACTAGGGACCCAACTGGAACTGCCCAGTTGGGCAACACAGCTTTCTCTCTCCTTTCTTTCTTTTTCTTTCTTCCTTCCTTCCTTTCTTTTTTCTTTCTCTTTCTTCCTTTCTTCCCTTCTCCCCTCCTTTCTTTTCTTTTCTTTTCTCTCTCTCTCTCTCTCTCTCTCTTTCTTTCTCTTTCCTCATATAGAGTATCATACCCTTATCTGCAGGTGCTCTAATTGAAACCTTTTTTTTCCCTTAAGGACCACACGTTAAAGCCAAATCATTCAGGCTCTCATTGATTGGCCAACAATAAATAGGTTCCAGATCAAGTCTCACTCGGTGATTGGTTGGGCCCTAATTGACTCAGAATGAGTGTAAAGAGCAATTGTTTCTGTTTTGGCCAAAAACCCTGAGGGTCTCCTCCTAGATTGTGTGTGTGTGTGTGTGTGTGTGTGTGTGTGTGTGTGTGTGTGTGTGTGTTTGAGTGTGAGTATGTGTGTGTATGCATATACATTAAATAAACATTTATTTATATATGCACACATACATACACACACACACAGACTGACCATCTCCAGTCATCCTGATCATCTCACAGCTGGACCCAGATGGCTACAGAGGAGAAAGCGAGGCTGGTGACTTTGCACAGCCCTCCCTTACTTAAATCCAATTCATTTGTATGTCATGGCATCACTTCCCTGATGTCAAACAGTAACAAAAGCATGTATTGAGAGTCTTTGTGTTATAGTGGGATGAGCTCTATATAAATATATAGTTATAGCTCTATATAAATGAATACACATCACCAGGTCCTTTTAAACCTCAGGTTTAATTTCTACAATGAAGTGATTTGAGTACAGGGTGTTTATTCAATGGCAAATAAACATTTATTAAATATCTGATATGAGCCAGGCACTGTGCTAAGCACTGGGCATGAAAACATAAGAAACAAAAGACAGCCCCTGCCTTCATAGAGCTTACAATCTAATGGGAAAGATGACAAGCAAACAAATATGTGCAAACAAGCTTTAAATAGGATAAATAAGAAATAATCAAAGGAGAGAAGGCACTAACATTAAGAGGAGTTGGGACTTCCTTCCTCTGGAAGATGAGATTTTAGTTGGGATTTGAAGAAAGCCAGGGAAACCAGTAGGCAGAGCTGAGGAGCAAGAACATTCCAGGCATGGGAGACAGCCAGAGAAAATACCCAGAACTGAGAGGTGGAGCCTTGTTTGTGGGACAGCCAGGAGGCCATTGTCACTGGACAGAAGAGTACATGGCAGGGAGTATGGTATAAAAGACTGGAAAGGTAGGAGAGGCGTAGGCTAGGCCATGAAGGATTTTAAACTCCAAGCAGAGGGTTTTGTATTTGATCTCAGAGGCAATAGGAAGCCACTCGAGTTTTTTGAATAGAAGAGTGATGTAGTTGGATTTATGCTTTATAGGGAAACAATTTTTGTGGCTGAATGGAGGATGCATTGGAGTGGAGAGAGACTTGAGGCAGGCAGACTCACCAGCAGGCCATTACAATGGCCCAGGCATGAAGTGATGAAGACCTGCACCAAGCTGTCGTCCATGTCAAAGGAGAGAAGCGGGCATATTTTTGCTAAGGTGGAATTGATGGGTCTTAGCCACAGTTTGGATATGGCGGGGTGAGTGGTGAGAGATAGTCAAGGATAACTCTTGGGCTGTGAGTCTGGTGAACTTGGACGATGATGCTTTCAATGGTAATAGGGAAGATAGGAAGAGGGGAAGGTTTAGGGGGAAAGATAATGAGATCAGTTTTAGATATGCTGAGTTTAAAATGTTTCCTGGACATCTACTTTGAGATGTCTGAAAGACAGCTGGAAATGTGAAGTTGTTAGGCAGGATATGAACATTGGAGAATCCTCAGGATAGAACTAATAATGAAATTCATGGGAACTAATGAGAACAAATGAAATACTATAGGAAGAGAAGAGAAGAGGGCCCAGGACAGAACCCTGTGAGATACCTCCGAGATCTAATATTCTGTGGCTCTCTGATTCTAGGTGATACTGGGGTAGCAAGCTAAGGAGACGAAGCCCCTGCCCACTGAGAGCTTAAAGTTGTCCATTTCACATAGAGCTAAGTCAAAAGGCCGAAAAACAATACTTGTCAAGTCAGCATGTTGAGCTATAAATTAAAGTGTCAAAAGTTAATAATAACTAACATTTATTTAGCACTCTTACTATCTGTAAGGCACTATAATAAGTACTTTACAATTATTATCTCATTTGAACCTTACAACAGCACTGGGAGGTAGGTGCTATTTTTATCCCATTTTACAGATGAGACGGAGGTTAAATGACTTGGCCAGGGTCACACAGTCAGTACGTATCTGAGACTGGATTTAAATTGAGGTCTTTCAGACTCTAGGCCTAGTGTTCTCTCCACTGTACCGCCTAGATGGATTATATAAATTGTAAATACCAAATAAGACTCATTTTTTTCTACAATATGATTCCATCAGTGGCTGAGGGTATGGGAGGAACTAATTTCTGCCTGGAAACAGACTCCTGAAAAGAAAGTCAATTTCTTTGGGTACTGTCCTTAGCCTTCTGTGCCTAGGTACATCATCACAGGTATAGCAGGTGAGAAATCAATATTGGCTTGATGGACTTGGATGAGCCCCCTAGGAATGAGATACCATTCCAATTTGTAACACTGCAAATGGAGACAGTGCTATATCATATAATGAGGAAGTTTTGTGGAGTGGAACATACCTAGCCTTGAACTGCTTCAAAATGAATGTAAAATTACTGATATTTGAAAAGGCTTGAGTGGAAATGAATTCCCATGCCTTAGAGTAAGGTATACCCATTGTGGATGAGTCCTAGGAAAATTGATGAGTTGCTGAATTCTGGATTGGCTCTTGTGCATTGTGGGGTGATTACTAAATACAGCTATGCCTACTCTAAGGAGAGAAGATTGAAGTTGAGTTCTAGAATCTAATCTCAGTTCTCTTCCTCACCCAGTCTTCATTTTCAAAAATAAGAGAGAGAGAGAGAGAGAGAGAGAGAGAGAGGGAGAGAGACAGAGAGAGAGAGAGAGTGAGACACACACACACACACACACACACACACACACACACACACACACAGAAAGGGAGAACCTTCACTTCATTGAAGGGAATCAGATTTCCCCAGGGCCCATAGAACACCCTTTATACTAGATAGGTGGATTAGATACCAGATAATCCTTGACTGAATTAGGGCTTTAATGTGCTGCAGGTCAAATTCCATATTTCAATGAATCTGAAGACACTACCTAAATTATCTGGGTGTACTGGAAGTTCACCGTTTTGGGGATGACTTCCAATGAGGTTCATTAGTTAATTCTTGGGACTCTTTCTACTAATACCCATATTTCCCTTAACATTATAGTTGTTGTAACAGGCTTTGACCCTTAAATGTAAAAACTGAAATGTGTCCTCCTAACCCCTATGGGCAGGTACATAGACTCTTTTATTTTTTCCTGTACTCTGTCACCATAGGACACAGTAGACAGTGCTCCTTGGCTTATTGCCAAATGCAAATGCTAAATAATTGACCTTGTGTCCGCTGCCTACTCTGTCTTCTGGTCTTCCTACTCTACTTTCTACTTTAATTCTGTTTTCCTTGGACCACCAGGGATTTTGTTCCAGGGATGTGAATACAGGGTGTGGCAAGCTTAGCCGTTCTAACGTGGCCTTCTCTTTGACTGAACACTTCTGAGGTTCTGATCCTCTTGCTGAAGAGGGAAGGAATCTAGTAGCCATGCCACCCCTCTACTCTAACATCTTCAGTGACTCCATATTGCCCATTGAATAAGGTTCAAATTCCTTTGGCCAGCATTTATGTCTTTCATAATCTGGCACCACTCTACCTTTATCTGACACTAATCTCCTGCACTCCAGTCGAATTATACTCTTCTCTATCCATCAACCAATTGAATGACTTTGCCCAAGCTGATCCATCTGATGAATTCTGATCCAGCCTTTAAAACCCAACTTAAATGTTACCTCTTCCCCAAGGCATTCCCTGAGCCCCCTAGTTAGCAATGACCTTCTCCTTTATACCTCATGTAACTCTTTGCCCTGTAACTCTCTAAGGCACTTATTACATAATATTGTATCTTATAGTTTTCTGTTTGTGCCTTGTCTACCTGTTAGAAATTATAAACTCCATGGAGACAGGGACAATGCCTTAGCTAAAATTTGTAATTCTCCTGTGGCCAGGTTTAATAAGTGGTTGTTGAAACTAAACATGGCTCTCACCCCTAGGTGATATGAATTGGTGCCAAGATCATAGTAGTCAGGTGTTCACTCAAGTCATTGCTTCCTTGACACAGGTAACAGTATACCAGGACATTGTGGGACTGCAAGGGAGGGGTGGAAGTGGGAAAGGGTGGGGAAAGAGTACAATATTATAGGAATCAATAAATGGACCCTAAAAGACCTCAGTGAAAACTCTTTGCAAAGGTACCAGATGTACTCTGTAGTCACAACAGAACACTCATTTACTTAATAATGCTCTTTCTTGAGGGGGGGAATCAGGTGGGTGGGAGTGGGGTAAGATAAGTACAAGGCTACAAGGAGATGCCAGCTACAAAAATGTACATTTCTGGTCACTAAAGGGATATGCTTCCTACCAGGTCTTGAGAGAAGGTACAGGGAGTTAGTCTGAGTGGCTGCATGAGCTGGAATAAAAAAGGTTAGACTTTTGATATAGACTAGAGTATGTCTCAGATTAAATCAAGGACAAATTCAGAGCTGATATCATTCATCTGGCTCTGTTCACCCCAGGGTCCCCTCCACTGTTGCTCAGATGTCTGAACCAGATGAGATCATTCTCATTCCCTCGTAATCTGGGTGATGCAAACTTCCATGCTGAAACGGAAACCAGGCTGGCTTTCTCCATAGTTTTGGACCTAGAGTCTTAGAGAAAGCAGGCAGTTTAGATCATCTAATCTAGTTGCTTTGGTTTTACAGATTAAGAAACTGGTCTTCTGGAGCGACTAGATGACTCAGTGAATAGAGCACCTGCTCTGGAATCAGGAGGACCTGAGTTTAAATCTGGCCTCAGACACTTAACACAAAAACTAGCCACATGACCTTAGGCAAGTCCCTTAATCCTAATTGCCCTGCATTCGCCCTCCAAAAAGCTAAAAAAAAAAAAAAAAAGAAGAAGAAAGAAAAAAAGGAAACTGACCTTCAGAGAGGATCATAGGAGATAACAAATGCCATAGAATAGAGAAATCCTTTCTGGATCTCCTTCATTAACTAATCTTTCATACAAACTTCTTGGAAAGGTTTGATTGCTTGCAACTGAATTTACTCTAATCCTGTTCATATCCTTATAAAGCAAAAGTTATTAGCTTAGTGTCTGTGAAGTTTAAAAATATTTTGCAACTGTATTCCAATATGATTGGTTTTCTTTGTAATCCCATGTATTTTATTTTATACATTTAAAGCCTTCCAAGAAGGGGTCCATAGGTTTTATCAGACTGCCAAAGGGGACCAAGAAACAAAAAAGGTTCAGCATCTATGTCTTATAGATTCTTTCTTTCATGGGGACTTGCCTCTTTTTTTCTAACAATGTGGAGTAGCTAGTTGATCACGCTGGATTTGTAGGTTAAATAATATTTATACTTAAAAAATTTATAAATTGTGAAAGGCAATGTGGCACAGTGGGTAGAAAACTGGCCTTGGAAGCAGGAAAATCTGATTTTAAGTCCTTCTTATGATATATTAGTTTGGGGTAAATTACTTCACCCAGGCAATTCTCCAAGACTCTGCTCTGTATTGATGAAGGAGTTTTCCACACCAGGAGTTTCTTTAACCAATGATATCACAAGACAGTACAAAACATATTCTCTATATAAATATTGAAAGGATAATAATAGCAATTATTAGATTATTATGTAATAATAATAATAATTATGCTAGTAACATACATTTATGTAAGGCAGTGAATACAGAGGTGGCCCAAGAGCCTCGACTCTGACACATACCAGCTCTGGGCACCAAGTTTTACTTCAGTGGTCAATCAAGGCCATTCTTTTCATTCAGACTCTAAATTGCAGAGAAGGTATCACCCAACATTGGTAGAAGGAGTTTCCTAAATCAATGAAATCCCAGGTCTGGTCTCCATCTAGATATTTATATTATGAATTAAATAGGTCATTTCATTTGTGCCTCACAATGGTGCTGTGATGTAGACACCAGAGGAGAGATACAAATGAGGAAAAAGAATCAGAGAGATTAAATGCTTTTGTCCATAGTCATGCACCTTTCCAGGTCTTCTTGGGACAACCCTCTATCTGCAATGATGCACCACCACTCAGATCACATGGTGTTTTGTTCCCTGGAGAATGTTTTAGAATAAAATCATTGCTCATGTGGTACTACCTATTGTCCGTGTGACCTCAGTTAAGTCACTTCTCTCTTTCTGTTGTTGTTTTAGTTGTGTCTGACCCCTCGTGACCCCATTTGGGGTTTTCTTGGTAAAGATACTGGAGTGTTTGCCATTTCCTTCTCCAGATCATTTTACAGAAGAGGAAACTGAGGCAAACAGGGTGAAGTCACTTGTCCAGGATCAAGTAAGTATCTGAGGCTGGATTTGAATTCAGGTCTTCCTGACTTCCATGCTGGCATTCTTTCCCCTATAGCACTCTTTAGGCCTCAATTTCTTTATCTGTAAAGTGGTCAGATTAGATGGACACAGCGTAGTATAGTGGAAAGAGTTCTGTATTTGGAATTAGGGGATCTCAGTTTGAATCCTGACTCAGCTACTTGCTAGGGGAAATAGTTGACCCTTGGGATCATCCCTGGATGAAGAAGCTAAGGCCTTAGCTTCTTCATCTGTAAAGTGAGAGGGTTGATCCACATAGGCTGTAAGATCCCTTCCAGACCTAAATCTATGATTTTATGACAAGATAATCTCTAAGGGCCCTTCTAGCTATAAATCCTATGACATCCGTACAGTAGATATTACATCCTCCAGAGTGTATTAATTAACATTTCACAGAGAGGACCAATAACTCGAAAGCAACATGTTCTCGGGGAGTGTCTCCTTTGTTCCCATAGGGAGACAAAACCTCCTCTTCCACAAGTATGCAAATTCTAATGCTTTCAAACAGGTCGTGTGTGGCTGAGGGAAAGAGAACAGTGAGAGCTGAGTGACAGACGCCTTGCTGGCCTTCAGAGCTCCTGCCTAAGGCAGGTTTCCAGAATCTTAGGGAAACACTGAGTCTTGTTCCACCCCATTTTCGGGTTGCCCCCTGCTAGTAATTAGACACACAAGGGGACTCATTCATCCTTTCAGAATGATGCTGCATTAATTATTATCAGGATGCCAATATTTTTCATACTTTTCCTAGAATTCCCGAACCTTAGAGTTCTATGGAAACCTGAGTCATAATCAAAAAGAATGTTTGGGAAAGGACTATAGAGGTGATTCGTTTTACATACGGGGAAACTGAGTTCCAAGGAGTATAAGTTGGTCAGTGAAGAAGCATTTATTAAGTGTTTTCTGTATACTAAGCACCATGCTAAGCATTGGCGATTGGAAGAGTCTGGAAGACCTAAACTGAAATCCAGTTTCAGGCATTTACTTTGGACAAGTCACTTAATCTCTGTCTGGATCAGTTTTCTCAATTATACCTCTCCATGTGAGATAATAGTAGAACCTACCTGGCAGGGTTGTTGTGGGGATCAAATGAAATAATATTTGGAAAGCTCTTAGCACAGTGCTGGACACAAAGTAGGAGCTTAATAAATGCTTATTGCCTTCCCTTCCCTTGTTCCCCTTTTTTAAGAAAAGCAAAAAACGTAGTTCTTGACTTCAAAGAGTTCACATTATAATGAGAGAGATAACAAGCAGAGAACTATATGTACGTGCATATGTCTACAAGATACATACACACACACATACACAGACACACATGTTGTTTGTCCTTCTTTCGCCATCAGGGAGGTGATACCATGACATGCAAGTGAATTGGATCTAAGTGAGAGAGGGCTGTGCAAGGTCACCAGCTTCACTTTCTCTTCTGGAGCCATCTGGGCCCAGTGGCCAGATATAGATCAGAGCGACTAGAGATGGCCCTAGATACTGTGGGAGACCTTGGCCTTTTTAAGCTAAGGTCTTTAACTAGTCTCAGTTTGACAGTTGAAATGCCCATTCAGTGATCAGGGCTACGTAAGAAATGAGGCAAAGAATGCCCTCTTTACCTAGTCAAAAAAAAATTATTACTCTGGGAGGGGAAGATCCAGAGTTTCTGACCAAAACAGAAACACAAGAAACAGAATTTACATTCACTCTGAGCCAATCAGGGCCCAAACAATGACCAAGTGGGGCTGGGCCTGGGACCTATTGTTGGTCAATCAGTGAGAATTAGGGTGATTTGGGTTTAAGGTGTGGTCTGTAAGAAAGAAATCTAGCCTGTAAACCCCAAGATATCTTAAGAGGTTTCAGTTAATAGAGCACCCTCAGGTAAAAAGTATGATACACGTATAGTGTAAAATGGAAGGTGATCTCAGGAGGAAGGCACCAGCAGCTAGGAGACTGGAAAAGGCCCCTGCAGAAGGTGGGAATCTGGGCTGACTCTAGACAGAGGTCCTCAACCTTCCTAATGCTGTGACCCTTTAATACTCATATGTGGGCATATCTGAATGTGGGCGGACCCTCCTGGAGACCGATAGAGGAGCGCTGTCTCGGTTCCTAAGACCATCGGAAATATGTGTTTTCCAATGGTCTTAGGCAACCCCATTTGACCCCCAAAGGGGTCGCGACCCACAGGTTGAGAACCGCTGCTCTAGAAGGAAGCCAGTAGGCAGAGGCGAGGAGGGACAGCATTCTGAGCATGGAAGACAGTGGCAAAAAGGCATAGAGATTAGAACTGAAGTTTCAGATGGGAACAACAAGTAAGCCCTGGTATCTGAGTTGTACAAAGAAAGGAGCAAAGTAGAAGAAAATTGAAAAGGTAGTAAAGGTCTCAGAAGTGAAGAACTTTAAATGTTAAACAGAACATTTTCTATTTGATCCTGAAGGTAATAGGGAACCATTGGAGTATATTGAGTAGGAGACTATTATCAGTCAACTTGCATTTTCAGAAAATGCATTAGCAAGTGATGTTAATTGGCAAGAATTAATTAATGGGAGAGCTGGAATTCAAACCCAATTTTCCTGACTCTCAGTCCAGTGGCCTTTCCTATACATCATACTTTGTTTCATCTGAAGTCTACTTTCTTTTCTGTCTCTTTTTTGTTTAGTCTGTTTCTTTTTCTTTTTCCTCTGTCATCACCATTTAACCCTTGAACTTTTCTGATAATCCTTTCAGGATATTTCCTTGACAATGCCACTGTTGGAGCTAACCCAGAGTGCTTTAAATGTCTAGTTTATGGATCACTTTGTTGTTTTATAATAATAATAAGTAACATTTATACAGCACCTATTATGTATCAGTCACAGTGCTAAGCACTTTATAAATATTACTTCATTTGATCTTCACAATAACCCCAGGGTGGCTGGTACTATTATTATTCCCATTTCACAGATGAAGAAACTGAACAAACAGACTTGTCTGAGTCATATAACTGGTAACTGTCTAAGACTTGGATTTGAACTCAGGTCTCCCTGATTCCAGGCCCAGTGTTGTATCCACGGTATTACCTGGCTTCCTGCTTTCCTCTGCTTATGTATGGAATAAATATGCGATCGTCATATGCAAAACTTTTCATTTGCCTGCAGCAAATTGTATGTCACTTACCTCTTTAATATCTCCATATCCTCATAGCTTAGTAATGGCTAGATTTCTTTATTATAAGAGTTGGTGGTAATCAAATAGGTATCAACACTAATCCCAAATATTTCCTCAATTTAGGTACCATAGTGTCTGAAATGTCTGCAATTGTATTAATTCTTTGATTCTTTTAAAAACTCTATTCCCTTTTAAGATGCAAGTGCTTCTGAGAGGGGTAACATTGAATGAATTCACACTAAACTGTAAATGACTAAACAAAATCAGGGACAGCCAGGTGGCTCACTGGGTAGAGTACCCAGCCTCAAGTCAGGATGACTCATCTTTCTGGGTTCAAGTCGGGCCTCAGACACTTACTAGCAGGGTGACCCTGGGCAAGTCACTTAACCCTGTTTGCCTTAGTTTCTCATGTGTAAAAAGAGCTGGAGAAGGAAGTGGCAAACCACTTCAGTATCTTTGCCAAGAAAACCCCAAATGGGGTCACAAAGAATCAGACATGACTGAACAACAAAAAAAATGGAATCCAGTCCTTTTCTCCATCGCAGGAGGGATACCAGTTTAAGAGAAAGGAAAGTGGGAAGAGGCCCCTGCAAAGTTACAGGGAAGTGAAATCACTGCCACCAGAACCAAGCTTCACATGCTTCCCTATTTTGCTCAGGGCTAGCTTTGAATATGAGCTGAAATGACCCCCAATGTTGTATTTATTTTAAGGTTGACAAGTTTGCAATCTTATATAAACTCTGTTTAACAGCTTGCAGAGAGAGTGCTCAGCCTAGTCCTTCAATAGATTTATAAGCCAAAGACTGTTAGTGCTAGAAGGAACCTCAGAGACCATCTCCCACTGCCTAATTTTTCAAATGAAGAAATCTGACTCCTAAATTTCCTTTCTTCAACTTCCACTTTCCCACTTACATTTTGAGATACTTTTTTATTTTTACAAATTTTCTCTGAATTACTTTTCTATGAAATTTTTCCCTCTAACAACACATTCCTCTCTTCACTCAATCCCTACCTCCTCCCCTCCCAACTCCCACATTGGAAATAGTTAATTAGACTGCCAAGAAAGGATTCCTTCAGAGTAACACTGCTTCACTTTGCCAGGGAAGACAAAGGATCATGTTAAAGGGGTAGTTATATAGGTTTGATCTTAACTTGGGTTGGAAAAGGGAAGAGCTGCTTGATCTTCAAACATCTCCATGTTGAAGAAATGACAGTATATTCTGGGCCTTCATCAGCTGCCTGATCCTCCTTAGAAAGGAAGAAGAGTCAGGTTCATGAAACCTGAACTTTGAAAAGAAGGCAAATACTAAATATAAACACCACATTCAACTTTTTATAAATCATCCCCTTCACCCCAGAAGCACATTTTGTTTTTGTAACCTCCCCCCCCCCATTCAAATGAGATAAATAGCTGAAAGGAAATAAATTTTGAGAGAAATAACTTCTAATTAACTTTTCTACCAATTATCTTTGTCACTGTTATTCTAGAAGTGGGGATGGAGATGTTAGCTACGTTTGTCAAGGGTAGGATACTGAGTGTTCTTCTTGGACAACCTTAAAACCAGAATTTTAAAAAGACAGTGATAAAGAGAAGAACGATACAAGAAAGGTAGAATCATCTAATGGAGAAATGAACATGATACCTGGAGTTGAAAGTCATGCCCTAACCCTTCCTCTTATTCACTTGGCTTTTATGAAAGTTTCATTTTCTTCTTCGAAAAAATGAGGAAAATAATTCTCATATAACCTGCTTCAAAGGTTGTAAGAAATTTGAAAAAAATATACTAAAGTCCTTTGTAACTATAAAGCCCAGTGCATCCTATTGGTTCAAATACTGATCACACCCATAAAATCACATCTCTTTGAAAGAAAAAAAAAGTATGGATAGACATTTTGAAAAATAATACTTATTATAAGCTTCTCTTAGATCAGATTTGGAGGGGGGAAAGTAGGGCCCATGTTTGGACTAATATGATGCCTCTCAGCTTTGATCTATTGTCTTTTTTTTTTTAAAGGAATGCAGAGATTATCTAATTAAATGCTGTCACCATCATTGACTATTACCGCACTAATGTTTAAAAACACTAGAAATTTAGTGATTCCATTTAAGTTCAGTCAGAATGGTTAATTTGCCAAACACTATAAATTAACACTGGGAAGAAGAGAATTCTTTCCAAATATCATCTAGTAAAATAGGTTTGTAATTGGATTGTCATCCTTTGAGAGGAAAAATGAATCCAAGTGCTATCAGACCAGTACTCCTTGTGCATTGCCTTCTTTATTAGAAGGTGTTTTCTGTTTACCCCTTTTCTGAGGCTACTATTAAATCCTAGTCTTCTTTGTAGGTCATGAGTCATTACTGGATCTAATGGCACCCCATTATATTATTGCTTTTGGATGGCACGGTACATTGAAACAATACAGGTCAAATCACATTTGCAGAAATAATAACTTACATAGGAGATGCATTACACATGATTACCCTTGGAAGACATCATCAGTCCTATATCATAACACCAGCACTAACTATCTACCTACCTATCTATCTATCTATCTACCACGTATGAATGCGTGTATATGTGTATATGTATGCATATAGGGGGCAGCAGTGGATAGAGTGCCCAACCTGGAGTCAGGAAGACCTGAGTTCAAAAGTGACCTCAAACACTCTAGCTGGATGACCCTGGGCAAGTCACTTCACCCTGTTTACTTTAGTTTCCTCATCTGTAAAATGAGCTGGGGAAGGAAATGGCAAACCACTCCAATATCTTTGCCAAGAAAGCCTCAAATGGAGTCATGAAGAGTCAGACGTGACTGAAATGACTGAGCAACAGCAACAAAAATGTATCTGTATATATGTGTACACACAGAGAGATAGTTTTGCACTAGCATACATAGCTATATAGTTTTTTCCCCCCAAAGTGTTTGAGTTTTCAGTATCTGAAAAGAAAGGATGGTTAGCCCTCCTTTTCATTGCAGGAAAGAGTGAAAGAGAGCATTATTCTCTAACATAGGAGTATTTTGAGGTCCTGCATACACCTTACTTATTCAAAGACCATTTATAAGATAGGTAACCTCAACTGTTTAGCAATCAAGAGCCAGGAAACAAGCAAGCAAACAACCAAACAGAGGGCCCTAAAGCAGCCAAAAGAGATGCTGTAGATTCCTTGCATGGTCTTTTTCTCATAAGGAAGCTTTCTTGGAACCTGCATACTTTTCTTTTATACACAATTATAACAAACTTATCAGATTTCTTATTACACAAGATGATTGGGGAAGGAAACATTTGGGGATTCAGAATATATTCCAAAAGAAGCTAGAAGCAAATGACTGCCTCAAAGAAGGAAGAGAGGAAGAGACAGGAGAAGTATTCTTTTAAGAAATAAACAGGAGAACTTGAAAAATTTATGAATAGGGTTATTTAGCATAGAAGGCAAATAACCCTACACAGACTGGTCAATGAACTCTGACGACATTATATGCTGTACTAATAGTACAGTACCTGTACTGTACTACACACATACATACACATATATATTCATTGCTAATGTTAAGAATCTGAGGAAGGATATAGTATTTTAAGGAAAATTTCCATTGCAAAATACTTTAAAAAAACCATTTTGTCACTTAAAAGGATAAGCTTCAGTTATCTAGAACATTCATTCATGTACAGCAGCTCATTCTTCAATCAAGACAGAAAAATGAGGCATTACTATAATTCATCGGCCTCAAATTCTTGTTAGAATAATTAAGCACAGATTTTTGGAACAATGACAATTTCATAAACAGTGTCCTTTTTATTATGGCAGGACAGATGAACTCAAGCTCATTCTTCTTGGAGATCACTGCAGTGCCCCCAGTTTCCATTTTAGTCATAGAAACAATACTAAACTTGACTGTTACTTTGTCAAACATATAGCTCCTGTAGATTTAATTATTCTTTGTATTGTCTGAATGTTTGATAGTAGAGATACTGGTTAGAGATAGAGTGGGAGTAACAAGCCAGCTTGTTCAAAGGGAATGTCTCTTTCTATTAACATTGCTGAAATGCCGCAGGGATGTATACTCTTTTATTTGCAATTATTCTGTCTGTGACTTAGTTTGCTTTGATCAATGTCTCTTTTTCTAAACAATTAAGGTTAAAGCTGCAAATGTTTATTTTTTCATAATTGTAAGTCTATATAACATCCTTTAAAGCCCAAATGACAGGAATATGCCATGATTAGCTGTATTTTGAGCTCAGAGAAAAGTCAGTACTCATTATCTATAGATAATAAAATTTTACATCATGTCTAAATTTACTATTTTACCTACTAAATTATGGCCTTTGCATATTTTGTTGTTCTTTAGTCATTTCAGTCATGTCCAACTCTTCATGACCCTATTTGGCATTTTCTTGGCAAAGATACTAAAGTGGTTTGCTATTTCCTTCTCTAGTTCATTCTACAGATTGAGGAAACTGAGATAAATAGGGTGAAGTGACTTCTTCAGGGTCACCAAGCTAGTAAGTGTCTGTGGCTAGACTTGAACTCAGAAAGATAAGTCTTCATGACTCCAGGCCGAGTACTCTGTCCACTGTGCCACCTAGAACTGTCCTTTTGCATATTTAATGATATACAAATGACATGACTGCATGGCGGCATGACTCTGGGCAAGTTATATTTCACTTCTCAGTGCCCTGGGCAACTCTCCAAGACTGAAAATTGTAAAACTGTTGTGAATGTCCCTTAATAAAAGGCATCTCCTCACTGGGGGCACCTCACACTAGTGAAATCTCAAGTTCAGCCCAACATGTATAAGGCAGTGTGGAGTATTAGATAAAGAGCCCGACTTAAAATCAGGAAAACCTGAGTTCAGTTATGCCTCTGACATATACCAGCTGTGTGACATTGGAGAAATCATTTAACTTCTCAGTGAAGGAAGTTCCACATTGGGAATTCCCTATACTAAGGAAATTGTAGGTCCAGCTTATATATATATTTATACACTTCAATTTATACACACACACATAGGCTCAGACCTATGATCCCATGATTTCATTGGTGTAGGAAATTCTTTACCCATGCAGATCTACAACTCATTTGTAATCTATATTAGAGAGTGGCCTGGGAGCACAAAGAGGTTGAATGATCACACAGCTGTTATGTGTCAGAAACAGGACTTGAATTCAGGTTTTCCTGACTCTTGGATCAGTCCTCTTTGTTTTGTGTCTCCGTTAGAATGCAATGTGATAGAGTGGGAAAGTGGCTGAATTAGGGGCCAGGGGACTTTGGTTTCAGTCTATTCTCTGCCGATTGCTTTCTCTTGGATATTGGGTTTCCAAATCTGTAAAATGAGGGGGGTGGAATGGGTATGTGGGTGAAATGATCTCTAAAGTAATTTCTAGCTCCAAATCTCTGATCCTATATTTAATCACATAAAGGTGATAATTAGAGCTGGATTAGAAATCATGATTGGCGAATTTACAGTGCAGTACAAGTCAATACTAATTCAGGTTCCACTTAAAATAATAAAAAGATTTAACTAAAATTTTCATCTCAGATCAAATAAAAATTCATTTGCTCTGTAGTCAGTTCTCAACATAATCTTGTCCTGTGTACATTCCTTTTCCTCCTCTATTTGTTCTATAAGGGTCATATATCTTGAATAAGTTCATTGAGACATCTTTACAAACAGCCTTAATCAAAACTAAAATGATAAATCATATTCATGGCTACTCGATTTTTAAACTTATGATGTTCCAGACTCTAAGTGAATTTTCTAGAAGGACAAACAAATCACTTTCTGATAGCTTTCCAATGGCTGCTTAAATAAGAAAGAAAAAAATGAGGAGGGGAAGGGAGAGTAGGAACTTAAGAAAAAAAATCCCCAACAACACAGTCAACACTATAACAGATATACCACTATAATAAATCTTTGCTCAAATTAAAACCAGAAAGGTTAGCTAGCATTGAATTGGAGTCTATCACTGGTTAGTTTATTTGGTGCAGTGGTAGCAACACTGGCCCAGGAATCAGAAGATCGGGATTCAGCTCCTCATTCTTGGGCACTTACTAGCTGTTTGACTTTGGGTAAGACACCTAAGGTTTCTGAGCCTCAGTTTCCTCATTTGTAAAATGGAGTTAGTCCGTACTTTCCTATCTATCTCCCAAAGTGTTGGTGAGAATAAAATGAGAACACATTTATAAAGTGCTTCATAATTGTAAAACCCTATGTGAATATGAGATATTACTATTGTTGTTTTACTAGCAAATGTAAACCTGTGAAAGTAAAATCATCCTACAAAGAGGGAAAGAAAAGTATTGTGTTCCCCAAGACTAACCCTCTCACATACCCTTCACATTATTCAGGGCTTGTGCCTATGTCCAAGTCTCCCTCAGATAAGACGCAATCAGTCTATCCCTCTATGATGTCCCTAGGAACAGCATGCAGAAAAGTGGTGGGGCCAAAAGTGATGATAACTAGCCAGGGGTAAATTACGGAGAAATACAAAGGAAGAGTTTTCTCCCTTTCCATGGTGTTGTGGGGGTGAATCACCATGATCACTAAGCCAGAATCAGAGGCAGGGCTTTTTTATTTCTATTGGTCTATTTTATTATGATTTTTTATTTCTATTGGTCTCATTTTCTTTCCGTGTCTTTTAACACTCCACTTTACCCAGGATACTAGGGAAAACCAATGTACTCAGAAGTTCACTTTCATCCCATACCCAAAAGAATACTATCATAGAACTGAAAACTTTTTGAGTATCTCAGAGGTCATTTAGAGCAACCCCTACTCAAAGCATGAATCTCTTGTTTCCAGGAAATGGTTATCTAGCTTCTGTTTGAAGACTTCTAAGTGACAGTCAAGTACTTACCTAATGCAGCAACCTACTTCACTTGGTACAACTGTCATTGTTAAGAAATTTTTTCTTAAGGTGAGCTGAAATGTTTTTCCCTACAACTTACACCTACTGGTCCTAACTTTACCTTCGAGGGTCCAGAAGAAGTCTAAAATCATTCTTCCATGTGAACTTTCTCCCACATAGAACTTGAACCAAGATGAATAGGTTTGGTGTAGATTACAAAGCAAGAATAGTTTTTCAGCTAAAAGAAATTTCCACTTAGGAGAGAATACAATTATACAAATTGTACTCTTCACTTTAAGTTTATTGCAAAAACTAAAGCAATTGTGACCTTTGGTGGAACTACCAGGAAAAAAAACACCCTGCCTTATATTATTAAAAGCAATAAGATAAGAAAAAAAGTTCAAAACCTCTACTGGAGTAGGAAAAATATTCAGCTTTTGTTACACTTCCATGCTTACAAACCCAATATGGCAGCCATGTTGAAGGCACCAAAGTTAGTGGTCAGTCAAGACAATGATAAGCTGTCCACATCCACAGCCCACATTTACTATGCAAATGCAATAGACCACTGGCCCTCCCAGCACCTTAAGAACTTTGTTTTAGAAGATGGAGTCATTTATACTGAAGGAAGGGGGACTACATTCTGAAAATTAAGTCTACAGATTTTCAAAAAGGAGTGATCTTGCATCTGTTATAAGGCAAACTCCAAGTGCCTTATGTTAATTACAAATAAATGAGAGCTTTAACAAAGTTCCATCTTTGTTTCTAAAGTGTCCAGTCAGAACTGCTTACCAAAGTGTCAGAATACAGGACTGGAGCAAAAAAAAAGTGTTTCTTTCAAACATTTAACCCTTAGAACAAGTGCTACCATAGAGGCAGCCTAGACCCCTTCCCATAGAAAGCTAGAAAGCTAAATACGATTCTGGTTTAGCCAAGTGAGTACAGATACTGTTTGTTACCTGTCTAGTACCTATACCGAGTTATTCATACTACAGATAGCTAAGCTAACTGCCTACTGCTTTTCATTTGCAGTGTGTGGAGTATATTTCAGTGCTAGACTACTGGTATGAAAAATAGTTTGCAATGGATTATAACGCATAGTAAATAATTAGTGTCGGTGGACAGTCTGGTCATCTTATCACAGCAAACAATTCTACCCAGCACATGTGCATGTACACACACATATACACACACATGCATGCACACACATATACATACATAGAGTTAACTACCAGAGAGACCAAGAGAAATAACTAGAGAAAGCTACAGACCTAACAGTTCTTGTTCAGAACAGGACCAGCCAGCACAACCCTTCCTCTGCAATACACAGGCAAATGTAGGTGGAGATGCCCAAGGTTCCCTGAACCTCAGCACAGTTCTTTCCCCAAATTCAGATCAAGGAGAAATGCCGAGAGCTCTATCTGAAGATGCCCCCCTTGCTCAACCTCACTCTCCTCTAGTCCCTGCCTGGCTATCCCCCCAAAGCTGTAAGGCATCCATCCCTAGCCAACCCAAGGAAACAGCCAGTGCCTGCTGCAGTATCCCAGTCACTTACTGCAATGCTTTCTTAGCTGTGTGTAAGTGGCTCTTCTCCCAAGCCCCACATGGCTCTGTCAGCTGGCGAGTTGCTGGATCCAGCACAATTCAGCTCCAAAGGATCTGCATGTTGAGTATAATTGCATGCGATCTTGACTGAGAAATTCTGGCTGCAGTGACTGCTCACCCTATCCATAGCCTCTGGTGGATGCTAAGTAAGCAATCCACTGGGTCTTCATAATGAAAGAAAGAGAGGAGGCACAGCTTTGGAGACCAGATAAGAAGGTTTTCTATCAATAGCCACAGCATCCATAACATTTTAAAGGTAAAGAAGCTATATTCCTCTCACAATGTGTTGCTTGGCTGAACCCCTTAAGAAACTGAAGGGCAAACCTTAACATGAGTGGCAGAAACAATTTTTGAAAAATATTATTTGGGAACTGCCTGACAGCATTTTGAAAAATTAGTCGAAGAGTTATACTTTAGTAGTTACTTTCAAAATTTTGCCCTTTGGGGAGTGGGTCTGGGACATTAAGCATAAGTCAGTGGAATTTCCCAGACTTAAGACATTTCCACATGGGCTTTCTCTAGCCTCATCCCCTGTGACATTTCTATGTGGACAGTTTTTTTCAACTCTTTGTCCAGAATTTCATGAGTGAGTTTCATGAACTATATAATATGTAGCTGAGTTATTATTTCAACTGTGGTAAACTTTTTTTTTTAAAGCCCCAGCTAATAGAGGAGGAAAACAATAGTTTTCTGGGCTTGTGTTTTGAATGCTAACCCAAATGGAATGAGGGCTTATCTCCTCCTCTCAGTTACAGATCCTAAAATTCTGGGTAATTTGCATATGTGTCACCAGGGTCTAATTATAATTGGAGAATAATTGCCCTTAACAAGTAGGATGTTATCTTTTGATGAAATGATTTTCAATTCCAATTTGGTAATGGTTAGGAGTCACTAAAGCTAGGGTGGGCTCTTCACAGTGATTTCTTCTTGTCTATAGCTCAGAAAAGAAGTAAACTCCAAAGCAAAGGAATCGATCTCACTGTGTGAAGACAACAAGGGTTAGACTCTCCCACAGGTTATAGGGGCACCTGCCCACTGACATGTACCATTGGGTAACCCTTTTTGATTCTTTATACTTTCCATTGGTGCAATCAGTCACTCTCACCTCTGCTGATGACTCTTAAATCACGGTTGCCAGCTTCACTCCTTAGTGTCAAAACCATTTCTAGCTCTAAAATTCAATGAATTTGTGATTTTCATCTGCCTGCTAGGTATCTTCTCATAGATGTCATGCCGATCCCTCAAATTCCAGATGTTCAAAACAAAACTGAGCTCATCTCCCAAACCCTCAGTGTTTCCTTATGACTTCCCTGTTTCTGCTACAGATACCCAGTCAGCTAGGCTTAAAACCATGGAGCTATCTCTGATTTCTCCCTCTTCCCCATGAGACCAAATTCAATCAATTGTTAAATTCTGTTGATATGACCTCAATAATATCACCTGAAAATGAAGCCTTCTTTCCATTTCTTCTGCCCTCATCCTCACTGAGTTCCTCCTAGGACTTTTATAGTAGTTCCTAGTTAGTCTCCTTCCATTGTTTTTCTTCTCCAATCCAGTCTGTGTATCACTGTTTGAATAATCTTGGATAATAATAGGTTTTAAAAACAGAAAGGACTTTAGGGGATATCTTGTTCCACCTTCTCATATAACAAATGAGAAAACTGAGGCCCAGAAAGATTAAGTGGCTTGTCTGGGTAATTACTGGGTAATAATGCAGGTAATCAGTAACAGGGCTTGGATTTGAACCTGGGTCTTCTGACTTTATTTCCATTACTTCTCTAAAGAAGCATAGCTATGAGGGGTGGCTGGGTGTGCAGTGAATAGAGCACCAGCCCTGGAGTTAGGAAGATCTGAGTTCAAATCCGACCTCAGACACTTAACACAAAAACTAGCCTTATGACCTTGGGCAAGTCACTTAACCCCAATTACCCTGCCTTCCTCCCTCCGAAAAGCTAAAAAAAAAAAAAAAAGCATTGCTATGATAATGTGCTTTTCCTGTCCAAAACCTTTAGTACTTCTCTATTTCCTATAAAATAAAGTTCAAAATCTTAAGTCAGACATACAAAATACAAAATATGCTCTGGTCCCAATCTACTATACTTCTTCATTCTCTTCTGCTAGATTTTAGAGACCATGTCTTATTCTTCTTTTTATCTTTCATATCACTCAGTGCAGTGCCTTATTTTTGGTAGGCATTCATTAAGTATTGCTGAATTCAATGTCATAACTGAGGGGTAAATAGAAATGATGGGAGTGCTATATCCTGCTTCCATTGACATTAGTCCTATACTAGTACTAGTGCTTTGTTTACATTGGAACTGATCACACTAAATTTGGAATTCCAAGCCCTGCTAAATCCACCTAGATTTGTTTTTCAAATGCTAGGAATCTAACAGTAAGATAGGAGACTCATCCCACCTCACTCTTGACTTCCATGTTTCTGAAATTCTAGTTACTTTCAGTTTTCCATGTATAATAGAATGCTTCTGGAATGGGGAACTTCCCATCATGGAGCTGACCATATATGCTCTTGGTCTGTGGGGAGTGACATATGTTCTGGCTTAGTGCTGAAGGACTTGAATTTGGGGATGACACAGCACACTTTTATGGTACCTGTAGATTTGAACTTTGGGATGACATACAAGAATACCTTACTGGTCCCTATGGTCCCTATAACTGGAGACGGGCAAAAATGATGAATTACTGAGTAGGAGGACCCACTTACTCAGTAGGCTTTAAAGTAGTAACATCTTTCTTTCTTTCTTTCTTTCTTTCTTTCTTTCTTTCTTTCTTTCTTTCTTTCTTTCTTTCTTTCCTTCTCCTTCCCTCCTTTTCCCCTTTTGAATGTGCAGCTCAGAGCTATAACAGCCTTAGACTTTTTTGGGGGAGAGGGATTTATCTTTCTTTTCCCAGTTCCTAGCAACATCTATAGAATACATGGCAGTGAGAGCTTGTGCTTGTCTAGGTGAATCTGAGTGAGACTGCATTTCAAGTACCTAGCTTTTTTCCTCTGATTTGTTCTTTCTTTGCACACAGGTAACTGGACAGGGACCTGAGATAGATGTTCTTAGCCTTGGTACCTACCTTGTTCTGTCTGCCTCTTAGAACTCTGATTCTTGTTCACTTGTGGTAGAGGTGCTATACTTATTAAGATCATGAGCCCTTTCCCATTCACATGACTTATCAGCTCCTTTGAAGGATAAAATAGAGTAAATAAATTTTGAAATTTTGGTTTTTACTCTTAGAGCTCATAATTAGAGCTGGAAGAGGTCTTAGCGATCATTTCAGATGAAGAAACTGAGGAGTTTCAGAGAGGTTAAGTGACTTTCTTAGAGTCATTGTTTAATCTTAAATTTAAAATTCAGATTGAGTTACAATTCAACTTTAACGCAAAATTGAAATTTGAACTTAAGTCCTTTGATTCCAAACCCAGAACATTTTATATTGCAACAATACTTCACTGCCTTTGCAAACTGTTACTTGGATGGCAACTGGGTCAACAATGATCCAGTTGATTATGTCATGATAAGGTATAAGAGAAGGTTATTCATCCATTCAACAATTCTAGGTAGTGTGGAGATGATACAATGTCCCCTTCTCTTCAAAGATCTTAAAATACAGTGCAAACCTCAGACAAACTTAAAGAAACATCTTGAATCAATTAAAAAATAGGAAGATTACATAAACTGCAGAACAGTGATATGGATTTTAAAAACAACACACAAAATGCAATCTGCTGTTTTCTGCACCTGAAGAAACTTCCAAGTGGTCTCCATAAATCATCTCTGAATAAATAGCAGTAATTCAACACGGTAGAAATGTACTAAGTAAAATGGTTTTTAGCGAGAAAAATATTCCAGTTAGTTACAGTGGGATCTCACCTGAAAGATATTGCAACTAAAAAGCTGAAGCAAGTGCATTATTTCAGTGGGTGGAATTTACAAGAGACAAATTTCAACCCACAGTAAGAAACAGCTTTCTAATCATTAGAGCTGTCCAACAGCAGAATGGGCTGATTGCCTTAGGAGGTATTCAGACAGAAGCTGGAAGACCATCTGTCAGAGATGCATCAGAAAGGATTCCTGCATTGGGTGGGTAAGGAAGCAGGGTGTATGACTGACTAAATATCCTTTAAGGTTACTTCAAATTTAAAGATTCTAGGATTTTCTTGCTCTTTATCATTTTGTGAGATGGAAATAAAGTTATATTAAATTGATTGTGAATAAAAATAACAGTCTGGTTCACTTATAGACCCCTCTGAATTGAGAGGATATAAAAAGGCCAATCCCAACACCCTCAAAGTATTCTTCTGTGGCACCAACTCCATCTTGCTGATCAGATTCAGTGGTATTCACACAGACAAGACCTTACTCCCAAAGAGTACCTCAGGGGAATGGAGAATTCGATTCTTTATGTTGGTTGAACAGTAAATACTTTGGAAATCCTTATGTCATTTCTTCTTCTTCTTCTTCATCTTCTTTGTCTTCTTCTTCTTCTTCTTCATCTTCTTTGTCTTCTTCTTCTTCATCTTCTTCATCTTTGTCTTTATCTTCGTCTTCTCCTCTTCCTCCTCTTCCTTCCTCCTCCTACTTCTCCTTCTTTCTATTCTTCCTCCTCCTTTCCTTCTTCCTTTTCTTCTTCTTTCTCTTTCCCCTCTTCAGCTCAGGAGCTTTGACCTGCTCCATTTCCAATCCCTCCTCAAGCAACCCCTCCCCGACTCATGGGAGAGGAGAGAATCACCATATTAATGCCAAACTTAGTACATATACCCACTGGCTTAGCCTACTGCAACTCAGGCCTAAATTCAAGAGATCCACCAGCTTCAACCTTCCTGGTAACAGGGATAATAGGCATGTACCTCTTATCACATGTTTTGTCCACTTAAGAGAACAACAACTTTTGTGTTTATGTTCTGAGAATGCTGTGTTTTATCCCAGCTGAAAAAATGGAATGCAATTATAAAGTGAAATCTGCTAAAATCAACACATTGTTCCCTGAGGCTGCTGAAAGGAGTTGAGATCCCCGGGTAAACTAATAATTTCTCTCTACCTTCACCTCTCCTTTATTTTTTGCTATTTTCCTCTTGCCTTTCTCTCTTTTCTCTATTTCTTCTTATTCTCTTTTTTAAGGAAATATGTAAATCTCTTCTTGGACAATCTCCAAAATATTGAGCTCTTGTTTTCAGCGTACCACTGTTCATTCTTCTTTTTCTGGGCTTCCTGCCTCAACTCAATGACACAGCATGCCCCATGATGTTAGCACATCAATTTCATTGCATTAGCACAGCATATCATTCCTCACAATTTCAGTCTCAATTCACTTTGTCAGGTAGAAACTATAAATATAGCACAAAGAAAGTTCTAGTCTGAGCCCATTTACTGTTTTTCTCAGATGATCCATGTTTCATTTGAGATGTGGGAGCTGATGACAGATTCTTGAGTGAAAAACTCCTTGTCAGTTGGATTTATTAATAGAATGCTGAAGCATTCAGATCAGTTACTTCATTTTACATATAAGGAAACTGAGGCATGAAAAAGATTTATTCAGTGTTACCTCCATAGGACTCAAACCTATGTCTTTTGACTCCTATTCAAAAATAATGATGATAATAATGATGATGATAGCTAACATGTATGTAACATTTATGTCTTGCAAAGCAATTTATGTACATTATCTTGTTTGCTCCCCACAATAACCCTCTATTATTATCCCAATTTTACAGATGAGGAAATTGAGTCCCAAGGGCTATGACTTCCTTAAGGGAACAAGCTAGTATTTAAGTGCTCTTTCTCACTATACCATGTCATCCCATTTATGCTGTTTGGAACAATGTGATGTCCACACACTGAGGTTCATTGTCTTCTTGAAATTATCTACATGCCAGAGACAAGAGCCAACATGCATGTGCCTTTACTCTTTTTTAAAATAAGTTAATTAATTAATTTTTAGTTTTCAATATTCACTTCCATAAGTTTTAAATTTTCTCCCCCTCTCTCCCTCTTCCCTCCCCAAGAGAGTTTGCAATCTAATATGGTCTCTGTACACACATTCCTATTAAACACATTGTCACATTAGTCATGTTGCATAGAAGAATTATAATGAATGGGAAAAACCATGAGAAAGAAAAAAAAACAAAGCAAAACAAAGCAGAAAATGTTCTGTTTTGTTCTGCATTCCAACTCCACAGTTCCTTCTCTGGATGTAGGCTGACATTTTCCATCATGTGTCCTTTGGAATTGTTTCAGATCCTTGCATTGCTGAGAAGGGATAAGTATATCAAAATCAGTCCTCGTTTGCTGTGGCTGTTACTGTGCACAATGTTCTCCTAGTTCTACTCCCCTCACTCAGCATCAGTTCATATAAGTCTCTCCAGGTTTCTCTGAAGTCTGCCTGTTCATCATTTCTCATAGAACAATAGTATTCCATTACTTTCATATACCATAACTTGTTAAGCCATTTTGCAATTGATGGGTATCACCTCAGTTTCCAGTTCTTGGCCACCACAGAAAGAGCTGCTATCAATATTTTTGTACATGTAGATCCTTTCCCCAGTTTTATGATCTCTTTGGGGTATAGCCCTAGAAGTGATGTTGCTGGGTCAAAAGGTCTGCACATTTTTATAGTTCCAAATTGCTCTCCAGAATGGTTGGATCAGCTCACAACTCCACCAATAGTGCATTAGTGTTCCAATTTTACCACATCTTCTCCAACATTTATCATTTTCCTGTTTTGTCATGTTAGCCAATCTAATAGGTGTGATGTGGTACCTCAGAGTTGTTTTGTTTTGCATTTCTATAATCAATAGTGATTTAGAGCATTTTTTCATATGAATACAGACAGCTTTAATTTCTTCCTCTGAAAACTGGCTGTTCATATCCTTTGACCATTTATCAATTGGGAATAACTTGCATTCTTATAAATTTGACTCCATTCTCTATATATTTTAGAAATGAGTCCTTTATCAGAGACACTGATTGTAAAAATTCTTTTCCAGCTTTCTGCTTCCCTCCTAGTCTTGGTTGCATTGGCTTTGTTTGTGCAAAAACTGTTCAATTTAATGTAATCACAATGATCTATTTTGCATTTCATAATGTTCTCTATATCTTGTTTTGTCATAAATTCCTCCATTCTCCATAAATTTGACAGATAAACTCTTCCTTGCTCCCCTAATTTGCTTATAGTCTTAGCCTTTATATCTAAACTATGTACCCATTTGGACTTTAATTCGATTTATGGTGTCAGACATTGGTCTATGCCCATTTTCTCCCATACTATTCTCCAGTGTTCTCAGCAGTTTTTGTCAAATAGTGAGTTCTTATCCCAGAAACTGGGGTCTTCAGGTTTATCAAACAGTAGATTAGTATAGTCATTGATTGCTGTATCTTGTGCACCTAACCTTTTCCAGTGATCTACCTCTTTATTTCTTAGCCAGTACCAAGTAGTTTTGATGATTTATGTTTTATAATACAATTTAAGATCTGGTATGGCTAGGCCACCTTCCCTAGCATTTCTTTTAATTAATTCTCTTGATATTCTTTTGCTCTTCTAGATTAATTTTATTATTATGTTATTCTAGCTCTATAAAATAATTTTTTGGTAGTTTGATGGGTATGGCACTGAATAAGTAATTTAGGTAGAATTGTCATTTTCATTATATTAGCTTGGCCTACCCCATGAGCAGCTGATTTTTTTTTCCAGTAATTTAGTTCTGACTTTATTTGTGTGAAAAGTGTTCTGTAATTGTGTTCATTTAGTACCTGAGTTTGTTTTGGCAGGTAGATTCCCAAATATTTTGTAATATCTTCAGTAACTTTAAATGGAATTTCTCTTTCTTTCTCTTGCTGTTGGACTTTGTTAGTAGTGCCTTTCCTCTTAAAAAAAATTTAAAAATATTTTGGGGGGAGTTTTATTTATTAAATTAATTTTTAAAAAAATTCTGAGTTCCAACTCTCTCTCTCCCTCAAGCCATGCCCCTTCCTATTGAGAAGGCAAGCAATATGATACCCATTATATATGTAAAGCTATGGAAAACATTTCCACATTAATCATGTATTATTCCTTTACTTTCTGCTTGCCTACTTCTGTTTGCCCTCCTATGGTTGTTAGAGAAGGAAGGAGAAAATGAACAGCAAAAACGGTATGGAGTTTGCCTATATCTAACCCAGTGTCATGGTTTTCTCCCTCATTCCAAGTGTGGCCGCCATATTCTACCTTGTAATTCTCTCCTTTTGGAAAAGAGAAATGTTTTGTAACAAAATTTCTATACAAAATATTATATTTAGCAAAATACTCTGCCTCATACATATAAACCAGGAGATGTCTGGTAGGTGATTACTTTAAGATTTAAATGAATATAGGATTCATCCCTAGGGATACTTCAGGACCTCTTATAAAAATATATGAAATACTTGAACTGGGATAAAGAGATCATGAAGCCTATAATATACTCAAAACATTGTTTTAAAAGTCTTCAAACATCATAGTGTAACTAATTGAAGAAGTTAGAACTGCACGTCCTTTCTATCCATAAACACAACTCAAAATTTGAGCCATTGGGATTAACAGTACTTATTACTCACTGTGTGTCCCCAGGTGGAGTCAGCTATCTACCTGTGGGGTAGTTGCTTCCTTTCTCTGGGTATTAGGTCTCTCATCTCTAAAATAAAGGGATTACAGTAGTTGATTTCTCAATTCCCTTCTAGCTTTTAAATTCTATGAATCCACAAATCTTTTGCCTTCCTATTTTGAGTCCTAGGACATACATACCACATTAGCAAATGTTCAGCTTTCTCCCAAATGGAATCAGGAGAATTGAATGAGCCTTGAGAAAGGGTGTGGTTTAGAGAGAAAGTTGACATCTATACTGAAACATTTAAAGTTGCAAATGAAAGCTCACAAATTTGTCTTTTCTGGGGCAGTTCTTGATATATGCTCCTTGAATGAGGAAGACATCAATCAGACTCTGAGCAATCTGATCTGATCAGTCAAATCAATAAATGTCCATCCAGAATAACAATGACCAACTCCTGACAGAGAGATGACGAACTCAATATGAAAAAGGAAATATACATTTTTGGACATGGCCAATATGGGAATTTATTTTGCTTGGCTATGAATATTTGTTATGGGAGAGAGGAAGGGTGTTTTCAGTGTGTATATGGGGGGGGGGGAAGGTTGGAGGGAGAGAAAGAAAAGATTGTTAATTGAAAAAAAAATTAGTTAAAAAAAGCGCTTCCATTAAGTGTTTACTATGTATCAATCCCCGTGCTAAGTGCTGAGGATACAAAGAAAAAACAAAAACAGTCCTTCCCTTCTAGAAGCTTACAGCTTCAGCAACCAATTGGATGTGTAGGGTAAGGGAGAGTGAGGAGTGGAGGATGACACTGAGGATATGAACCTGGCCAAGTGGAGATATGGTGCCTCACCATGGTAGAGAAGTTCAGAAGATGGGTAGTGTTGTAGGGAAAGATCATAAGTTCTGCTTTGGAATTGTTGTGTTTGAGATGCTTAGGTGATATTCACTTTGAGACGTCTAAAGTATGAGAGGAAAGAAACTAGAGTTGGATAGATAGATACATAGACACATAAATACATAGATTTATCTGGGAGTCATCTGCATAGAAATATCATTGAATCCGTGGGAGCTAATGAAATCACCAAGTGAGAGAGTTTAGAGAGACAAGGGAAGAAGGCCTAGGGTACGGCATTGGTGGACATCCACAGTTGTGGACCATGATGGAAAAAGATTCAACAAAAGGGGTGGCTAGGTGGTGCAGTGAATAGAGCACTGGCCCTGGAGTCAGGGAGACCTGAGTTCAAATCCAGCCTCAGACACTTA
>CM053582.1:482979100-483029348 GCA_028627135.1 Pseudochirops cupreus
GGAGGTACCATAACTTAGTAATTGTTTAGCAAAATAATTGAGAGGTAGCCTGGCATATTGAGTAAATGGCCAGTTTTGGAGTCAGGAAGACTTGAGCAAGACCTTGGCAAAACTAGAGTCTTGCTTCTGATATCTATTACATATATACATACAAGCCACTTAACTTCTTTATGTTTCAGGCACTCTCTAAGGTTGTAAGTTAGAGATGGCTTGTCAGTCTGTATCAGTGAAGGGAGTTTCCATACTAGGAGTTCCCCACACTGAGGAAATCATAAGCTTCTTCAAGAAGGGGAAGAAAATTATAGAATGATAGTGAAGATAGCAGGATCTAGTGGTTTAGTTTGATTTTTTAGTCTGGGAGCCACCCAGGCATGTCTCTTTTGGAAGGGGGGGGGTGTCTTTGGGTGGAAAAACCAGCACCTATTGAGATATGGAAGGTTACAAAAAGAATGGGAATGATAATAGGAGCAATTTCTTAGAGAAGTGGAGGATGAATAGGATCAAATTACATGCCAGGAGGGAAGCAGAGTGAAGGCAAGGGGAAAGGACCCTTCTTTATCAGAGATGAAGGTAAATCAGGCGGTAGGAAGGAGAGGTATCAAAGGGATGTGAGAAAGGAAGGAGCTCTCGATAAATGGCCTCAATTTTTTTCAGTAAAAAAATAAGGCGAGTTCCTCAGTTGGGGCATGGATGCCACGGGCGGCTTGAGTAGAGAATTAAAGGTTTGGAACAATCTCTGTGATGAGTCGGATAGAGAATCAATTATGGAGGAATATGATTACCTTCTTACAATGAGGGTCCATATGTTATTAGACAATATAAATTTGTAGAAAATCTAGTCAGCATGATGTTGTGACTTCCTGCAGCTCTGTTTAGCAATACATGAGTAAGAGTGAAGGAGTCAGATGTTAAGAGTAGTCCAAGACCATAATTTGGTGAGGCGTGATTTATAGGGCAAGGGAACAAGGTACTTGCAAGTTGAGGGTAGCATAGAGCTGAACTGATTTGTTGAATGGTCAAGAATGCAAAGGGAGGAGAGTGTAGCCAGAGCAGGAATGATGATTGGTAAAGTACTAAGGGATGGAGGCTTGTCATCAGAATAAAGACACTGTAGAAATGTTAGTCTCTAGATTATAACCCAATGAAGAGGCACCTCTAGTGGTGGCTTTATATACATACATAAAACATACATACACACATCTATTATTCATCTTGAAAATCAATCATATCCAACCACTATATAGTGTTTTTTTGATTCCTGGTGTCCTTGAATTTTCTACCAGTCCTAAGTTTCCATCCCTTCTCCTTTGCAGGTAAGTCCTAAAGACCTAGGTAAGTTAATTTACTCTGGATCCCATCGTCCTTAGTTGTAAAATGAGGGTTAGCAGGTGTAACGGATGGACTAGATTAGATAGAAGTGCACTTTTAGTTCTAGCATTCTAGGATTTGATAAGACCATAAGGGGAACAGTGTGTGTGTGTATGTGTGTGTGTGTGTGTGTGTGTGTGTGTACGTGTATATACATATGAAAAAATCAATTCAATTCAACAAATAATTTTTAAGAGCTCACCATGTGCAAGATCCTATTCTAGGTGCTGGTGATATAAAGACAAAATGAAAAATAGCCCCTGTCCTCAAGAAGCTTATATTCTATAGTGGTGGGAATAGTGGGATATAACATTTAAATAGATAAATAAAAATATTACTTGAAAGAGATTGAGAGCAGAAGACAAAAGGGAGACAGTTGGAGCTCAGTAAGAGTTACTTAGCCACAATAGCTGGAGTTCAGAGGCTGAATACCAATCTTTGAAAAACCAAGGCAGAGGGGAGTAAGGCTCAGCCTTAATTTCTCCAGTACCAAGCAGGAATTAGAAAGGATTTCTCATAAGTGGTAGACCTGATTTGAGACTTGCAGAAGCCTAGAGATATGAAGATGCATAATGGTGAAGGAATGCATTTGAGGAATGGCAGACAGCCAGTGCAAAGGCAGGTAATGGAGTATTGAGTTCAAGGAATGGCAAGTGGGCCAGTTTGATGGGAAGTAGAACTGGTGAAGGGAAGTAATATGAAATGAGTAGGGAAAGGTAGGCCAGAACTAGACTGTGAAGATCTTTAAGCACAAAGCAGCACAGTTTCTACTTTAGCCTAGAGATAATAGGGAGCCCCTGAATATACTTGAGCAGAGTAGTGACATGGAGAAACCTGTGCTTTAGGAAAATTATTTTGGCAAGTAGATGAATTGGAGAGGAGAGAGATTAGAAATAGGGAATCCAGTTAGGGGGCTATCGCAATTGTCCAGGTGAGAAGTGTTGAGAGTATGAACCTTGGGTAGAGATTTTAAAGAGGGCTGCATGAGTGGAGAGAAGTGTGAATGTATGAACACACACATACATACATATATATATGCTCATATAAGGAGATGGGGACTGGATCTGTGATTTCATTAGTACTAGATAGGGAACTCCCAAGTGAGGTTACCTCCTCTGCCAATGCAGGTTGGTACCTTCTCTCCATATAGCCTTAGAGAGATGTCTAGGTGACTCAGCTGTTAAAGGACTTGCCCATGCACTACATACACAGTCAGTGTGAATCAGAAGCAGGATTTGAAACTAGGTTTTCCTGACTCTGAAGCCAACTCTAACTCCTCTGATCATATATATATATATGTAATTCCCATATATCATGATTTCTTTGTAGGTGGCAAAGTGGATAGAACACCTGGCTTGGAGTCAGGAAGACCTGAGTTCAGATGTGGCCTCACATACTAGCTGTGTGACCCTGGGCAAGTCATTTGATCCTATTTGCCTCAATTTCCTCATCTGTGAAATAAGCTGGAAAAGGAAATGGCAAGCTGCTCTAGTATCTTTGCCAAGAAACCTCAAACAGGGTCACAGAGAGTCCGACACAACTGAACAACATCAAATTTCTTTGTAATCTTTTAAGTGATAGAGAACTAGGTCCTTGGCAAGTCTGTAGACCTGTATGTGTTTTCCAAAGTCCTGATTATCCAAAATGTATTAGTTAGCTCTGCTGTAAATGCCCATTATAGTGCCGATGTAAGATGATGAGGGCGGCAGTTATACTTTAGACTGTCTGTCACTGCCTTGCCCCCTTTTCAGGAAATCTATAAAAGGTTTCATTTTAGGTCTTAAACTAGGAATAACATTTCTCAGTTCTACATGGTATTGGGAAAATTATGATTAATGGGAAAATCTGTTGGTTAATGCATCCCACAGCATATTCTGCTTCAGAAACCAAGCACTAATATGCATTTCAATCATGTGTTGTACATAATATTTCACGTGTAAGACTACATTTGCAAATGAACAGAACAAAACATTCTACTTTTCAAAAAAAATCCAATTTTGAGGAAAAAAGGTGCAAGAGGTATTGGCTAAACCACAATTTCTGATCCTAGCCAAGAAACTGACTTTAATAGAGCATGGGAATAAATGATGGTCCTTTAATCAGTGCATAAAGAACTTTTAGGTGACAATCACATATCCTTCTTTAAGTACTAATTCTAATAGCTTAAAAATTTTAACAGGATTGGTAAATCATTAAAGTTTGCACAATGGATTGGAAAGTAAGGTGCCATGCTTCTCAATTACCTCTCTCTTAAAAAAACAAAAGTTTTATCACTGTCTTGGGTTGGAATTTTTTTGGTCACAGGAATTTTCATCTTTCACCTTCACCCTGCAGAATTAAACCTTCCCAAATGACAAAGAAAAATAGTTAAGTGAAAATAATTATCACAGTGAGTATATGTAGCAATGTATGCAACATTCTTCCTAAGAAGTCCTTCTTCTGGGCAGTGGGAAGTTAGGTTGCATTATCTATTTTCCAGGACCATTATTACCTGGTTGTTTTTAAAAAATTATTATCTGGATTCAGCTTCCTTTTACTACTCTTTCATGTTGCTTTGTTGTAATTGCATATTATTCTTCTGGTCCTGCTAATTTTATTCTTCATCAGTCTGTACTAATCTTCTCATGTTTTTCTACATTCCTCACATTTATCATTTCTTACTATGCAATTAATAGATCAAAAAACCTTTTTAGCTCTTCTCCAATTGATGTTCATTCATATTGTTTCCAGTTCTTTGTTCTGCAAGAAGTGCTATTATCAACATTTTGGTATAATTTGATATTTGTTTCTGTCTTTAACCTCCTTGGGGTATTCTGGTTGCTTCTTGTGTTGAAAGTTAGGTCCCATTCACATATTCTTAGACTTTTAACAATAGGCTCACATACTAGAATATAACATAGAAGTTATCCAGTTCAACCCCATCATTTTACAGATAAAGAAATTGAACATTAGAGAGGTCAAATGACTTCCCCAAGGTGATGCAGGGAGTAAAGAGCAGACCTAGGATTTGAACCCAGGTCATCTGACTGAAGACTTGAACTTGCTTTCTTCTACATCATGAATCCCCTTCTCCCTAAATGTTCAGGTGCCCATGACTATCAACACATCTCTATCCAAGCTCTCTGTTCCTCAAAGGTTTTCTTTTTTTAGGTATCTTTGCATATCAGTGGAACAAAACCCATGTACTATTATATCATCAGAGAAACCATTCAATTTCCTAATCATTGATTAAGAGCTTGTTATGTGCAATATCATTGTTACTGGCTCTGAGCATACAAAGATAAAAACCAAAGCAGCCTTATACTGAGAGTTTGTGCTCTGGGTTTTCATGTAAGAAATTAGATTTGGCATGATAGATAGATAGTGTCAGTTTGTTTTGCATCTAAGACATGCAAGAGAAAAAAGCTAGATGTGCCTCAGATTACACTAGTTGTTTATTATTAAATTTCTAACCCTGTTTGGTTGCAAAGTATTTCTCCAAGTGCACATGGAGATAAGGTCTCTCTCAAAGGATGCTATTGGACTGACGTTTAGTATTTACTTTTTGAAGGCTATTGGAAATTAAACTAATTAGTGAGGCAGCTTCTCCTTTTCCTATACCAAAGGCCAGATCTACAAAAGCTAAGAAAATGGAGGCAAATATTCAGATGACTAGGGCTAATTTTCTTCACTCATCTTCCTTCCTTTTCCCCACTCCACTTAATCCATATGCCTTTGCCTTACATATCTGGATATTTCAGGAAAAAGCAATTTTTACTTGACCTACTGACTTCCTCTTTTTAAATTCATTTTTAAAATTTTGTTTTCTCTTATTTTCAGCCTACTGCTATGATTAATCTATACTGGTTCTTACTTTATTCCATAAATGATTTTCTTATCTATATCCATCTTTCTGCTATTTATCCAGGTCTAAAATCTTAAAATCATTTTGATTCCTCCCTTCTCTTAATCTTATAAGTCCTGCAGATTCTATCTTTAAAATATCCCTTAACTTCTATCCATTTGACATTTCAAACTGTATGTCCTATAAGTATCTCAAACTCAATATATCCCAAACAAAATTCATCACCTTTCCTCAAAACCCTTTTCTCTTCTAAAGTTCTCTCCTACTGTCCCTACTGTCCAGGGGACCACCCTCATTCCAACAACCTAGATTCTCAACCCTTGAGTTACCCTCAACTCTTCATTCTGACTTACCCTGTATTCCTAATTACTTACCAGTTGTGTTTTTCATACCTTTCTAACTTCTTTAACCATCCACTTCTCTCCACTGACATTGGCCACTGCCCCAGTTCAGACCCTTATCATGTCTTTTCTGAATTATCATAATAGTGTACTGATTGATCTCTCTATATCAATACTCTCCGCCATTTGAATCTATCTTCCACTCAGCTGCCAAGACGATCTTCTTAAAGCACAGGTATGACCTTGTCACTCTTACTCAACAAACATCAATAGCTCCCTATTGCCTTTACTATCAAATGTAATTTTCTTTTCTTTTCTTTTCTTTTTTGACTTTTAAAACCCTTTACAACCTAGCCCCAATCTCACCATATATTACTCCTATTCTTGAACTTGAGAGTCCAGTCTGGCTGCTCTTTATGTTACACACATACATACACACACACACACACACACACACACATGCACATGTACATATACATACATTATGTATGCATACAATATACAGATACACACATAAACACATATATACATATACATAATCATCCATTTAGAATATATTATGAAAAATAATAGGTATCTAGGTGGTACAATGGGTAGAACACTGGACCTGGAGTCAGGAGGACCTGACTTTAGATCTGGCCTCTGATACTTACTAGCTGTGTGACCTTGGACAAGTCACTTAACCCTGTTTGCCCGTTTTTTCATCTCTAAAATGAGTTAGAGAAGGAAATGACAAATCACTCCAGTATCTTTGCCAAGAGAACCCCAAATGGGATCACAAAGAGTTAGACACAACAGAAAATGACTAAACAATGCAAAACGTTTAATGGAAAAGAGAATATATTTCCAAGACAAATTTCATCGCCAAAAGTTTTATTACTTGAGGTATAAATAAATCATGGGCTAAGGGATACATCCCACAACATGAATTCTTTCTGTACTACTCACGTAGGCTTTAATTTCCCAGTTACTTTGGTCCATGCAGAGATTATTCTCATGCCTCTGAGGATAGTCCCCTCCTCAGTGATAAGGAAGTCACACATGGTTATAACCCCAAAGCATCCACCCAAATCCTAACTGACAGGGCTGTGTGGGCACAGGAGTCTATGGCACATAAAGAGGTTAATAACCCTGCCTTAGATGGAGTATCAACTGCAGTCCCCCTCCTGAATCCCCATCTGCTGTTTCGGATCCTGTGCTGGAGAGACTAGCCTTCCCCCCAGTAGACTTGAGCTCTGTGCTCACCTCATAGGAAGGGACTTTGTTAAGGTGGTTATCATCGATTGCTTTGTGCACACTGTTGCCCCTCTCTGTTGGTACGTATGCATACATCGATGTGTGTATATACATTCAGACATATGTACAATACATATTATATGTGTATCTTCTCTTCCTTATTATACTCTAAGCTTCTTGAGGGCCGGGACCACTTCATAACTCTTTGTCTCCTTTTGCCAAAGGCTTGCACAGGGTAGTTGCTTGTGGATTTGATTTGATTAGAGGGAAATGAAAGGGATTGAAGAGTTAATGGAGCAGACAAACATTAACACCGTTTGCAGAAGCAATAGCAAATTTAGTGCAACTTAACAGCAGGCAGTACCATTTGAAGACAGATAATTCAAAATAAAAACATCTCCACTTCTGCCTCAGTTATCCCTTGAGGATACAGGCAGGTCTACAGATGCCACTTTGCATATGGTCACTAAAGGAAATCCTGACCCCTTCTGAGCAGTTGGTTACAAGGATTACATTCTTTAATTCCTTTACGCTCTGTATATGCAAATACCAGACCAATCTGCTAGAGAGAAGAAAGGAGGCATAAGGCCTCAGTAGGAAAATAATGTTTCATTAATATAGTGAAACACAGACCCTGAAGAGGCTGTGCTGATGGGCATTTACGAGAGATTTTTGCCTTTTTCATAGAGTCCCACAGTGCTATCACTGGAAGAGGCATAGAGACCCTTGGTCCAACCCATTCATTTTTACAGGTAAGAAAGCTCAGTAACTTACCCCATATCTCCTATTCGGTGAGTTGAAGGATCTGGACTAGAATGCATGTGTCTGATCTCTTAGTATAGTGCTCTACCACATCGTACATTGGCTGTTCATTGGACAGCTTAGCTCTATAATTGCCATTTTGACAATGGCAGGCTGCTTTAATTCTATGGAGTGCAGAAGAACATAGAGTACACAGCGGGGAGGACCTCAGCAGTCTTGTTTCTGTCCTTCCTCTGCTTTCTTGGCTCTTGGTCCAGCTCAGCTGTCCTTTCCTGGCTTCCAGGCTGCTACGCTATCTTTGTCACTTTGCTCTCCTTTCGGCTTGTCTTTCAATGACCTCTTCTTGGTCCCCTCCCACAGTTTCTCTTCTTCCATTTCCTACCATCTGGAGCAAGCTCCTGCATCTCTTGCCCTCATCAATTCTCCGCGTGCTATTTTTGATGCTTTCAGAGACACATGGATTCTCTCTTATCTCCCCGTGTTTCTCTCTGTCCTTCTTTCTTCTGTTCTGTATTTTATTAAAATTTTGTAAACGATCTTTAAGCTATTAGGAGATTGACTTGGGGAGAAAGGCAGCTCAGTATAGTAAAAAGAGGGGGAGATCCTGGGGGATGGGGTGGAGGTGTGGAGCACAGTGGTATCAAACTCAATTAGAAATGGCGGCTACTGATCCATACACAGGGATTCCTGCAGGTTGTACATTAACTTCATCCTAAAATGTAATATTATGTATGTTTTATTGCTTTTTTATTTGTTTTGTTAAATGTTAGCTTCCGTGACTACCTTGAGAGGATCAGACGTGATAATCAATGTGAAAGTGCTTTTAAAAGTTCCACAAATGTAAGGGACTGGTGTGATTCTCACAATTATATTCTAAAGATAACTGTCATTAGTGGTTGATCACTAAAATGGATCCTTTTAAGCTCGAGCAATTCAGATAAATGGATTTACACAGACGGAGTTAAAATAAATGTTTGCCATCACTTGGTGTTTACATGAACGCTCTATATAATAGGATTTGCAAATTTTTTATTAATTAAATTAGCATACTCTCAGTACAGCTGATCTCTTTTCTTCAAATTACAAGGAGGAATGAGGTAAAAAAAAATAATGCTGGTATTTCATTGAGTCCCTTTCTAAATTCTCTAATGTGGTAGCCCCCTTTGCAAACAGGTTTCAAAGACGAAGTCACAGCCCATTACTTTCTCCTCATTGATCCTTAGTAGCCAGTCAATAAGTAAACAAACATTTCTTTAATATTTACTATGTGCTAAGGGCTGGGGCTACAAAGAGAGGTGACACAGTCCCTCCCGTGAAGGAGCTCTCATTCCAGCGGGGAGCAAGATGCAAAAAATTGTTCATTTATGAATGGAAGGTATCTTGCCTCTTCTCATAGGGAAGGCACTAGCAACTGAGGGGACCTGGAAAGGCCTCCTACAGAAGGTGGGATATGAACTGAGTTTTGAAGGAAACAAAGGAATCTAGGAGGTGGGGGTGAGGTGAGAGAGTAGAGTACAATGAAGGACAGTCAGGGGAAAAGCAGAGTCGTGAAGTAGAGTGTGAAACACAGCAAGAAAGCTATTCTAGAGAATATAGAGTGAGAAATAATAAGACTGAGAAAGTAGGAAGAGAATACTTACAGGCTAGTCTTGAGGGAGAAAGGCCATAGAACTAGAAGCTGTCACTAATACCAGGCCCTTCTCTCCATTTGGCAGCTTCTCTTATCCCCTTGGGGGCAGCTAGGTAGTTCAGTGGATAGGGTACCAAGCTTGGAGTTAGGAAGACTCATCTACCTGGTTTCAAATATGACTTCAGACACTTACTAGTTGTGTGACACTGGGCAAGTCACTTAACCCTGTTTGCCTCAGTTTCCGCACCTGTAAAATGAGCTGGAGTAGTAAATGGCAAACCATTCCAGTAACTCTGCCAAGAACACTCCAAATGGGGTCACGAAGAGTTGGACAAAACTGAAATGATTGAACAAGGACAACTTATCTCCTTAATTGAATTACTACCCAGGAATGGATGACATCCCCTTTTAGCTTTGCCCACACACTGTGATGGAGTTTCATCATCTCTTCTCTTCCAGTGGACCACTAGGACCCTCTCCACCTCTGACACAAAAACACAAACTGCCAAGTATTGTCTGCACTCTTTCCACTCCCCTACTTCTGACCAGTTTTAAAACTCCTATTGACAATATCGTCTTTGAGACTGTCAGCACCTTCGCGTTCCTTTCAGTCAGAAATCCTTCTTCCCTACCTCTTTACTCCCTACCCTTCCTCAAGTTATTTGTATGATTATGAGTACAAACTAAATAGCTCCTCAACAAAAAAAGGTGGAGGACCTCTGTCCTACCTTGTTTTTCAGACCTTGGACTCAAGTCATCAAAGAGACTTTGGTTCAAACTCCAACTCCAGCCCCAACTTGTGTAACACCAGGGGAGTGACTGCCTCTTTAATTCTCAGTTCTTCAACTGTGAAAAGAGATGCTAGACCCAGATGACCTCTAGAGACCTTTCTAGTTCTAGAGTCTATGATTTTATGATTCCATAACGATTCCACTTTTGGTGGACTCTGTTCTCTCTCTTCCTTCCCATCTTCAACTTGGTGCTTACCCTTTAGTATATACTGTTTGCCCATCTGCCTACTCTTTCTGGGTCAAATGCTCTGAAGACTCAGAATGGGGAGGGATATGAGAAATCTTTTAGACCAATCCCCTCATATTTTACTGATGAAAAATTGAGATCCAGAGAGGTCAAAGGACTTGTTAATGCTTGGTCAAGGTATGTAAAGCCAATTAGAAGGTACTTCCTTTATATGGGTATCAGTTTCCACCTTGGCAATATGAAGTTCTTTAAGATTCATCGTAGGTCTAAATCTTATGATCCTGTGGTGAGAGAAGGCCCCCTTACTCTGGCTCTCCCTCCTTTGTTGGGTAACATTTGTATTCTAAAATTAGCTTTCTGGAGACAATGTTCCTACTTTTCAATCAATCAGCCAATAACCAGTCCTTGTGCTAGGCAGTGCTAGGCCAAACAAAAATCAAATGTTGCCTGGTGTCCCAGGAGCTTACATGCTCTCAGACTTGGGAAGGATCTTTTCTTTTCTGACCCTGAGATTCTGATGATGGGAGGAAAGGAAGGGCAGTGTTATGACCAGCTAATGGGGTTGATATTCTGAGCTCAGGGGGACCTAGAATCACACCTGTTTGCCAACTGACCAACCACTAAGAAGTCATGCCCAGCCTTCCTCCACTGCAGATTCCTTCCTTTCTTCTAATTCACTATCAGTAAGTAATTAGTCCTGGGCCATCTGTGTTCTAACTCTAATATTTCTTCTCCTTGGAGAAAGCAGATCATATCTCTATGGCAGAGGAAAATTCTATATGCTTTAAGGTTTTAGTTAAAAATTCTGTGCTAACGGCTCCCAGGCTGGTATCTGTGTCCTGCCCTCCTCCATGTTGCTTAGTCCTTTCTCTTCCTTAGCAGCCCCCCGTGTTTGTTTCGCTGCTGCCTCAAACTAGATAGCGAAGATGAAGTTTACCTCTCCCTCAAACTCTTCCTTTGTCTAATTTCTCCTATTCTATGGCAAAAATACCATTGTGCCTTTCTCCTCATAATAGTTGCTATTTCTAGAGCAAAGCCATATATTAATATTAGCATATGCTGACATTTATAATAGACTCTGACAGGAATTTTCTCTCTAAATCGAAAAGTGAAATTGACTCCTGGGTGCAACAACAGCAGTTGTGGGGTGCTGTGGGTATAAGAACATGGTGCAACTATAATTCCCACCCACTCTCTCAATTTAGATGGCTGTTTTATCCTTTTGTGTGCCTTAGCCTCCCTTTACCACATGATCACAGACTGAAAGTACTTGAAAGGAAGAAGGATTTGGAAGCAGAGGATCAAAGTTTGAATTTCAGGTCCACAAGTTACTAACCTTAGGTCAATCACTTTAGCCCAGGGGTTCTCAACTTGTGGGTCGCGACCCCTTTGGGAGTCATATGACCCTTTCACAGGGGTCACCTAAGACAATCGGAAAACACATTATTTCCGATGGTCTTAGGAACCGAGACACCGCCCACATGCAGATATGCCCACATACTAGTATTAAAGGGTCGTGGCATTGGGAAGGGTGAGAACCACTGCTTTAGCCTCTCTGGTCTTAGCTTCTTCATTTGTCAAATGATGGCCTGGGCTAAAAGATTTCTAAGAGTCCCTTTCCTCTCTAAATCTTCCATCCTTTCTAGTTTCTGCCCTTTTGTGGAATAAGTTGTGTGTGCAGACTGGAGTTGAATTGGGTGACACAAAACTTTGTAGTTTTAGAGTCTTTCTTTAAGACTTGTGAAATTGGTTGGGCTACTGTCAGTCATAAGGAGACTCATAATTACAGAGCAGACTCTTCTTTCATGGGGCATAGGTTCTCCTGATCTCCAGGAAGAGACAAAATCCTTGCTCTTCCCAATACAATATTTAGGCCACCTGCTCCTTCTCTTTCCTTAACTTCAATGCTTTTTTCCATTCTGATGATCACCCCCAGGGAGAAAACCTCAATTAAGCTTTCTAATCTCCATTTTAACAAGGAAGGCTGGGGATTCTCGGTACAATTCAGCAGCAGCGATCAGCTGTGGGATACAGGTGGAGGTGAGAATGCATGGAGCCAAAGCCCATACTAATGGCAGGAGGCATTAAATATTCAAAACCTCAAATTTTAAGCATAGGACACAGTCCTCTATGCTGGACCTAGATAAACACAAAGAGGAATTAGGTTTGTTCTGCTTGGTTCTAGAGGTTCCCAAAATTATTTGGCCTACCACCCCCTTTTAAAAAAAATTACTCATCACCCCCTGGAAATCTACTTTCTTTATCCCTTTAATTTTTTTTTTAAACTTTGTGTCATTTCTTTTTTTCTTTTTGGAGGAAGAAGGCAAGGCAATTAGGGTTAAGCAACTTGCCCAAGGTCACACAGCTAGCAAGTGTGTCAAGTGTCTGAGGCCAGATTTGAACTCAGGTCCTCCTGACTCCAGGGCCTGTGCTCTATTTACTGCACCACCTAGCTGCCCTTAACTTTGTGTCATTTCAAAAAAAAAATGAAATTTTTTAAAAAAATGATGCATCTTAAATGTAATAATTTATTGTAAATTTGTGTTTTTTTCCTTGTATTGAAATTTTGATGATGCAATATTGCATCATATAACCATATAGTGTCATATTTGTAAACAAGTCATTACATATACACATTCCTGTGGATGCATGCTGGATTTCATGACAATGCAACAGGCTTGCCTGTCAAGGCTTGTTAAGACCTGCCTGAGGACTTGGCCACTGATCAATTATAACTTGCCTTTTTGTGTATTTATTTGGAGAATAATGTAATCACTACAGCTTTAACTCTGCTACTCAACAGATGAAACATGTATGAACAGTTTTTCAGAATTTTCTTCTTTTTTCTTCTTTCCCTATACTTCCAGCATCTTCTTATTTTTAATCAATGACCCCCAATTGCATCCAAGGCTACAACTGCCCCCCCATTGTTCCAGCACCCCTAAGGAGTGCTATCACCCACTTTGGGAACCTATGACATCTTGAGGGTAGACCCTGGAGCCTTGGGTGGGAACTATAAAGTAGTCAATTGAGGGTTGATATCAGAAAATAACAACTGCCTAACAATGAGAAGTCTCCCAAAGTGGAAATGGGCTGCCTCCAGAGGTGATGGACTCTCCTTCCTTGAAGGTCTTCAAGCAGGGGCTGGTTGCCATAATGTACACAGCTCCCCAATAGAATATGAGATCTTTTAAGGAAAGAATTCCTTCACTTTTGTCTTTCTACTCCCAGAGCCTAGCATGGTGCCTTATACAAAGTAAGAATCTACTAAATGCCTGGAGAATAGAGTCTCACTCTTCCTCACACATGACACTCCATCTCCGGTCTTTTTTCCCTTTGCTAAGGCTGATGCCACGTCTAGAACACACCCTTCCTTCACCTCCACCTCTTGGAATCTCTGGTTTCCTTCAAGACTCAGTTCAAGGGCCACTTTCAACATAAGACTTTTCCTGGTCCCTAAAGCTGCTGGAGCCTCCTCCCTACCTTTACCTTGGCTGTACCTTTATGTGAGGATATTGTCTCACCTGGTTGACTTCACTTTCATTGTAATACAGTGACCTTCCAGCTCTTTCGCTCTGTATTATCTTATACAAATCTTACGAAGTTTCTCTTCATTCTTTATATTCCTTGTTTCTTTTAGCATGATCATGTTCAAGTATATTCATAAACCATAGTTTGCTCAGTTAATCCCAAACTGATAGATTCCTTCTTTATTTCCATTTCTTTGCTACCACAAAATGCTACTGTTAATATTTTGGTATATATTATATTGTGCCTTGGTTTCTTTCTTCGACCTCTTTCTGGTACAAGCCCAGAAATGAGATCACCGGATCAAAGTTCATGGTTATTTTTATTGCCTACTTCCAGACTGAAATAGTTGGACCAAATCTTAGCTCCATCAACAACATATTAGTCAGCTTATCTTTGTATATAGTCTCCGATATCTACTATATTTTTGTTAATTTGTCAATTTGCAGAGTGAGAGAGAAAATGCTAAGGCTATTTCAATTTATGTTTATCTTATTTGTGATTTGGAAGAGATTTTCATACTGTCATTTATAATTCACAAATTTTCTTTGGAAAACTCTAGTTTGTATCTTTTGTGGTGTGTATATGATCATTTTAATATTCTGTGGACATTAAATCAGTTCAGATATTCATAGAAATAATAAAGGATAGAAAGGACCTCAGAGGTCATCTAGTCCAACTTTTTCATTTTGTAAGTGATGAAACTGCCTGAGGTCACATAGCAAACTATATTTAACAAGTAATTAGATGGCATTCTGCTGGAAGCTGTCTCACCAAGCAATTAATCCCGCCTCACTACATGTCCAGCCTAATTCATTTTTTGGTGATACTTGTCTTGATGATTTCTTTGGTGCTATGCTACTTCTCTCATGCAGATCATCATTCGAAATGCATGTATAGAATTGTCTGCCTGTGTTTGGTACAACCTGAAGGTCTTCAGAATATAAGCATTGATTTAGGAGTGTTTCTTATCTGGTCACCCTTATTCTTATCTGGGAAAACTATTTAATTTACAGATTAAAAGTCCAAATTTGGAAACTCACCTTAATACTCAGCTACACTGAAGGCTGTAGAAGGAAAATTTTCCTATACGGTAGTGCGAGTGAAGAGACTGGGATTCTAGTCCTGTTCTACCAACACTTTGTTACCTTGGTCAAGTCACAATGTCTGTGGACCTCGGTTTTGTGGAATTCCTCAACCCAAAGGTCCTAATATCCTCTTGAAGAGTAACTCCCCTCATCTCAGTCCATTTGCTGGAAGTGAATAAATCAGGAGACATGCCTAGAAGATCAAAAGTTAGTTAGCATCATCCAAGAGCAGTCTCCAGGTGGATAACAACATATCAACTTGGGAAGATACATACACCGAAGATTTTACAAAGCCTTTGGGGAACATTACAGGAGACAAAAGCAACTTATCAGGTGACGCTACTCAACCACTTCCTTATTTGCCAGGTTGAGTAACAGGGACAGGATGTCAGGTGATTTGAGTGAGAATGTGTTAAACTTAGGATCTCAGCAGTGGCCAAAAATCAGGCTTGCTCCAGAGTGACTTTTCTCTGTAGTTAATCTTATCAGATATCCTGACAAGAAATGTGTAAGATAATGGAAGCCTTTTTCAAGATGAAATTCAGTAAGGCTCACCCAATCACTGCTAGCCTTCAGGACTGTCACTATTTACACAACCCTGTAGCTCTGTTTCTTTGATTTCTAAGGTTAATTTTTTCTAGAGTGAAGATGTTTCATTTACAATACATGCACAGGTCATCTCCCCAGCATCCTCATCTGTAAGTGATCTCTAAAGGAGAGCCAATATGGTATGGTGAGAAGACTTAGAATCAGGAGAATTGAGAATTCTAGTTATGTAATCTTGGGTAAGGCATTTTCTCTCCTTGAAACTGTTCTTTATCTGTGTAATGGAAATAATACTCTCATTAACTATCCTCATGAGATTTTTAGTCTCAAATAAGATAATGCACATAAAGTATATAAATGTGAGGTACTATGAACTAAAGTCGTATCAGTTCTATGAATAGGTGAGCTATGATCTCTAGGGTGGGTGTAGGAAGGTAGAATGTGTTTTGTATTTTTATGGAGTTACCTTGAAACTTCCTAATAGCATTTAGGTCAGTTGGATAGTGCTTTTGAAACTAACCAAATGCTAATGATATGCTTTGGGAAGAATGGAAGCAAGTTTATTTATAAATCTCTAAAAAGTAACAAAACCAGTCTGCCATGCTTTGAAGAAATAAAACCCTACTTAGCATTTTAGTTTCTTGATTTTTAGCTCCATAAATGCTCAATCTATTCCTACACAGTAGTCATTACCAGTAAGACTGCCATTGAAATACATTCTGCTCACCAGGAGCTGTCAGTCCCAATCTGTGTCGAGGTAGCATAATGTTTAATGCCTTCATGACTACTCACTGACTAAAAGTACTTTCCTATAGGTAGAGAAAGAACATGTTCTCCCATTCAAACTGTGAGGGAATTGAGTCATGAATTGTATTACACCCTATTTAGTATCCTGCCTTTCATATACAAAAATATTGCCTACAGTCTTGAGGAAATCACCTTCCTCTCAGTTTCCTTACTCTACTCTTTCCAGTGGAAAAGAGTCTTTTAGAAAGATTAATTTGGCCTCACTGTTCAATATGGATTAGGGGGAGGGGGACTAGCTGGAACAGTGGTTCTCTCTTTCCTAATGCCGCAACTCTTTAATACTTGTATGTGGGTGTATCTGCATGTGGGCGAACCCACCTGGAGACAGATAGAGGAGCGGTGGCTCTGTTCCTAAGACCATAGGAAATATGTGTGAAAGGGTCGTTGGACCCCCCAAAGGGGTCGCCACCCACTGCTGAGCCAGAGGTTCTCAACTCGAGGTCTCTGAATTCTTTTTTGTTTTAAAATTTAAGAACTGAATTTTAATATTGCTTTGTTTTGTAATCCAACAGTTTATTTTATTCACTTAAAAATATTATTCTGAGAAGGGATTCATAGACTTGAACAGACTACTACCAAAGGGGTCCAGGACACAAACAAAAAAGATTAAAAATCTTGGATTAGAAGCAGAGAAACCAATTGCTTTGTAACCAGGGTCATACATTTGCAAAGTGCCTAGCAAAGGATCATGGATGAAAAAGAATGACCATTAGAACAAAACTAATTAGGCAACATAGAGATTATATGGATGACCTTGAACTCAACATCATTGCACAATGAAACTGTTGTAGAAAAGACTTCCTGAACTCTGGAAAAATGATTTGCCAACTGCATGTTCACAGGCCATCCCACCCCTCTCCTTTTGCTCTTCACTTTAAGATGGGCTGACAAAGAGCTATAAGCCATTTAATTAGTTATTCTTTCCCACTGTCCATGAAGCTACAGAATTCTCTTCGCGTCATACATGTCAGGAATGACAAGCAGATTGAGGAATGCTAAGAATGCCCAGAATCATACAGGACCTGGACGAGAATTTTTGGTGGTGGGGTGGTGTTGATTTAATTACCGAGTTTCCCTTTTTCATTGTGAAATTTGTATGTCTCTGAAACAAATACGAGCTAAGATTTTGTTTTTCATTTTTTCATCCTAAGAGAAAACACTTCTTAATATCGTGGAACTTTCGTATTTACAGAAATATTTGTTCAAGAATGTTATAGGAGAAGGGTTACCTTGCTGAAATGAGGAACCCAGGAAATCATGAAAGGATGGCAGAGCTGGGACTAGAACCCAGGCCTTGTGGCTCTCAGTCCCATGCCCTTCCTACTATGCTGCAGTCTCCAAGTAGTAATCAAAAGTTTTAGGAATTCTGTGAATCATACCTTTCTAGGGGGGAAGCATTTTGCAGGAGGGTTTTGCTAGAAGGTTTCACGTAACTGGTTCCCTACGTCCAGCACTGTTAGTTTAGAGTGCATGGAAATAAAAGATGACCCTCATTCTTAGTGCCTAAATGAAATAAGGCATGGAACTAAATGAAAATCAGCCAGCATACTGCTCAATGGAAAAACTCCCCTTATCCCATTTTGATTTCATTCTCCTAGGAGACTGTGCTTTTGTAGTAATTGGAGTGGTCCTTCCCTCCGGCCCTCCTTATTATGCAATTTGTACTCTCTGGCCTAATGCTACAAGGAACAGTAAATGGAATATAGGCCAGTGAATGGATGTTGCTGGCCAGTGCTGATGAGCCCAATGCCAATTTTGCAGATGAGTGGAATTTTGACAAGAATGGCATTAATGATTTTTAAAGATCATCCATAACACTGATTTAGATGCTCTGTCCCTTACGAGGCAGGGATGCTTTTTCCCGTGTGCAGCTAAGAACTCAGTTTGCTCTTAATATCACTGTCGCCATCATACTTCATCTTTATCTCCTTTCTTCAAGACAGAATATCTATCTGGAACTTAAAAAAGAAAGAAAAGAACCACCCCCTGTTCCCTAAGTCCTTTGGCTGGGAAGTACAGTCTTTTGGGGCCTTCTGTCCCTTCAGTGCCATACTACCTTGGATTTCTCATTGATTTCACACTACAATTTTCATACACACCCTAGCTGGTCACAGTGTTGACAAAGATATTGGGGTGACTGAGAGCCTATTCATTGATACTTCAGTAAGATGGAGAGAGAAAATAAGGTCTCAAGTGCCTATGTGGGGGAAATGGTTCTGTAATAAAACTTTATCTAAAAAATTACTCATGTATTAATAACTGCCACTAATTTAAAGCTTCAAGGTTGACATAGAATTTTGCAACATTATCTCCTTTGAGCTTCACTACCACCTAAAGTAAATGCTATGGGAATTATTAATTCCATTTTGCAGATGAGAAAACAGAGGCTGAAAGAGGCTGGCTTGTTTGTGGTCACGTAGCTTATCAATGTCAGTCCCAGATTTACAACCAGCAGTCATCCTTTTGGTAATTCTGTGAGTTCCTCATCTCAGAAACATAGATAGCCCTTCCATCTTCCTCCTGTAAAGTTTTTGAATACACACATACACACACACACACACACACACACACACACACACACATTTCTGTAAACAGTAAAGAAGTTCAACCAAACACACTGGAGATCTTTTCAGTGTAGCAGCGTAACACTTGAGTTCTTCAGAATCAGTATCTCAGTGCTGAATATTGGTATCTCTGGTTAGATTTGAACCCAGGTCCACCTGATTGCAATATGCTATCCATTATACTGCACTGCACACTAATGAGTGAAAAATCATGGTGAGCAACGAACATAGAGGCAATATGTATCTCAGACTCTACTGGGCTAATGTTTGTTCTTTGGAATTTCCAAAAACCAAAGCATAAAAACAAACAAACAAAAAAACAAGCAAAAAAGACGTAAGGGGATGGCCAGGTGGTCAGTGAATAGAGCACTAGCCTTGGAGTCAGGAGGACCTGAGTTCAAATCCAGCCTCAGATACTTGACACACTTACTAGCTGTGTGACCTTGGGCAAGTCACTTAACTCCCACTGCCTGGCCTTCCCCTTCCAAAAAACAAAAACAAGCAAACAAACATAATATTTATTGAATGCTTGTTCTTAGGAAACACAGATGTATTTATACAAATTAACACAAATTATGTAACACATAAAAATATTGGAGATGAAAAGGGTCTTTGAAATTAAATTCAACCCCTTCACTTTAGAGCTGAGGAAACCAAAAGCCAGAGTAGGGAAACAAGTTTCCCAAGGTCACACAGTCATTTTTGCACCACAGTTGGTATTAGAACTGTCCTGACTCCCAGGCCAGGCCTCTCACATTGCTGTCTCTTACAGCACCACCATTTTTATATGTTGTCCTCCAAATGAAGCAGCTATAGTTTAAAATGCTCAGTACAGTAATAAAAAATACATGAGCCCTGAGGTTTCTCTCTGCAAGCCTCAGCAGATGAGTCAGAGGTCAGAGATTTGGCATGGGAAGGAGACAAGAGTTCCTTCTTTGTTTTCTTGGGTGCTTATTCAAGAACCATTTAAGATGGAGAGACCCATGTGGGAGACTCTGGGTACCTGTTCTTGGGAGACAGAAGAACCAGGACTCATATATGGACATTCTGTGTTGTCCAACTAGGTAGTTGGCATTAGCAACTTCTACTGGCTGGATAGACAGAACTGTCTGTGCTTTTAAATCTACCCGACTAAGCACAATTACCCTTTTCCTTCAATCCTCACGTTGGTTTAGATTCATTCAATCGTGGCAGGAGACATTATGTGGTAAGGTGGCCAGGTCTGAAGGCCACCTCCTCAGTCACCTTTAAGCCATGTGACTCTAAGGAATAGGCATAGGGTTTGGATCTGTTGGGCTTGTCCTCTTCAGTTCAAGGAATAATTCCCTGGCTTTTCCCATTGACGTATTCCTCCATCTCATGTGATCAGAGCACTCATAAGCCCCAGTTACAAAAGTATAACACATTTACCCTTCTATGCTTTGACCATAATCACAAGGCTTCTAAAGTCCCTTCCAGCACTAAATCTGTGATTCTCCAGTCAGTAGAACTTGGTCCCCTATTGTCATTTGTTTTCAGAGCATCTCAAAGGCAGAATACTTAACATAAAGCCTCAGACTAACCACAACCTGCTCTAAAGAGAACAGATTCCTTAGCTACACTTCCTACAATTACACTCAGAGATTTTAGCATCCTTGACTTGGAGAAGGAATGAATAGGAGATTCTCAGAGAGAGGCAAGAAAAAGGTGGGAGAAATAATAATATTGAAAATCAGTCTCTACCCCTTACCCCATTTAGGTTCATGATTTACTTTTTCTTTTCCACAGTGGTCCTCAAGCTGTGCATCAGCAATCCATGCCCCTTCTTCTATTGGACCTCAGAGATCTAAGGCACACCTTCTCTGTCTTTTTAATCTGATTTCCCATCATCCTCCAGGGCAGCTAAGTTTGTTTATTCAAATTACCCCAGGAGCTACTTCACTTGTGGAAGGATACATGTCCGTACACACACACACACACACACACACACGCACATGCACATGCACACGCACACGCACACATGTCTCAAAAGATGTCAGAGCAGGAAAATGGTCCTGTTTACCTAAGCCTGGGAGAGGGAAATTTGTTTCCTTTGCTGCTTACCCTCTTGGGTACCCTTTTTTGGAGGTTTTCCCTTTAAACGTTATTTCCCCCAAGTAAGCCTATTATGTAAGGCTTGGAGAGTGCAGAGGCCATGCACAAAAATGGCTTACACATGCAGAAATATATTTTTAAAATACTTTTTTTCTTGCCCTTTTAAAAAAACATCACAGTCATTTGCCTTTAAGTCCCTTCCCCTTTCAATTCTCTAACATAACATAGAATAATAGTTGAGAAAAACTACCTAACAAGGTAATTTGGCAGCCTATGCAACATTCTACCTGTCAAGAGGAGGAAAGTGTGTTTCATTATCTGTACTCCAGGACTAAGGTAGGTTATTGCAATTAATCTGAGTCCAACTATATTTTGTTACCATTCATTTACATTATTGTAATGATTGTGTACATTTTTGTACTGGTTCTGCTCGCTTCGCTTTATCAGTTCATACAACTTTTTCAATTTCTCATAATCATTGTTCCTCAAGGCACATTATTTCATTATGTTCACATGCAGTATTTCATTTAGTCCTTCTCCAGTCAATGGCCACTCCCTCTATGTCCAGGTTTTGTGACCACACACACACACACACACACACACACACACACACACACACACAAAACTGCTATGAATTTTTGGTACGTATGGCATCTTTCTCTTTTTGATCTTGTTGAGGGTATATGCCTAACAGTGAAACCACTTTGTTAAAGGGCATGAAAAGTATTAGTGACTTATCCTGCATAATTCCAAAATGTTTCCCAGAATAGTTGGACCAGTTCATAGGATTACCAATAGTACATTACAGAGTCTGCTTTCCTGTAGCTCCTCCAGCACTGATTATTTCCATTTTTTATCATCTTTGACGGGTAAGACACAAGGCCTCCGAATTGTTTTAATTTGCTTTTCTTTCATTATTTATGATGTGGAATATATTTTTCTTGTGATTATTGATTATTTTCATTTCTTCTTTGAAAACTATGTCTTTTAATCACTGGAGAATGTCTCTTAGTCCATTTATATGTTCACGTCAGTTCCTTATATATTTTGGATATCAGACTTTTATCAGATATATTTGCTTCAAAGATTTTTTTCCCATTTAGTAGCTTTTGTTTTTCTTATAGCAGTAGTATTATGTTCATGGAAAAGCTTATTAATTTAATGTAATCAAAACAATCTGTTATTTTTATGATTATTTAAACCTCTTCAGTTGAGATTTTTCCTTCTAGCCATAATTATGAAAAGCAATTCCTTTGGTTCCCCTTTAATTTTTTTATGTGACTTTTAATTTTTAGGTCATATACCCATGCAGGACCTTATTATGATAGAATGCTGATTGAATCTTAATTTCTTCCAAACTGATCTACCAAGGAACTTTGTATTACAGGATTTAGCAAACAATGGGATATTATATTTAATTGCTTCAGGTTATTATCTAGTCTGTATTATCTAGCTTATCTAGTCTGTCTCACTGATTTACTTTCTAGTTTTTAACCAATACTAATTTTTATTATTGTTTTTATAATATATCTTGAGGTCTAGAAATGCCATGACTCTCTCATTCCTATTTTTAAAAAAATTATGTTGAAATTCTCATGAGATTTTGTTATTATTGTGTCTAGTTCCATAAAGTAAACCCCTGGTGGTTTGATTGTATAGCACTAAATCTATAAATTAAATTAAATTATGAAGTATCATAATTTTCATTAAATTGTCACAGTCCAATTATGAATAATAGACTCATCCGTTATTTAAGGCCTCCCTTTTCAAAAGTAGTTACATTTATGTAAATCTTGAATGTGTTTTTGGTAGCTCCCAAATATCTGATTAATTTTACAGTTATTGTGGTGAAGTTTCTTTTTCTTTCTCCCGGGTTTTGTTAGTAATCTACAGAAAGGCTAATGATTCTATGAATTTGTTTTGTATTCTGCTAACTTACTGGAGTTGTTCATTGTTTTAATTACTTTTTTCATTGAATCACCAGGGTTCATTAAGTAAATTATTATATTTTTGACACATAGTTATCATTCTGCCTCTTCTTATGTTCATTTCCTTAATTTCTATTTCTTATCTTACTGTAATAACTAGCATTTCCAACACCACATCAGCTATGGAGCCAGCGCATATCCTTTCTTTTACCCTTGATCTTCTTGGGAAAGCATTACAAATAGTATTAGCCCTCAAATTGAGGTAGATTTGGGGGGAAATTTTTTGAGCAGCTAACAACCTCAGAGGACCCAATACAGGACAGGCCAGTGAGATGGTCCCCTGGGAAAGATGCTTGGGGAGAACTGAACTAGAGATAGCAGTGAAAGTGAACTAAAGGAAGCACAAGCTATAGACAACAGAGTGAGAAGACCACCATCTGCTGGGAATGAAGAAGAGCTATGGCAAGGTGGGGGAGAGTGGATGGGAGCATCAACGGGAAGCAGTGGCCAACAGCGTCTCCGTCTCCTGGGAGCTCAGTGGAGTTGTGGGAGGTAAGGAGCATAGCTAAAACAGTATACGTGGAGAGGAGAGCCTGTGTGAGGGAATTAATCCTGTGCATGTCTCCTCCTACAGATCCAGCCAGGGATATATTATGTAAATCAGGAAACTTGCATGGATTTAATAGAACCAAGAATACCTAGCATTTCCAGAATGCTCTAAGATTTGCAAAGCATTTTACGTGTATTCAGTTCAATTCAATAAATATTTATTACGTCCTTACTACATGCCAGGCACTGTGCTAAGTTCTGGGGATACAAAAAGAGGTAAAAGACAGTCCCTGCCCTCAAGGACCTTGCAATCTAATGGGGATGACAACATGCAAACAAATATATACAAAGCAAGCTAGGTACAGGATAAATAGGAAATAATAAAAAGAGGGAAAGCACCAAAATTAAGAGGAGTTAGGTATAAGGTGTGATTTTAGTTGAACCTCACAGCAACTCTGGGAGGTAGGCGCTATTATTATCCACATTTTAAAGATGAGGGAAACTGAGGTACAAAGAGGTTGAGTGACTTGCCCAGAGTCACACAGTAAGGGTCTGAGGCTAGATTTGAACTCAAGACTTCCTAACTCCAAGTTAAACACTATCTAGAATAGTGGTTCTCAACCTGTGGGTAATGTTCAATTTGTAACAACGAAAATACATTCTGCATATCAGATATTTACATTACGATTCACAACAGTAGCAAAATTACAGTTATGAAGTAGCAATGAAAATAACTTGGGGGTTACCACAACATGAGGAACTGTATTGAAAGGTTGCAGCTTTAGGAAGGTTGAGAACCACTGATCTAGAAGGATTTGCTAACTGCAGGGTATTTTACTTTCTAAGGGCTCAGAAATTGGTCTTATCTGCTTCTATTAATTTGCAAACATCATTTGATCTCTTGAGTTTTGCAAACTTGTGTGCTTGTCAGGTATAGTAACTCTTGGGCAGTGCCAGATAAAGATAGCTCCAGATCATCAGCATGGGGGCACTGAGCCAGAGAAGGGAGAAGTCCACCAAAGTGTACTCAGGTCATTTCCGTCAGGAGGGAGTCTCTGATAAAAGGTTTGTAGAAGGAAAGAGGGGACATTACATTGTAGGAATAGAACAAAGATTTTGTTCCAGGGTAAATTTCTACATAATGCAGAGAAAACTCCACGGGAGGTTGACTAACAGGTGATAAACAGCTTTTTCCCTGATGATGTCTATGTATAGCCAGAGTCCAAGGAGCCAGCAACAAAGGAAACAAGCCTCATTTCTAGAGCTATAAACACCAGTTAGACTAGAGGAGGAAATCTTAGGCTTGACTGTTTGTATTTCTGGTGCCCAGCTGTGGGTACCCTGAAGGGCTGAAGAAAATGTCAGCTGAGGACAACATAACCATGGGACCATCAGAGAGCAATGTAGCTGACTTTACTTCCTGAGATGAGGTCAGTGAGCTTCTTGGAAAATATTCATTCTAAATTCTTTGGGTTGCAGAGTCAGCTAACCACTTAGTACAGAAAATATAACTTTCATTGGATTTCTTTTATTTTAATAAAAACTTTTGTCCTATACATTGTGACTCACTGATTTGTCAGTAGGGAGTTGATGCCAGCCTTCTGGGCTCTCTACAGGAGAGATTTCTCCAAGTTTCTGAGTAGAGAGTTGAGCAGAAATAAAATTGAGACAAAGTGCCAGAATATTTGCAGGGTCTTTGTACCCTGGGTACAAAAGGTGCTCCTGAGTGGCACAAAGGTTACTTTTGTGCAACATTTTTGACATTTTACAAAGTGATTTCACATCTGATAGCAACCTCATTGTCCCACTGATTTACTTATATATATTTTTAACCAATACTACTTTTTATTGCTTTTATAGTATATTTTGACGTCTGGCAATGATATGACTCCTTCATTTCTATTTTTAAAAAAATACTTACCTTTAGTGGCGCAGAGGATAGAGTTGGGTCTGAAGTTAGGAAGACCTGGAGTCGAATCTGACTTCAGACACTTACTAGCTGTATGACCCTGGGCAAGTCACTTAACTTTTTTTTGCTTCTGTTTCCTCAACTGTAAAATGAGCTGGGGAAGGAAATGGCAAACTACTTTAGTATCTTTGCCAAGAAAACTCCCATAACAGACCATGAAGAGTTGGATGTGATTGAACAACAACAGATTTTTAGGGCAGATAGGTGGTACAGTGGATAGAGCATTGGTCCTTCAATTGGGAGGTCTTTGAGCTCAGATTTGACCTCAGACATTTACTAGCTTTGTGACCCTGAGCAAATCATTTTACTCTGTTTGCCTCAATTTCTTCATCTGTAAAATTAGCTGGAGAAGGAAATGGCAAATCATTCCAGTAACTTTGCCAAGAAAACCCCAACTGGAATTACAAGACAGTCAGATCCAACTGAAATGGTTCAACAGTAACAACTTTACTATCTCCATTTTGCAGATGAGGATTTTGAGATTTAGGGATGTTGATTCTTTTCCGAGGTCATACAACTAACAAGTGATGGAGACCTTAGAGAACATCTAATCCGCTCCCCTCATTTTACAGATGCAGAAATAGAGCCAGGGAAGTCAAAGTGTTGTCGATGATGTTACACATGGTAAATAGGAAAGCCGGATTAAAAACTAGGGCCTTCAACGGCATATCCAACATTCTTCGTACTATATAATGTCCCCTTGCCCAAAATATTTAAGTATTGGACAGGATATGTGGCTTTTAATTATAGCTATGAGACCCTGGACAAGTCACTTTACTCATGAAGCCTCAGATTCCTTATTGGCGCTCTGCTTACTTTGGGGATTTGTGAAATAAAATGATATGATGCAAACTGCGTAAACTGTAAATATAAGCAGCACGAATGTGACATTGACCGTCAGTTACACTATCAATGGAGTTTGTGTATCACATGGGAAGCTGAACTGGGAAATGTCTAAGGTTCCTTCTAATGGCAAAGTTCAGTGATTCTGGGACTGCTTCAAGTCCATTCTGCCATCATAGCAGAGGGGAAACTGATCTGGTGAAAGAAGGGGTTGCTACAGCTTTTATTGTGTTCTTCAGGTTTCCAGACATTCCAACGTCCCTGTCGTGGTCACAGCCCTGGCCTGGCTGTTCTTGGGCTGTGTCTTGGAGGTAGACAGAACAAGAAAAAAATAACTTGCTTCAGACCTAGTGAAGAGCCACAAAGATAAGGAAAACTCTTTTATGTTGAACATGAAAGTTAAATCACACTCAACATCTACCCAGAACTGTCTCTGGTTTTATAATCTCTCCCCCACAATAGCTAGAAACTCACTGACAAGCATATTAATGTGTCAAGAAGAAATCCCTGAGAAGACTACATTTGGCTATGTGTGTGTGTGTGTGTGTGTGTGTGTGTGTGTGTGTGTGTGTGTGTGTAAGGGGGGGTGTGTGTGGGGAAGAACAACCTTCCCTCTCTTCTTAGTCTCTTGGAGTTTGTATTTTTAATCCTCTGTTTACTTCTGAAAAAAAGATGCAACTGAATATAAAAGTAGGCATCAGAAATACTAATAAAATAGTGACATTTTTGCAGAGCTTTGCAACTTACAGACTGAATACCCATTCTCTCTTAATCAGTCTTCACAGTGACACTGTCATATAGGATTGGATGAATGCCATTGCATGTGATAAATGAAGGAAATTGGGTTCAGAGAAATTGACTTGCCCGAGGTCGCACAGATAGTATGTGGGAGAGTCTGCATTAATTGGTTTTTCCTGCTCTCTCACGCTCTTAAGATTGCTCATTCCATGATTAGTTTACTGGCCATAGAGGAATGAAGAGAAGCAATGGGAAGCAGACAGATGTAACCCCCAGGACAGGATGTGAGCACTGAACTGGGGGTGTGTGTGGAAGGTAGGGTGGGAGGCTGACCAGAAAAGGAAACAAAGTGGTCATGAAAGCAGGATGATTCAGTTCCAACTGGGAGGGTGCAGGGAGTGGCCAGTGAGAGGAGACTGGAGATAGAGAGGAGGTTTAGCTTTACTCTGTTAGTGAGAGAGACTAGTTCAGAGAGATTTTTTGTGGGTAACAGACTATATACCGTATCTCTATTTAGAAAAACAACAACAACCCAAAACTAATTGGAATCATTTCCCTTAAACCTACCCCCTTCCAAAATGCCATATTTCTATTGTGGGCACCACCATTCACACAGTCACCAAGGTTGGCAATCAGACTGTCATCCACACTCATTTGCCCCATCACCGGCCTAACCCTGCCATCTCTCCCTTCACAGTATTCTTCACCCATGTCCTCACAGGGTTATCATCCTGGCTCAGGCCCTCATCCTCTCTCTCACCTCGACAACTGCAGTAGCTTTCTAAGTTGTCCACCTGCTTAGAGAGGTAAGAGCAGGAATGTAGGGCATCTAGATGTCAGAGCTTCTCTCCCTGAATTTTCAGGTTTTCTGATAGTGGTTTTCTAACTGCAGGACCTCTCAGGGACTCCAGGATGGGAGGTTGGAGAGGAGGAAGAACATAGACCTGTTGAGCTAAGAGGGCCCTGATTCCTCTGAGTCCCCAGGATTCTTCACCCTAAACAGAGATAGGGATTGAGGAGTGTGATGAGGAACTTGCATAGGGGCTCTTGGTGTTGAAGGCCTACAGGGGTGGGGAACTTGTAGCCTTGAGGCCACATGTGGCCCTCTAGGTCCTGGGGTGTGGCCTTTTGACTGAGTCCAAGTTTTACAGAACAAATCCTTTTATTAAGGGGATCTGTTCTATGAAGTCAAATCACTGCACTTGAGGATTTAGAGGGCCACATGTGGCCTCAAGGCCACAGGTTCACCATCCCTGGTCTAAGCTCTTCTACTTCTTTTACTCCCTGGACCTTCTCTGGTCTTGGAATGATTTCCTGGTAACCACCAGTACTATTTCTTCCTCTGCTTCCTCCTTTGTCCCTTTCTTCTTGCTTCCTTCCTCTTGCTCTCCCTCCTCTCCCCCCCCCCCCCCCCCCGCCGCTTCTTTCAGGCCTTTAACTAAATATTTCCCTCTCTGCCACCACCCAGAATTCATATTCTCCCTGGCTCAATGTGGAATAAAACATTTTCATGGTTTCTTCCCTAGCCTCCATCTCTAAAGCAAGGACAAGTCTTTCTGGGATTTTCTGAGGGTTTTTTTTAATGATAGTAATAATGGGAAATAGGGGGTAATTGATTTCTTCTTAGACTCCATGGAACATTCTCTTTGTCCTCCCTGCTTAGACCTTGCATGAAAAGAGTGAAGATGGAAAGTCTTTACATAGTCCCAGATTTGAAATAAGAGTCATTTGAAAAGAAGAGTAGAATTGGCTGTTACAGACATTTATTTCATCATGGAGTCTGTAGCAGAAAAGGGAGCTTCTCTGGCTGGTACTGAGTAGTGAAAACAAGTTCTGGGAATGCTGCTAAAGAGAATGGGGCTTGGGCTGGGTTAGCAGCAACGAGAGGGTCAGAAGGGAGATCTATTCTCTCCCCTTTCACAACCACCTCAAAACAGCCCTGTTTGTAGGTATAGGGACTGAACCTATGATTTAACTGACATAGGGAGCACTCCATGAGGAATTTCCTCTACCAAAGCAAGGTCTGCCACATTTTCTGCAACTCAGCTCAAAGTATTGCCCATAGCAACTGAGAAGTTGAGTCACTTGCCTAGAATCACACAGCCAGTTCATGTCAGAGGAAAGACTTGATCCCTGGATCTTCCTGCATCTGAAGTCAGTCTTTATCCATTCCAACACAATCCCTCTCTGCAAGTACTAGAACAAGGTGACAAGGGTAAAGAGACATAATATTTCTAAGTGACATAAGAATTGGTAGTATCCAAGGGAAAGGTAGCAGATGAGAGGAGGGACAGCATGCAGAGGAAGGCAAAAGGCCACCAAAATGAGACTGTAGAAAGCCAGAGGAAATCCTTCCCCTTCCAGAAGACTATTTACATATTAGGGACATGTATAAGTCAGGAAATGCCTGCTTTTCTCAATAAAAAAAAGAAAGAAAGAAACCTTTAGTGCTTTCATTTGTGTACAGCTTTCAATAGATTTTCTTTTAACCTTGGGGTCTTTAATCGAAAAAAAAATTCTGAGCTCTAAGTTGCTTTCAGGATGGTGTGGCTTAACTGGGTCTCGTGCCAAGCATTTTGCAAACTCATTTTCCCCTCCACTGCTTTTCTCCATTTTGCCAGTGGATGCTACTCATCATTTTCTGTCATCTTCCTCTGTAATGGTTTGCAGATGTGCTTATTTTCTAAACTGATATTGTCCTTGCATGCTATGCCTTTCTGCTTGGTGAGAAGCTCTCACATTACTGACTGCAGTGGTTTCCAGGTTCTTTTTGCCTTCTTCTTGTGGTGACTTTTATAGTTAAACTCCTCTAAGAAACCAAGATCACCAAAGGAAATGTCTTTACTTTCATCCATTTCCTCATTTTTCGAAGTTTAAATCTTATTTAAGTTAGCCAGGTTCAGTGCATTATAATTGTAAACTGTGTCTTCTTATCTTTAGCCTTTCTTCTAATTTGATATTGATTTTTACTTTCCCTTTAGCCAGTTGATGGTCTGATTGCACAGTGATGGACAGCTGACTGACAGGCGTCTAAAACTGAAATTATTCTGCTGTTGATAATCAGTCATCTTCTGTCTCTTAATATATTTTCAATTTCATTTCTTTTTCGATGTCCATTGTTCACCATTTCCAGTTGTACATATCTATGATAATATCCTTTATTCCCTTCCTCCTGTGTAATTCTCTTTGGGTAATTTGTTATAATCTACTCATATCTACCATGTACCCTTTCATTGCCTATCAGGTAACCCATAATGCATTCTTTCTTTGGGAGGCAGTGGTATTCTAGAACCTGAAACCATAGAGCATCACCAGTAGAAAATTGTTGTTAAAAAGATGGACCTTTGTTTCAGGGAAAAGGTTGGGGTCATAAAAGCCCCATACGATTCCCCAAATGCCACATAACCCACTTTTCGGCTCCTCTTCAGTTCTGGGTCCCGTTTATGACACACACATACACTTTTTCTTCCTAGGATATATGTACTGGTGAACTACTTTTATGCATTGTTCAACCAACTGCAAATTTTAATCTGGTCAATAGGCATTCCTCATCCATTTGGTTTTTGCTGTGTGAATAGATAGGCTGAATTTTTTTTCAGTGCGTATGGGTACCATTTAGAAAGCTCTGCAATGTTCCAAAGCTTGCTGCAATTAGTTCAATGTCATAGACAAACAGGAACATCTGGAGGACCTAATTAAGCATAGAGATCATACTTTGACGTAAGCTCTTTCTTAGATATCCTCTATGACAGTGGCAAACCCATTTGGTGATTGTCTCTCTATGCCTCATTTGATGTCAGTAATCAGAGGGTGATCAGAATAATTTCTGTTTTTATAATCAAAGAGATGCGCAACCGGTAGTGAGAAGAAGACACAACTGAAGGACATTTTTTGTGTTCCATTTTGTCTAGCTAGTGTCGAAAGATCTAGAAGAAGATCCCTAACATGTTGGGTAGATGTTTTTGAAGTTTTATTCTTGTCTTTTATTTTTTAGGGCATCATTAATTCCTTATTTTGCCTTCTCTTATAACAAAGAAAAATAGCTCAATGAAATTGGCAGACAAAAAAAGTCATCTGGAACATACCATTCCCATAGCTTCCCACCTCTCCACCAATAGGATGAAAATCTTATTTTATCATCTGCTCTTTGAGATCAATATTAGTCACTACAATTTATCTGAGCTAGGCTGTGTTTCTATCAGAATCCTGCCTATTCAACAGCTCTTACTTTCTTCTGTCTTTCAGTACCCCTCCAGAGTGGTAACAGTGAGGAAGCTGCACTTCTCTTTATTCTCCTGCTTCTCCTTAGACTGCATTTTCCTTTCTACTACATTATAGCTTCCGAGCTTAGCACCAGCACCACATACCCAATATCCACTGTGTGTGTGTGTATTTGCAAAAGGAGCTTATATTTTTATGACTGAGTAAACAGGTTAGTTGAAAGAAAGTGACTTGTCCAAGGTTCCACAGCTAATAAGTGACAGAATTGAGTAGGACAGTCTTGTCTTTATGAGAATTAAGAGTACTTTCTTCACTCTGCCCTGATGCTCTGAAAGAACTCTCACAGCTCCTGGCTTGTGGTGGGGAGCCAATTACCAATATTCATACGCCCACCATCTAATTTCAGAGTTTGCAGAGGGAATTGGAGAGCAGCCATATGATAGGAAGGAGAAAAAAAATAAGATCAGGGTGAAAAGGCTAATGGTGTAGACTATTTACCTAGGGAAAAAAGAAGGCTAGTGAGGTTACTTAATCAGCTGCTATACATATAAAGGGTTACTAGACGGAGAAGAGTGAGTGACCAGCTGCTTCTTCACATATACAGGGAATGCTCTGAAATTACTGTACACCTGGATATGGATTAGCTATAAGGAACAACATCACAACCATTAGATCCCTCCCTGGTATATGAATGTAATGGAATACTATTGTGCTATAAGAAATGGGGAGGAGAGGTCTTTATATTCACCTGGAAAGGCTTATACAAACTGATGCTAAGTGAGAAGAGCAGAACCGGGAAAAATTTGTACACAATCACAGACATATCATATGTGTGATGACCAACTTTGATAAACTAGACTCTTCTCTGCAATGCACACATATAAGACAACTCTACAAGTCTCAGGATGGAAGGAGATACCTACATTCAGAGAAAGATCTAGAAAGACCAGAGTTTAAATGGAGACTGAAGCAATACATGCTATCGTTCTTTTTCATGTTTGATTTTCTTTCTCTTTTCCCTTTGTTCACTCCATCGGTTACAACTCTTCTATAGAACCAGACTGTTGTACCATGTGAAAGTATTTGCAGGTCCTGTACTTGATTGCACGCCGCCATGGGTGGAAGGGATAAGGGAGGGGAGAAAAATTGAAAATCAAGGGATTGTGGAACTGAATCTTGTAAACTAAAAGTAAATAAACAAGTCAATGAAAAAAAATAAAATTTAAATTAAAAAAAAAGGTCTCCCCCCCCCAAAAAAATTATCTTGCAATTAAGCGAATCTTCCAGCTGAAGGAGATCTTAGAGGTCACCTGCTACAGCCTCCTCATTTTATGGCTGATGAGTCTGAAGTCCAGACTAGTAAAGCAAATTCATCCAAAGGGCATAGCTAATTAAATGACAGAACTCTCAGGTTTTCCCTTTTTATTCCAGGCTCTTTTCACTATTGTGGTGTTTCTAACCTATTGATGCACTTAAAACTGATTATATTTTCACTCAATTATTTTTGAGTTTGGGGGAGGATATCGTTGTGAGAGCTAAAGCAGATGAATTCAAATGATCACGTGTATTTCCTAGCTCAGTTTGCAGCTAAATACCATTGGGTTCTCTTTGAAATGGTTGTTTATTTCCAGTACAGGGACACATTTCCTCCATGTTTTATTGCTGGTCACTCATGGACACTTTCCAAAATTCAAACAATAAATTAGAAGTTTGGCTTTGAAAAACCTTCATCTCCAAGGGCCACATCTGCCCTTGATCTACAGATGCAGCTTTCATTGACATTAATGAATTGTTTCCGAAGACTGAGAGTAGCAAATGCTCCAGAGGTTTCCGGGGAGCAGTGATGTGATTAATACTGCCTTTACTTCCAAATACCTCTATGTGCAGCTTTCAGTCCCTTCTCTTCAGCTCTACCCTCCTCCTGTCATTTCCCCCACTTTTCTTCATCTTCATGCACATTTGAAGTCAATGCATGTCTTTCAGAAACTGCAAGAATCTCACAGCATTGACTAATTTCATGTGAATCATGCAGATGTATGGGCACATAGCAATTAGCCTCAGCCAGCCAGAATAGCTGATGAAATACAATTAACAATTCTTTTGCTTCAATGCAATGTACTATCAATAATGGATGATAGCATGTCACATTGGTCTGAAAAGAATACTGATTCTGCTGCATTATAAGAAGTCATTGCTGATGTCAATAGCTATAGAGAATAGGTGTATGTATTTTCTGGATTTTTCCCCCTTTCTGAACCATCTTTTAAAGAGCACTGAGCTTGCCAGATTTGATTTATAAGAAATCATTGATTAATTTCCAAATTTCAAAACAGAGCAGGTCAATTAATTTATCAAAGAAGCAAGTTAAATGGGTACTTAATTAAAATATAAATTCATTAAATAAAAATACATAGTTATTCTTCATCTCTGTTTAACAGAAACAGCAATTATGTTCTATAAAAACCATTAAATAATTAATTTATAGGTGTAAGCTATGATTGAAGGATAAGAACAGAAAATGGTGTATTGGTATCATAGAATGTGATCCTTGCCTTCACATATGTGAACAGCTATCATCTAGAGCAGTGGTTTTCAAGCTGTGGGTTGCGACCCCTTTGGGGTCAAACAACCCTTTCACAGGGGTCACCTAAGACCATCAGAAAACACATATTTCTGGTCTTAGGAACCTCCTCTATCCATCTCAAGGCAGGTCTGCCCACATGCAGACACGCCCACAAACGACTATTAAAGGATCGCAGAATTAGGAAGGTTGAGAACCAGTGATCTAGAGGAAGAAGGAGATCTTCTGTGACACAATCCATGGGGTTAATTTAGGGCTGATGGGAAAAGATCTAAGGAGATAAATTTCAGCTTAATATAAGGGAAAACCTCCTTATGATTGGAAATGCCAAGGAATTCAGAGCTGTAGATTTATATGAATTGGGTCAGAGAGAAAAAAAAAACCAGATCCCAGAGGATAATACACACACATATTATGATAATATAAATGAAAAGAAGAAGAACTCAGAGTGACTGAAAAACCATCAAAGATGTGAGAGAAAACAGAATGAAGCCTACCTTCTTTGTTATGGCCAAGAGGTGGGCGATTATGAGGACAGAATACCATATACATTGCGAGATGCACTTTTGTATGTTTTTGCATGACTATTTCTATTTATTGAGAGGGAGGATCCAACTAGTAGGAGAGGTGAGAAGTGACTATGATATAAAATAGGCAACAATAAAATATATTTAAAAAAGCAGATACCCCCCACCCAAATGAAATGACTGTTTCATGGTTTAGTTACCATCCTTTTCTTGGAGTCCCTCAATCTGAGATTAGACAACCATTTATTGAGGGTATTGTAACTGGACTTCATGTTTTGGGTAAAGGTTGAATTATGTGACCTCTGAGCTCCTTAAAATTCTAGCATTCTGTGACTTTAGGATGTCTTCTAATTTCATGGACTTCAAGGTTGTGAAAAAATTGCAGATTCTCAATTTTCCAAGATCTTGCCTCTATCAGAGAAGGAATATTTGCATCACTTATATCTCTTGGCATTTTGACCAATAAAGTCTTTAACTAGTCATATTGGCTCTGCCACTCCATGCATATGATGAAAAAGTCATATGAAAAAATGATCTAAATCACTATTGATTAGAGAAATGAAAATTAAAACAGCTCTTAGGTACTACCTCATGTCTATTAGATTGGCTAACGTGACAGAAAAAGGAGAATGACAAATGTTGAAGGCGATGTGGAATAATAGGGATACTAATGCACTATTGGTGCTGTCCAACTATTCTGGAGAACAATTTGGAACCATGCCCAAAGCGCTATAAAACTATGTATATCCTCTAACTCTAATCAATACCACTAGTAGGTCTGTATTCCAAAGAGATCAAAGAAAAGGAAAATGACATATATGCACAAAAATATTTATATGTACACTAATGTATGTATAAAATATTTATAGCAACTCTTTTTGCAGTAACAAAGAATTGGATATAGAGGGGATGTTCATCAATTGGGGAATGAGCAAGTTGAGGTATATGATGGTGATGAAATACTATTGTGTAAGAAATGATAATCAGGATGATTTCAGAAAAACCTGGGAAGACTCATATGAAGTGATGCAAAGTGATAGGAGCAGAACCATAAGAACATTGTACACAGTATCAGCAATATTGTATGATGATCAACTGTGAATGATTTAGTTATTCTGATCAATGATCCAAGACATTTTTGAAGGACTTATGATGAGAAATGCTCTTCACCTCCAAGAAGAGAACTAATAGAATCTGAGTACAGTTTGAGGTATATTTTTCACTTTTTAAATATTTTTATATTTTAGCAACATGACTAATATGCATGATTTCACATGCACAATTGATGTCACATTTCTTGACTTTTCAGTGGGTAGTTGAAGGAGGGAAAGAATTCAGAACTCAAAATTTCAAAGAAGAATGTTAAAAATAAATAATTTTGAAAACCTAGGAAAAAAAAAGGAAAATTTACTAAGTTAGAGAAAATGAATTCAAGACTCCAAACTTAAAAATTATCAAAAGGGCTTGGTCAGGTTGAGAAAGTTGTGGATGATGAATGAGAAGTTGGCAGATAGGAGGAAGACAAGTGTCAAAATTTAAAAACAAGGTTAAGAGTGGATATGGGAAGTCCGAGGTCTAATAAGTTTGACATAAATCTCTGGCAAAATTCTTTACCAAATTATGAAATATTACTTATAAGCATTTCCTAAACAATGTAATAGTCAATAGGGTGATTCCTGGGTTTATTAATAAAATTATGCCAATCCAACTTAATTTCCTTTTTGACAAAGCTAGGTTTAAGAGTGATGCCATAGAAATAGTATATATCGATTTCAGTAAAATATTTAACATGGCTTCCCAAATTATGTTTATAGATAATAGGGTAAAATAGAGCCTAGACATTAATATTATTAGCATACTTGTGGACAAGACAGATGATTGTAGGATGGATGATATTACTGTTAGGTGCATTTGGATCTGACTGAATGATCAGAGAGAGCCAAGAGACAATGACTAATGGATCAGTGTCAAACTAGAAGTAGGTCTGTAGTTGAATATACCAGGGATATGTCCTTGGATTTATTTTATTTAATATTTCTATCAATGGCTTAGATGAAGGTTTAGATGGCATGCTCATCAAATTTGCATATGACACCAAGTTAAGAGGGATAGGTGGGCTCATTCTGATACTGTGCAGTTTAATAGAGAGAAAAGTAAAGTTACATTCTTGGGTTCAAAAAAGCAATTCAAGTGGGTAGAGAAGAGCTGAATAGGTAATCATTTTTGTGAAAAAGATATGCCTTATCATGGACTGCAAACTCAACATGAACCAAGACTTTGACATGGAAAAAAGTCAGTGTCATTAAACAAAAAAAGCTAATGAGATAGTAGGCTGCATTAATAAAAGCATATAGTCCATTCAGTATTTAGGAAGGCAATAATACTACTCTATTCTGCCCTGGTCAGACTACCTGGATATTGTGTTCAGTTTTGGACACCATATTTTGAAAAAATTATGAACAAGCTCAAATGTGTCCAGAAAAGGCTGATTAGGATGATTAGGGACTACAATTCAGCCTGGATTAGGGTAGTAGACGTGTTGAGTAAAGAAAATGGAATAAATACATGATATGATATGAGGTAGAATTAATAAGACTTGACAAATGATTGAATGCATATGAGAGGTAAGGGGGAAGTAAAAGTACAAGATGACTTTAGGGGCAGGAGGTATAGATTTCTGGAGTAAGAGAGAATGAGAAATTGTTCATGACACTGAGGTTATGACCTTATTTAACTAGAAAGATATGGAAAACATTTGTGATTGGGAGAAAGATAATAAATTATATTTTGTACATCAGCCAAATGCCTTTCATAAATTGGATGATAATTGTAAAATAATAGTAGCTAGCATTTATATAGCATGTTAAGGTTTGCAAAGTGTTTTACAAATATAATTTCATTTTATCCTCATGACAACCGTGGCAGGTAGATGCTATTATTATCTTTATTTATTTTTAAGGAAACTGAGGCAGGCAAAGTTAAAGTGACTTGTCCAGGATCATAAAACTTGTATGAGTCTGAAACCAGATTTTGAACTTGGATCTTCCTAACTTTAGGTCTTGAAGACTCCACCATCTATCTGTAGAGAATCCCTATAGAACTGGATTTTGCAGAGAATGTCTTACGTGAGAGTGGTGAATATAACTCTCCCTAGTTTGTTCTGTTTGATGTTGATAATCAGAGGATCATTAAACCAAGTTTTCTTTGTGATTGTATCTATCAAGAACTCATATACTCTAGATAAGCATACTACACACTCATGCACACAGACACACATATTTATATTTGTTTTATAATCAACAAACATTGAGGGATTTTTCATTTTCTGAATATTTCAGTAAGTTCTATAACTATGGAAATGTGATCTACTCTAGAGCCTAGTTTTGAATGTATGGCTGTTTGCTTATTGAATAATAGCATTATATAGTAAAGGGAGGTAATTGCTCTTTCTTTGACTAATTCCTCCTATCTGAGAAAGCAATGGCCAGATTGAGGTAACGAAGCATTAACATTTTAACAAGATGTTTATATGTAAAAATGTGGCCATGCCAGATAACACCTTTATGAAGTGCAGAAAAGTTTCTTAACTGAATTAGAAAGGAATCCTGGGTCCCTGGAGGCTTTTGAAGAACTAGACCTGTCAGCCTTAGAATTGGTCAACACAGTTTGTCAGTGCAAGTTAAACCAGACTAATCAGAACTGCTTTATCATACAGGACCTATGTACCTATACTAGACTACACCAGAAGGTGTGTGTCAGGGTGGGGATGGGGAAAAGGGAGCTTGTCTTCCCCCTTACTACTCCCCACCCCCTGCCCCATTTGCCATAGAATTTAGTACCAATCTACTCCAACTCATGCAGTACAAGGCACCACATTTATCAGTTTGAGAGATCAACAGTTTGAGTAAATGCAGGCAGGAAGCAGAAATATGTACTCCCTGGGCAGGCATGGACAAACACAGAGTGACTCAAAGGAGAATATAGTTTTAAGGGTCATGATGCCTGGCTATCGAGAAGACAGCCAACTTGCAGATTCAAAGGACAGTCAATTTAATAAACATGTATTTAGTGCCTACTGTGGGCCAAGCACTGTGCTAAGTTTTAGAAAACAAAGAATTATGTAAATGTGAGTCATTATTATTTTATTATTTTAATTAATGATACTTTTGATATAGGTATCTCATAAAAATTTTATAGAGCTACAAAAGTAGCCATGTTGGTGGAAGTTCCTGATCTCTTCTTGGATATATTTTGGGATAGTAGTATAGTAATAGTATAGATTATCTATTGTTGGTGGTGTTTTTCCATTTTGAGGGCATCTTCCTCTCTAAGAAAATGAGAAAAAATCTGCTCTGAGAACCTACAAAATTGCACTGCATCTGGCATGGTTTTCTTCTGTGTGGATTGGGTTAGGTCAGGACACTTTTCCTAGTTTTATCTTTCAAAGTCCCATTTCCCCTTCTTAAATAGCTTGTTGGGTACTGGAAGTATTAGAGTACAAATGACATGGCACCACAGTCTTTCAGAATGAGAATGGAACAATACGTAAATGCTGGCAAATTCAAATTTCATTTCCCTGTTTTTCTTTGTCTTTCTTCCAGTTTTATGCATCTTGTTCTTGGACTTTTAAGTAAGTTCTCATGCCAAGTTTTTGTTTGTTTGTTTGTTTTTTGTTTTTAGGCTGGTTTTCCCCTCCACTACTTGAGAAAAGGGATTGTTTCATTCCTTATATTTTTATTTCTAACACTTTGCCAGGTAATAGGTGCCAAATAGATCCTTGTGATTAATTGATTTACTATTTTATGAATCAATGCTGCTTGTAATTTCCTATCATCTTTCTTTCTTTACAATAACAAATGAGATTGTATGTACTCCAAATGCACATTGCCTTTGGCTCCCATGTCTCTCTCTCTGCTTGGCAAAGAGATAAAGTCTTTTCTGGCTGATGTAGTTTCTTGGCTATTCTGACCCATAAACTGCATAAGATAAAAAATCTCTGCCTGCATGGAACTTGCACTTGACTTATAAACACATAGCCTATGCATATTAAAAAATAAATACAAGATAATATCAGTCAGGCAATAGCCTGGGAGCTACTGGATAGCTTTTTAAAAAAAGTCAACTTCTTTGAAAGCAATTAATCTGTATTCCTTTTTTTAAAAGTCTGTATTAGTGAGTTTTTCTGCAGTTCTAGGACCCTGAGACTCACAGGGTCATGTAGTCTGGCTGCTGTTTATCAGAATGACTCAGTTTTTTAGCTGCTCCTTGAGTCGTGCAAGGTCAGAAATCAAGGCTCCAAGATTCAACATTGGGAAATTGATTTTTAAAATCCCTGAGCTAGCAAAATGTGTGTTTACCAGCCTGAGAAATGTTCCTCAGCCTTTTCCTGCTGTTTGTAGTTTATCAGCCATGATTCATGGAGGGCTAGAAGTCAGAACTAGTTGAACATGGGGGCCCTGTTTCCATTTTTTTTTTAATGGCAACTAACTTCTTGTTGTAACCTAATTTTTTTTAGGTAAAATTTAGTTAATTTGTTTTAGAATCTATATTAAACTTAGATCAAGAAAGGAAAAAAAAATGTCATGAGAAGGTCTTATTCCCAGCAAAACAACAAACCCAGGATTCTGCTTTCTGTGAAGTTTGGATTCAGTCAAAGAGTTGCACTTGAGGACCTACAGGACCACATGCGGCCCTGAGGCCAGTTCCCCACCCCTGGTTGAAGACTTCTCATGTGACTATGAAGATTGCCATTTGGGATCTTCTAATTTAGAATTGAAAGGAATGTTAGAGATCATTTAGTCAAGCTCTTTCATTGTGTCAAGGAGAAGATGGAGGTTCAGAGAGATTTGTGATTTGCCTAAGCAATAGAAATATTACATAGAAAAACTAGTATTTAGAATTTTTTCCTGCAACACCAAACTAATCAGCATAAGTTTGATAATGACCTTCTTAGCAAACCAAGAATATGAAAGACAGACCCCAAAGAGCAGTCATTGGCTTTGTGAGCTCAAGGGACCTTGATGACTAAAACCTCTTAGTGCTGTATTTTTCTAGTTGTATTTTAGATGGGAGTAGGAGGGAATGATGAAACGTTCTGCTTTTGTATTTGTTACATTAATTTTGTTTGGAAAGTTCTTTCATTTCATAATACTGTTATGTACGGAGCTTACAAACATACCTATTGGGTGATGGGACAGATTTTAAGAACAATAATCATGGGGCGGCTAGGTGGCACAGTGAATAGAGCACTGGCCCTGGAGTCAGGAGGACCTGAGTTCAAATCTGACCTCAGACACTTAACACACACACACACACACACACACACACACACACACACGCTAGCCATGTGACCTTGGGCAAGTCACTTAACCCAAATTGCCCTCAAAAAAAAAAGCAAAAAAAAACCAAACCAATAATCATATCAGAGATGTAGCTATTAAGTAGTATAACTCATTTACATCCCAAAACAGAAGAGTAGATATTGTTACAATATTAACACAAGATACTAATGCTTGGACCAATGTGAGGCCCATTGCAGACCACAAGGGATCTTTGGATCAAATGTTGAGAACCATTGTTCTAGAAGGCCAGTAAGCAAATGTCCCTGTGTGGAACCAATGGGAAATTCCTTGGCACCGTCTCTGCCCACTGTAAAGTCCAAGGAGAAAACCAGACTGGCATTCAAGTGATGCATGGTGACAGGAGGGGCAGAGATGGCTGACTTATTTGTTTTATTGGATTCTAAGTTGTAGACTACTGAATATTTTAGAAAACCAATCCAAGAGTAACCCTGGAACATATACTTGAAAAGTAATTAAGATGGAAAATGTAGAAGGAATGGCTTATGCCAGAAAAGAAGTGATTCATTGAGCTGTATTTAGCCTTTAATTTTCATCCAGCATACTGAATCTCAGATCCTGTATCATCTACTAAAATACTAAATAAAATTCCATCAAACTCATCCCTGGTGATATTAAATAAAATAGAAAAACTCAGCAGCACATTAATTGGCTCTCAGGATGTGGTAAGCAGTTTAATAAGCCTAATTTAAAAGAACACAGACAGTGACGTTTATCCTTTAATTATGTAAAAGGAAAACTTGCAGTGTAGTATCTTAGGCAAATAATTTTTCTTGGTCACTTAAACCTTTATGGCCCACTGCAGCTGCATCCCATTGAAATGTAGGGCTTTTTATAATTCAACCCCTGGTGTTTCTTAATCAAGAAAACGAAAGAAAAAAAAAGAGATTTATGAACCTTAGATGTCATCTTGTTCAACTTCCTCATTTTAGAGAAGAGCTTACAGAGAGTAAGTGACTTGGCCAAGGTCATGCAGATAGCAAATGAGAAAGAGTGGATTCTAACCCCCAGGTCCTCTGTCTCCACATCCAGTGGTTTTCCACTTCATCCTACTGCCCTTCATTTCAAAAATTGAGTGTCCATACTACACATAAAAACAAGACCAAAGAGAATTAACCCAGAGAATTCTAGGATCTATGTGTGTACAAGTATGTATATGTATGAAGGTAAGATGATGTAACAACCCGTAGTTCCATCACCTCTCAGTAATATGTTGATGAATAACTGATATTCTTATATTGATTTATGCTTATAATGTACTTTATCATTTATTATCTAATTCAACATTCATAGCAAATCTGTGGGATAGATGGCAAAAGCATTATTATGACTATCTTATAGATGAGGAAACTGGGGGTCAAAGAATAGAATTTGGAGATCATCTAGTTGAAAACCCCATTTTATAGGTGACCAAACTGAGGTCCAAGGTGGTTCAGTGACTTCCCAAATGTTAAGTGAGTAATAAATAGCAAACCTAAGGTCTCCTGACTCCAAATCTAAAACCCTCTCCAGTCTACTAAAGCACCTCAGAAAGATTCTCTAAAAAAGTAATTCTTTTATCTGGAATAATTTTTCTTCTTTATTCTTTCAGGTTTAAATTTATATTCCTCAACTGTAAGACAAACTCTCTGCCAATTTAGGAAAATATTCTGACACAAGGTATTATCATTATTTGAACGGTTTGGGTATTGAAAGAAGCAGAAGATGATCTGTTGAATAAAGAAAAAATAATTAAACTGACTTACAATGCCTTGTAAGTTACTGCGCCTTTTGTGTATGAACAGTTTGGTTGGGGAAAAAAATGAACAGAATGTGGTATATGAATGTAATGGAACTATTGTGCTGTAAGAAACAATAAGTAGGTGGATTTCAGAAAAACCTGGGAAGACCTACATGAACTGATGATGAGTGAAGTGAACAGAATCAGAAGCCCATTGTACACAGTAACAGCAACACTGTGTGCAATGATCAACTGTGATCTTAGCATTACAATGATTCAAGACAATTCCAAAAGACTCATGATGGAAAATTTTATCCACATCCAGAAAAAGAACTGATGGAGTGTGAATACAGATTGAAGTATACTATTTTACTTTTTTTTTGGTGTTTTTCTCTTTTATTCTGTTTTTTTCTTTCACAACATGACTAATATAGAAATACATTTTACATGGTCACACGTACATAACCTATATCAAATTGCTTGCCATTTTAGGTGGGGGAAAAGGAGGGAAAAAATTTGGAACTCAAAATTTTATAAAAAGTAAATGTTAAAAATTTTCTTTACATATAATTGGAAAAATAAAATACTATTAAAAAAGAAAAGAGAACAGAAAAAGAATGTTTAAGAAAATCTGATAAAAACCAATATGTGAAGAGTTTTTTTCATTAGAATTAAAGGCAGACTTAAGGACGAGTGAGTGGAAAACTGAGAAGGATCTATTTGAGAGCAGAGAGATGATTGAGACTTCATTGCAGCTGTATCCCATTGAAATCTGCCACTTAAAAAAAAATAATCCACCTCCTGGTGTTGCCTAATCAAGGAAATTGGAAAAAAAAAAAGATTTAGAGATGTTAGATGTCATCTTGTTCAACCTCCTCATTTTAGAGGAGAGGAAAGTAGAACCCACAGAGATTAAGTGACTTGGCCAAGGTCACGCAGACAGCAAATAAGAAAGAGTGGATTCTAATCCCCAGGTCCTCTGTCTCCAAGTCTCCTTTTTGTATGCAACTCTTTTTAGAGTTTGAGAGATTAAAAAAAAACCCTCACAAAATGGTGAGTTGAATACTTGTTTTGAGTCTACGGGATGATTAAATTAGAACTGTTGATTTTATAGCTGACAAAGGTGGATGTTGTGAGTTGTTAGTTCATAGGGGAAAGATGAGTCATTGAGCATTGGAAACTCTTATCTGAGCAATTAATAGTGTTAAAGAACAAAGCTGAAGGGAAGATAACAGGACCCATGAAGGAGGCATCCGGATTTGATGGAAAAGATACCAGCAGAAGCATTCAACTGACAGAAAGCTTCAGCTGCTGCATTTGGAATCTGCTCATTGAAGAGAATCTTAGTGTTGTAGATTGGCTGAAAAAAAAAAGAACAGATAGATAGATAGATAGACAGACAGATATGTACACACACACACACACACACACACACACACACACATATAGATGTAGATATAGATACTGTTTCCTCCATTAGAATGTAAGCTTCTTGAGGACAAGTGCTATTTCCCTTTTGTCTTTGTATCCCCAGCACTTGGCACAGTGCCTGGCACACAGTATTTGCTTAATAGATGTCTACTGAGTGGTTGTTTGTGGAGGACTGTAAGTTCCAGGCCAGGAGCTATTATTTTTATCCTTTAACAACAGAATGCCCCACCCCAATTCTCTAAACTAAGGTTTTGTGGTGTGTGTAGGGGCAGATGGTGCTGGAGGAGGGGAGTGATGTGGTTAGGTCTATGCTTTAGGAAGATTGCTTTGGCAGCTATATGAAGTAAAGAATATAGAGGGTATATAAGATGATGTTCTAGAAATCAATTAGTAGGCTATTACAGTAGTCCAAATGAGACACAATGAGACAATCAATTATTTGGCTGTTTGTAAGTCTTCTGAATTGACTGGTATGTTGTAAGGTCAGTGATATTCAGATTGCTACCATTAGTAAGTAGAAAGGGGTTCTGACCAACAAGATGGTTGCAGGGGGCCCAGTCAAGCTATAGTTTTTATAGATGACAGATAAATTAGGAATAGTTTGCTATGAGGCTCTTAGATTTCATTAGGAGGAACCAAATTTTCTTAAGTCAACAAGGAGCCATTTCTTTACAAAGTTCCCCTATTTATTAACTCTGGTCATTACAAGATGTTCCTTGGGAAAGTCCAACGTGATGACTGTTGAGTGCCCAGTGAAAATTCAGGTATCACAAGCTGGGATCAAATGCCCTTTGTTTATAGAGTTACTAGACTCCTGCTTTTTTGTTTTGCTTGTTTTCTATTTCAAAGTTTGAAATTAATATTAATGTAACAGGACAGACACTTTAGAAATTGTTCTCTTAGAGGCTCTAGATCTCATTAGGAGATAATATTTCTCTATAGTTTGACCAGGTACTCCCTGCTTAGCTCTGTCACTTACAAGATGATTCTTGGGCATGTCTCTACCTAAGCTTACTTGAATCACCTTCTGTTCATGTCACCTCCTCCATGAAATCTTCCCTGATTTCCAGGTAGAAATAAGCTTAGATTTAATGTAATTCTTTGGTTTTTTTTTTATCTTCCCTCATTCCTTGACTAATGCATAAGATTCCTGAAGACAGGGACCATGTTTTAAATGACTTTATATCTCCCCTAGTACTTAGGATAGGGTCATATAAGTTAGTCAGTGTTAACACCAACATTTGATGACAGATCCTTTAACTCCAAATACAATGCATTTTCTTCACAATGTCATAATACTCCTCATTTTGGCAGATTTGTCACTTCACTAGTTTTATGTTGTTGTTTGAGAGGCAATGAATACTTGGTGGAGTTCTAGGTTAGGGATTGCAAATGCTTGCTTTGACTCTGACTGTAACCATGGACAAGTCACTCCCTAAGACTTAGCTACTGAGTAATTGATGGGTTATGATTTGTACTGCTGGAAGGAGTTCTACCCTAGTGATAGATTCTTGATTTTTTGACATGATTTAGAGCAAGTCAATTAACTCCCGGCACTTAGCACTTTCTGATATAGAGTAGGTACTTAATAATGCTTACTGATTGATTGATTTGCAAAATAAGTTGGACTAAGACCAAGAATTCCTTACATTTTTGAGTATGGGGGCCCCTTCTTTTGTGTAAAAGAGTTGAAGATTCCTACATGTTAATTATTTCTCTAGTACTATCTAGTAATTTAAAAATATTGATGAAAAACTACTGTGAATTCTGTAACAATATTAAATCAGTATTTGTTGTTAATTACAATAACATCTAGAGATATTCAAAAATAGTAAATATATGTGTGAAATGTTTTTTATTCAACCTATAGAGGGTGCTCTTACTTTTTTGGCTCCATGGTCCCCTTGTGACAGCTCTGCTCTTCCCCAACTGTCCCCAGCCACTGGAGTCAGATGACCACTAAGTTCTCTTCCTTTTTAGAATTCTATGCATCTGATTTCTCTGCCAATCAAAAATAATGATTGATTCAGGTGCAGAGCTCTTCCATAAAAACCGACTTCATCTACTGATGAGTGTGCCGATATTGCTGCTTTCATCCGTTAATTGAGCTCTTCAGAGCTGGTAAGCAAAGTATTCCAAGCTTTCCTTCCTTTCTCCATTTATTATGCAGATGCTTGTTGATGGGCTGTTTGAAGTGATTTCCCAGATCTTCATGTTTTTAATTTCAAAAAGAAAAGCTACAAAAGAGTAGGTTATATACAAATGGAAAATCATTGCCATTATCTGCACATAAGAGCAGTACTTAATCTAGCATCAATGAAAGCATAGATTAAATTTATAAGAATATTTTCTGGTGAATTAAATGTTTATTCATAACATTAGAATTGCACTAAAAAAGCATTAGTTTTGCTTTTATGGCTTTGGGGGGGGGCTATGCTAATTTTACTTTATTTGTTGGCATGGTAAAGCTATAGTAACCAAAATTAGATGGTAATAAAAAGCTATCTGGAGAACTAAGCAATTAAAAGAGAGAAAATTGATGCCCTGTTATCATGGCAGTGGAGATCTGTAAGAAGATTGCTGCATTTTGGAAATCCAAGTATATGAATCATAAAGCATATGGTATGAGAGTGTTCATTGTGTTTAGGGCAAGTTTTGTTAATGTGAAAATTAATTATGCTGCTTTGCATCATTTTAGGATCAAAAATTTTAGATGCAGTTAAATGTAAAGCCTGCTCATCAGTTCAACAACTTAAATTTGCTGTGTTAGGAAGCTAAAGTAACAGTATCTATAAAAGGATTGTTGATAAGTGGAGGTTGTTCTTGAGATCACTAGGATGTTTTACTCATTCAATTTGGCACTTTCGTATAGTGCCTATGGTTTAGAGCTACTAGACTCTATTTTTTCTTTTGTATTTGAGATTTTTGAAATTAGCATTTTATATTGGCAGTGCATGTGTTTGTGTTAGGACATCAAGATAAATCATAGTCTTTTGTCTCTTTTCCTTAACCCCTTCCCTTCTTTTAAACACCCACCCTGTGAGAGTGCCCCCCCTTTCTCTCTCTCTCTCTCTTTCTCTCTCTCTCTCTCTCTCTTTCTCTCTCTCTCTCTCTCTCTCTCTCTGTGTGTGTGTGTGTGTGTGTGTGTGTGTGTGTGTGTGTGTGTGTAAACAATACCACAGGGAATTTGTTTTTTAAAGTTTTGAAAGAAGGAATGATGTGTATATAGTGCAGCATGCCATAATGAGAAAAGCTCTGGACTGGAAATCTGAGTTCTAGCTAAGGTTGTGCCAGGAGTTTGGGAAATCTTTTAACTTCTCTAGATCTCATTCCCTCTCATTTATTGAAGCTGTTGGGATGAATGAGGTTTAAAGTCCTACAGAGGATCCAAAGATTCTCTGGTAAGAATCAAATTTCACCTGTGTGAGTAAGAAATGTATACTGGGAAAGAGGTAACATAGGTGACTCCTCATGAGGACAGTAGAAAAATAGCCAATGATACAGAAACCCAGAAGTCAATAGAATTCAAGCTCTTTGAAGGTAGGGGATTTTTGTTTTGTCAGGTTTTTTTTGTTGCACTTAACACAATGTCTAGTACACAGTGTACATATAAAACATGGGTTTTTTCCTAAATAAAAAGCAGTCCAAGAAGTGGCAGAGGCCAGTGAAAGCAAGATATCAGAATGTTGTACACAATCTGACATAGACCTTAGACTCAAGGAAAGTAGAGTTCAGAAACAATTCTGTGAAAACTCAATGGAGACATTTTTAGGGCTGGCTCAGTGAAGAAGGACTAGACTACTGAGTGTTGTTCCAGGGGGCAGAGCCAAAACCCATAAATGGGAAGCAGAAGGAAGGGAATTTAGGATCAATGGAAGAAACATCCTCTTAACAATTAATAGACTGTATTCTGTATCTGGGCAGTGATGTGGCACAGTGGATAGAGCACCTGGACTAGAGTCAAATCAGACTTCAGAGACTTAGGAGTTCATGACCCTGGGCAAGTCAGTTAATCCTGTTTGCATCAGTTCCCTCATCTGTAAAGTGAACTATAGAAGGAAATGACAAACCACTCCAGTATCTTTGCCAAAGAAAACCCCAAATAAGGTCATGAAAACCTAGATATGAAACAACTGAAAACAACAATTCTATATTTACAGCATCCCAACTCAGTGGTATGACTCAGTTTCTCCATTCTCCTTTGAACTGACACCTTTGCTATAACTTATTCTATTTAGCTGTGCAAACACAATATAGAATCATAGAATTTTAGAACTAAAATTGATATTAATAATTATCTAAGTCTCAAATTCCTCATAGCACCAAAGAGGAAACTGAGGTTTGGAGATATTAAGTGAGATGTCCAGGGTCACATAGCTGGAAAATGGTGGAGAAAGAATCTGAATCTTTTGACTTCTGGTTCAATACTGTTTCCATTACACCACAATAAATTTTAATATGCCCTTAGGGCAGTGAAAAGCATGTTTAAGAGGTTATTTATGGGTCTTGACTTTATGACTGAGCAGTTAATAATGTTCACAAAAAGGAACAAAATCATAAAACTTGGAAAATGTTAACCAATGGACATTGTACAAACTTGGGCATGCTCTAATTCTATGTCATCTACAATCAATTCAGCAAGCATTTATTAAACCCCTTCTATGTGTAAGACATTGTGCAAGGTGATGGGAACAAAAAAAAACAAAATAGAAAACAATTTCCTCAAGGAGATAGTATTTACTTGGAGACACACAACATTACTGTGTCTTCCTTTTGTGTTTAGAGCATTAAGGGAATCTCATAGCAAAGGAAGAAAAAAAGCTACATGCTCAAATCTCAAGGGTTAGATTTATGTGATGATGACAGAATTACTTATATAAAAATGTTAATTCTTCAATTCCTGAAATTTTTCCTACCTACAAGGTAAATAAAAGGCAGAGGAGAGAATATCAAGATAAAACATTATGTATATGCTTAGAGTATTTGATCTAGTAACAGTTCATTCTCTCTCTGTCTCTCTGTGTTTCTGTCTCTCTGTCTCTGTCTCTCTCTCTCTGTCTCTCTCTCATCTCTGTCAATCAAAGACATTTATTAAGTTCCTACTATTTTCCAGGCACTATGCTAAGAGTAAAGACAGAAAACAACCTCTGATCTCAAGAAGTTCACAGTCTAATAGGGAAGATCACATTCAAACTATGTATTTTCTGTCTCTTTATCTCTGTCCCTCTCTGTTCCTGTCACTATATACACACACATACATATGTAATATGTACACATAATATACATATGAAACACTTAATAATTTAGATCTCCATTTCATTTTATATGATTACCCCAAATTTAGGGGAAAATTTTAAACAGTTGATCAAGGTCCTCTGCTCATTCTGTTATTGATGGAGTAGAATCTTGAAATCTTGGGAAGTGCAGAGATGAAAAGAACCATAGAAATCACATAGCTATTTTGCAGATAAAGAATCACAGGATAGCAATGAATTACTTGTCCAAAATTGGTCCAGATAGGTGGTGGCGAAGCCAGAATGAGAAACCATGCCTTCTAACTCCCAATAGTTTTCTAATATATTCAATTACTACCAGTTTCACATGATAGGAGAGCTTATTACTTGTCTCAAACTTCTTCTCCATCCACCTAAACTCTATCTTCTGTCTCTACCCCAACCTGCAGCCAAGTTTTCATTCTCAAATTTGGAAAAGCAATTGATTTCATGGCAGAGGTGACAAGGAGAGGGGATTTATCCTCTTGCTTTCACCCTCTACACAGTGAAATGTAAAAAACTTCAGAACTGAATCTGTGATATCAGTGAAGACTGAAGAGGAATTTCATTTTTTAGTTCTATTCTTACTGGTTTATCATAACTTTCTCTGAGTCAGTTGCTCTGCAACCCCAAGGCTGCTATTTTTTTAAACTTAATCAGTACAACACAAAGCATTTTTACTGCTTATGGTAATTGCATTTGAAAAATATTCTTTTAGGATGTGTGAGATATTAAATAAAGCCTCTGCCAAGTTACCAAGGTAGGAGGCTTTGTGAAGATTGCATTAAGAATTTATGAAAAAAAGTATTCTGTGAGTGTCATATACAACAAACCCTTTTATTTGCAACCTCTTCTTTGGATTCTAATGTCATTTTAAATGCTATTTTCTTGGTGTTGCAGCTTGCAAAAAAAAAAGATCAAAAGGATTTTCTTCACAACCCTTAAAACCCACTTCTAAAGCAGGGCAAATCTTTTGTGTTGGGCTGGATCCTAAGAAGCTTTCTCTGACCTCATCCTGTATTCTCTCTTTGAGGTAGCCTTTTTTTCTAGTTCAGAAAAGAAAAGGTTTCTTATATAGGACTGTGCCTCCTACATCTTTCTAGACACCTGGGAATCAGATCAGCTCTGCCTTTACCCCTCCCCTAGCCTTACCTCTAAGTAGGGCTCCATAGTAAAGTGGTGTGGTCAGTAGGAGTGGAGATAGAAGTGTCGTGTTTTTTTTTTAATTATCTGTACTTGATTTACTCAACTATTTAAAATATAATGAAAAGAATGAGGTCACTCCTTTTAGAGTTGGAAGGATATTAGAAGGCCTTTGCTGCAGCCTCCTACTCGAATAGAGAC
>CM053582.1:483029848-483069846 GCA_028627135.1 Pseudochirops cupreus
AGAGACAATTGGAAATTGTCAAGAGAGAGGTTTTTTCATCATGTGATCCCATTTGGAGTTTTCTTGGTAGAATCATTGGAGTGGTTTGCCATTTCCTTCTCCAACTCATTTTGTAGATGAGAAAACTGAGGCAAACAGAGTTAAGTGATTTGTACAGAAACACAGAGCTAATGAGTGTCTGTGGCCAGATTTGAACTCTGGAAGAGTCTTCCTCACTCCAAGCCCAATGCTCTATCTACTGTGCCACTCACTGCCCCCAGGAGTGAGGTTAGGTCTGCTTAAATCTATCTGAGAGATGATATTTGAATTTATGGGAGCTAGTAAAATCACCAGATAAAATAGTGTATAGAGAAAAGAGGGTCTAGGACAGAGCGTTGGGGAACACCTAAGGAAACATAACTTGGTTGAAGATCCAGCAAAGCAGACTGAGAAGGAGCAGTTAGATAGCTACGGGGAGAACCAGGAGAGAAAAGTTTCCTGAAAACTCAGAGAAGTGAGAGTATCCAGAAAAAGAGGGTGACCAACAGTGTCAAAAGGGCAGTTATGTGGTGCAATGGATAGAGTACCATGCCTGAAGTCAGAAAGAATAATCTTCCTGGCTTCAGACATGTATTAGCTGTGTGACCCTGGGTAAGTCACTTAGCCCCACTTTCCTCAGTTTCCTCATCTATAAAATAAGCAGTAGAGGTAAACGGCAAGCTGATTCAGCATCTTTGCCACAAAAACCCCAAATGGAGTCACGGAGAGCTGGACACAACTGAAATGACCAAACAAGTAAAACAGTGTCAAATGCTGAAGAGAAGTCAAGAAAAATAAGGACTGAGAAAAACTCATTAGATGTGATAATTAGCTGTTAACTTTGATGAGTAAAAGAAATGTCAACATGGCCCTAGACCCGCTGTAACATGGCTTGGTGGAGAGAACACTTGTACTTAACTTGGCTTAAACTCCTCATGTCTGAAATGGAACTCATTACCTCTTCCTCCTAACTTGAGGGCACCGCCATTCACCTAAATACCCAGGCTAGCAACCTGGGTTCAAGAAACTAGGTGGGTTACACTGGATAAAAAACTTTAACTTCGCTGAACCTTACCTTCCTCCTTGTGAGAACCTTTTTTAGATTCAGAAGGTTTGGGCATGACAGACTTTCCTTGCTCTAGATGAACTCCATCCTCCTGCCTAGCATCTCTCTTTCTTCTGGAATATTCTATGGATGTTCTCTGTCAGAAATTTCTATACTCTGTGGAACTTTCCTAATGGGTCAGTTTCACATTTTTGACATCTGAAGGGGCAAAGCAATCATATGCTCCTGAGCAAGACCTAGCCCTTACCCCTAAAACCCCTGGCCATCATATAAGGAAGTGAGGTGTCCTGTTACATGAGAGACTAGACCCAAGCATTCCCACATAGAATTAGGAGCAATGACAAGAACCTGGCATAACATTAGTTACATCTCTGAAAAGTGACCTTTCTCAGTATTATGGGTCTCCTTCTCCTCCTTCTATGGTCTCAAGATTATCACATTTGAGGCTCAGTGATGTCCTTCTATACAATGAAATATGGTTGCATTCTTGTCTCTATAATAACTATGATCCATGGTATCCTTTGCCTTGAATTTCTCTTCTCTCACGCTGCTTTCTTCATGCCACTGGGTATCTTAAGTTCGTTCTCATGCCTTCCCTCATTCAAGCAAAAATTGCCCCACAATCAATGCCAATTGCTCTTGCCTTGCTGACCATTCTGTCAAGTTCTTCTGTGAAATTCCCCAAATCCCCAAAGTGACTGGACATGCTTGAGATGCCATACAGTTCCTGGCATATAGTGGGTAGTTTATAAATACAATATATGGGGATAATAATACCTACTACCCACTATGGCTGTTGAAAGGAAACCCCTTGTCAAATTACAAAAAACTAAGCAAAAAGGTGATGCTAACAATAACAACCACCACCAGTACACCGGAACTTTTTGTTGAAAGTGACCCAAAGGACAAAAGCAAGACACATGGTGTTGGTGGAATGCACATCAGCAGGAATAAACTTCATGGGAGAAGAACAGAAAAGGAATAGAAAGGACATCAAGAAGGACATGTATGACCAGAAATGAGGGCAGGCAATTCATGCTGTAAAGATGATAATCTATGTTACAAAAATGAGAAACAGCAGATGACACCCAAGCCTGACACTGCTACACTCAAGATATCAAAAGAAAATGAAGAAGGTGCTCATTGTATTAGGTGAATACTCTTTGGAGGATTTACAGAAGGAGAAGGGAAAAATTTAACAAGATGAAAATGACCATAGGATCATAGATTTAGAGATGGAAGGGACCTTAAAGATCATTGAGTCCAACTCCCTCATTTTACAGATGAAGAAACGGATGCACAGAGAAATTACACATTTAGGTGAATGGCGGTGCCCTCAAGTTAAGAGGAAGAGAAGGGTTGGGGGGGAAAGATAATGAGTTCTAATTCAGACATGAAGAGTTTAACCCAAGTTAAGTACAAGTGTTTTCTCAACTAAGGCATGTTACATCTGGCCTATGGCCATGTTGACATTTCTTTTACTCATCAAAGTTAACAGTTAATTATTTGCCCAAAAACACACAATTAAGGCATAGAGGGATATTGATATATATACTACTATACATTGATAGGATCACAGATCTAATAAAGTATTTAAAAAATTTGAGAGACACAGACTAGCACAGTGGAGAGGATATTGGGACTTTAAGAGTCATGAGACTTGAGTGTTAATCTCCTATTAGACATTTACAGCATATATGATCTTGAGGAAGTTATAAATTCTTCCCAGAACCTTGGTTTTCATATTTATAAAATGGGAATTGTAATATTTGCACTGTCTGACACACAGGGTTGTTGTAAGGAAAGTTATTTTTGTGAATCTGAGAATACTATCTATGTTTGCTCGTAATAACAGAAACAATTTAGCGAAAAAAATGGAGAAAATAGAGGTTAAAAAACTAGAATCAGAAACCAGGATCTCTCTTACAGTTTTATATGCTTCCCTATTGCCTACTGAAAGGTACAAATTCCTTAGGATGTGTTATTCAAGTCTTTCCATGACTTTTCCAGTCTTATCTTTTTTTTTATTCCCCTTCATACTCCCAACTTTCCTGCCATATTGGATCACTTACCACATCTCAGGCACATTCTGTCCTTTATTGTCTCTCTGTGTGTTTGTTCATACTATTTCCTTTACCTAGGGTGTTCTTCCTCCACATCATTTGAGGCCCAATTAAAATTCCACCTAATTTTGTTATGCTTTCTCTAACTGCACCCACCCTGAAGCAATTTCTTCCTTTATTGGGTTGCCAGCAATATATATGTTCCTCTATAGGAATTACAGAACCTTAGAGTTAAAAGGGATCTCAGTGTCCATTTTGTTCAAATGGTACCTGAAACAAGAATGGTGCCTTAACATCCTGGAGAAGTGGTAAACCTTTGCTTGTAGACCTCTACTGAGAAAAAAAACCCAAAACTCATTACCTCGCAAGGCAGTTCACTTTCACCATGGATAACTCTAATAATTAGAAAGGTTTTTTTCCTTACATTGAGCCCAAACTTGCTTTGGAGACACATCTACCTGGGTCTTCAAATACCATTCCTAATTCCTCCTTCTGAGGTCAAGCAGAACGATTTTAATTCCTTGTCCATATGAGTCTGTGAAAAACTTGGAAAGAGTGATCATGTTGCTGCTTTGTCTATTCTCCAACTAAATTACCCTAAGGTCCTTCAATTTGAGGTCCTTCACCATTACGGTTGCCTTCCTTTGGATAATCTCCAATGTATCAAAATCTTTCCTGAACTGAAAGGAATAAATGTGCTTACCTCATTCTACCTAATAGTATACCTATTTGTGTCTTATCTCCTCCCTAAGGAGGAGAGGGAATCTCTCTCTCTCTCTCTCTCTCTCTCTTTCTCTCTCTCTCTCTCTCTCTCTCACACACACACACACACACACACACACACACACACACACACACCCCATATATATATTTCATTTCCATATCTAGCACAGTGCTTTACATTCAATATATCCTCAGTGAATGTTTTTTGAATTAGAATAAGAAATGCCATTTGGTATATACATATGGTGTATTCAGATCAGTTTTATTAACAAAAGCACTATAGGATTTCTCTCTACCTCATCCTTATTTTGTGCAATACTCTAAGATCAGGTATGTATACTGAAAATGGAGGTGAAAATGGTACAGATTATATTTTTTTAAAAATGTTTTTCTATCTGTCTTCAGCAAAACTGAGTAAATATCCATCATACAGTAGAGCTCATACTCTCAAGAATAGAATTTATTTTTAGAATATCATTTTACAAAATTAAAAGTGAACAAAGCCCAGCAAATTGATGCTGTTTAGTTTGTGATAGAAAGAACAATTCCATTCTCCTCAGCATGGGGGTTAGTAGGCCTATTTATGTGGACAATGGCAGCAAACAATACAAGGATATTGGCTCATTTAATTGGTTTTTCTGGTACTGTCCGAGGAGCACAGTCTAAGAACAAAGCAACCTTATTGGGTAGCTGCAGATGGCTGGAAATTCCTTTCACTCTACAGCAAAATAATCTTCTAGATGCTTGTTTATTTTTTTAAGCATTGTATAATAAAACTGTTCTTCCCTTTGAGGAAAGACTCATTCTGTATATTTGAAAATTTTGAATAACTATGAGTTTAACAATTCATTAAACATTTATCAAGCAGAAATATAATGCAGAAATATTTTTTTTAAATTACCTATTTCAGATGGAAGTCTTTCTAAATTATTAAATAGATTCTGAAAACAATTTGATCTTTTCTTGTTGACCTAGGTTTGTCATTATGAATATGACATTGTACTATATGCTATGATAACTCTAATGCCCCCTACCTGGCATGGTGATACATGCCTGTAATCACAGGCAGGTTGAGAATGGCAGATCTATTGAGTGTCGGAGTTCTGAATAACAGTGGGCTAAATCAATGATGTGTCTACACTAAGTTTGGCATTAATGTGGTGAGCCCTGGGGTACACATGGTCACCAGGGTGTGAGTAAGGAGGGGAGAAAGAGCCTGGGTTGAAAATGGAGCAGGTCAAAGCTGCTGTACCAGTCAAAGCCGAATTAGCCCATAAGTAGCCTCTACACTTCTAGCCTAAGAGATATAGGGAGACCTGGTTTGAAAATACATATATATATATATATATATGTATGTATAAAAACACTAATGTCCCCAGGGCCTATTGAAATGTAAAGAAGGAGTAGGTTAAGTTTGAAAAGAAAAAAGAAACTGCTGTGCTTTTTTTAAAAACTTATCTCTGCCTTCTGAATTTTACCTTCTTTTCCCTCATTTTCCAACTGTTGTCAGCGCTCAGGGTTGTCAGTGTGCTTACCTATGGCAGTTCCTTTCTCTTTCCCTTATAATTTTTCGTCTCTAATCAGCTATAGGTGAATAAACTTTATAAACAAACATAATCCCTTCCCTGACACTATTCCACTTTCCCTTATACCTACCTTGTCAATTCTATTGCTCTTGAATCCCCATCCAACTCTATCCTTCCTGGCTTGATGGTGCAGTAGACAGAATCTGGAATCAGAAAGAAGAGTTCAAATCGTGCCTCAGACACTTACTAGCTGTGTGACCCTGGTAAGTCACTTAACATTTGCATAGCTCACTTTCATCTGTAAAATAGGGATAGCAATAGCACCTTCCAGGGTTTTTGTGAAGAAAAAAATGAGATATTTGTAAAACACATTGTAAATTTTAAAGCACTACATGTTATTATTCAGTCTTTTCAGTCATGTCCAGCTCTTCACGATCCCATATAGGGGTTTTCTTTTCTTTTCTTTTTTTTCAAGTATTTGTTTTCAACATTCACTTTCATAAGATTTTGAATTCCAAATTTTCTCCCCATCTCTCCTCTCCCTCCACCCCAAGACAGCATGAATTCTGATTACCCTTTCCCCCAATCTGCCCTCCCTTCTATCACTCCCCCCCCCCCCATCTCCTTCCCTTCTTGTAGGGGATATTTTCCTGTAGGGCAAGACAGATTTCTATACCCCATCGTCTGTATATCCTATTTCACAGGTGCATGTAAAAACACTTTTTAACATTTGTTTTTAAAACTTTGAGTTCCACATTCTCTCCCTTCCTCCCTCCCCACCTACCCTCATTGAAAAGGCAAGCAATTTGATACAGGTTATACATGTGTGGTCACAACACTTCTTTAACAGTTGGATTGTGAAAGACTAACTCTATTTCCCTCCATCCTATCTCACCTTTCATGTATTCTATTCTCTCTTTTGACAATGTCCCTCCTCAAAAATGTTTTCTTCTGATCACCCCTCCTCCTATTTGCCCTCCCTCTCTTATCTCCTTTCTCCCTACTTTCCTATAGGATAAGATAGATTTCCATACCCAATTGAGTGTGCATGTTATTGCCTCCTTAAGCCAAATCTGATGAGAGCAAGGTTTACTCATTCTCTCTCACCTCCTCCTTCTTCCCCTTCATTGCAAAATCTTTTTCTTGCCTCTTTTATGTGAGATAATTTACCCATTCTACTTCTCCCTTTCTTCTCCCAGTATATTCCTCTCTCAACATTTAATTTTGATTTTTAGAAATCATCCCTTCATATTCAACTCATCCTTTCCATGTAGGAATGTCAACAGTTCAGCTTTAATAAGTCCCTTATGATTTCTCTTTCCTGTTTACCTTTTCATGCTTCTCTTGATTTTTGTATTTGAAAGAGGTATTTTCTATTTGGCTTTGGTCTTTTCATCAAGAATGCTTGAAAGTCCTCTATTTCATTGAAAATTCATTTCCCCCCTGAAGTATTAAACTCAGTTTTGCTGATTCTTGGTTTTAGTCCTAGCTCCTTTGACCTCCAGAATATCATATTCCAAGCCCTATGATCCCTTAATGTAGAAGCTGCTAAATCTTGTGTCACTCCAATTGTGTTTCCACAGTACTTAAATTGTTTCTTTCTGGCTGCTTACAATATTTTCTTCTTGACCGAGAACTCTGGAATTTGGCTACTTCCTAGGAGTTTTCCTTTTGGTATGTCTTTCAGGAGGTGATTGGTGGATTCTTTTGATTTCAATTTTCCCCTCTGGCTTTAGACTATCAGGGCAGTTTTCCTTGATAATTTCTTGAAAGATGATGTGTAGGCTCTTTTTTTGATCATGGCTTTCAGGTAGTCCAATAATTTTTAAGTTATCTCTCCTGGATCTCTTTTCCAGGTCAGTTGTTTTTCCAATGAGATATTTCATATTGTCTTCTACTTTTTTATTCTTCAGGTTTTGTTTTATAATTTCCTGATTTCTTATAAAGTCACTAGCTTCCATTTGTGCCATTCTAATTTTTAAGTAATTATTTTCTTCACTGAGCTCTTGGACCTCCTTTTCCATTTGGTCAATTCTGCTTTTTCTTCTCCTCACTTGCTTTTTGGACTTCTTTTGCAATTTGGTTTAGTCTATTTTTAAGGTATTATTTTCTTTAACATTTTTTAGGTCTCTTTTAGAAAGATGTTGACTTGTTTCATATGGGACCAGTTCATATTTTTCTTGGAAGCTTTTGATGTAGGAACTTTGGCTTTGTTGTCTTCTTCTGGTTGCATGTTTTGATCTTCCTTGTCACCAAAGTGAGATTTCTATGACCTGATTTTTTTCTCCTGCTGTTTACTCATTTTCCAGCTAATTACTTGACTTTTTAGCTCTTTGTTACGCTCTTTGTTCTCCTTCCACTGTGGAGGGTGTACTGTCCCAAGCTTCAGGAGTTTTATGCAGCTGTTTTCAGAGATTTCTAGGAACCCGTAAACTTTCAGTTATGCCCAGGTTATATGATCAGAAGAGAAGTGTTTACTCCTCCCCTGGCTTGTGCTCTGCACTGTGAGCACTCTTTTCTACCTTGGAACTGCGAGGAAGATTCCCTTTCTACTGCCACCACAAGGTCTACTATGGCAGCTCTCCTTCTCAGTCAAGGATCACCATCCAGGACTGCGACCTGGATCTAGGCATGAGCAAAGGAAGATAATCCTGCCTCAGCACCAGCAAAGAGATCTCTGCAATTCACCTCTGATTAGCTTCTCAGTCCTCTCACCATCTGTGGACTGAGAGCTCTAGAAGCAGCTATTTCCTCTGCTGCCACTGCCACCACTGCTGGTCACACAAGGGCTGGGGCCAGACCTTGTTCCTTTCTCACTCAGGTCTGACAGACCTTTCTTACTGACCTTCTAAGTTATCTTTGGCATTTGTAGATTGGGAAGTCTGGAAATTGCCACAGCTGTCAGTGATTCAGTCCCCTGAGGCCTGCTCTGGGGTTGCTGGGTGGACCAGTCTGTATAGGTGAAGCCCATGCTAGACAGTGCTCTTCTCACAGCCTGGAGCAATGGACCTCTCCTATCAACTTTGCAGGTTGTCTTGGCTGGAAATTTGTTTGACTCTGTCATTTTGTGGGTTCTGCTTTTGTTTAGAGTTACTTTTTACTGATATTTAAAGAAGTTTAGGGGGAGATCTCAAGAAAGTCCTTGCTTTTACCCCACCATCTTGGCTCTGCCCCCTCCCATTTGAGGTTTTCTTGGCAAAGATATTGGAGTTGTTCACCATATCCTTCTCCAGTTCATTTTATAGATGAGGAACTGAGGCAAACAGAGTTAAGTGATTTGCCCAGGGTCACATAGCTAATAAATGTCTGTACCAGCAATGCAATATTCACAATGCCCACAGCAGCTATGAATATGCTGGTGCAGTTGTTAATCACAAAATGTAACAGGCTCTCTACCTGGAGGATAAAACCAAAGCATTTATTCAAATACCAGAAAACCAAGTCCCCAAACCAGAAAGTCAAATATATAGTATAAAGTCAAATATACAGTAACCATGAAGTTGGTTCACATAACCAATGCAATGAACACCCATATTCCCAAGCCTTCAAAATAAAACAGGCTCCCTCAAGCAAGGCTCCTCCTCTCCTCACTCATGGTAGCTGCTTAGCCATCACCCTGCTTGCTCCCAGCAGTTCTGACTCCCAGCAGTTCTCATTCCCAGCAGTTCTGGCTGGCTCTCAGAAGTTCTAAGCAGGTTGACTCTCAGAAGTTCTCCAGCTCCTAGCAGTCCTCAGAAGTTCTGGCTCTCTAGCTTGGGCTTTTCCTTATATGTGGTATTAGCTCCTCCCTCTTCCACCCCTTCCTGTTACATCAGCAAGTTCATCCCACTGTGGGATTCACAAGTTCTGAATCTTAATACTTGATACAATCATGAACTTGAAACAAGATGCTAAGTACCTGTTTGCTTGCCAATACAAGGGGCATGGAAGATTTTCAAATCCCCATTACTGCTACAATGTCTGAGATGGAATTTGAACTCAAGTCCTCCTGATTCTAGGGCCAGCACTCTATCCATCATCATCATTATTACACGGGCAATATGAACTTCTAGGGTGAAGAAGTTTCTCTACTGGGGCACGGAGCCAAGATGGTGGATTAAAAGCAGGAACTTGCATGAGCTCCTGCACCAACCACCTCCAATATCTGTAAAATATGACTCCAAACAAATTTTAGAGCTACAGAACCCACAAAGTGACAGAGAGAAACAAATTTCCAGCTGAAGGCAGCCTGGCAGGCCAACAGGAAGGGTCTATCTCACCAAGCTGGGAGCTTAGCACAGTGCCGTGTGAGCTGCTTGGGCCCAGACCCAGGGCAGCCCTGACCAGGGGCCCAGACTGGACAGAGAAGACTTCAGGAGACTGAATCACTGGCAGCCATGGTGGTTTCCAGACTTTTCAACCCATAAACACCAAAGAGAAAGTAAAAGGTCAATAGGGAACTTTGTTGGAATTGAGTGAGGAAGAGTGCAGTCTGGCCCCTGCCCCCAGGGTGAGAGGTGGCAGAGGCCTGGCAGCTACAGCTGTTGCCATGTGGCCTTCTCCAGAACTCCTGGCCTGCAGATTGTAGGGGGATAAAGCAACCATTCAGAGTGTAATTGCTCTTGCTTTAACCTGCTTGGATCTGGGTCACAGCCTTGGATGGTACTTCAGAGGTGAAGAACGCCAGTGAGCCAGAGCTTGTGGTGGCTGTAGAGAGGGTTCCCTCCTCATAGTTCTGACAACATTTGTGAAAACCCCAGTGATTTGGGACATAGCTCTCTTCAATCTGGAAGCGAGAGTTCTACTGTGGCAAAGAGCTCAAAATTAAAGTAATTGGCTGGCAAGGAGAGCAACAGAGGAAGTGCAATAAGACCATAGAATCCTTTTTGGGGGACAAAAAAGATCAAAACATGGAAACAGAAGAAGACAACAAAGTCAAAACTCCTGCATCCAAAGCTTCCAAGAAAAATATGAACAGGTCACAGGCCATAGAGGAGCTCAAGAAGGATTTTGAAAATCAAGTAAGAGAAGTGGAGGAAAAATTGGGAGGACAAATGAGAATGATGCAAGAAAATCATGAAAAGCAAGTCAACAGCCTCCTAAAGGAGACTCCCAAAAATACTGAAGAAAATAACACCTTAAAAAATAAACTAACTCAAATGGTAAAAGAGGCCCAAAAAGCCAATGAGGAGAAGAACACCTTAAAAAGTCTAATTGACCAGATGCAAAAGGAATTTCAAATACTCACTGAAGAGAATAATGCCTTCAAAATTATATTGGAGAAAATGGAAGCTAATGACTTTAAGAGAAATCAAGAGACTATAAAACACATCCATACAAATGGAAAAAATAGAGGGCAATGTGAAATATCTCATTGGTAAAACCACTGACCTGGAAGAGCCAGGCGATATAATTTTATACCTGAAAGCCATGATCAAAAAAAGAGCCTAGAAATCATCCTTCAGGAAATTCCTAAGGAAAATTGCCCTGATATTCTAGAACCAGGGGGCAAAATGGAAATGGAAAGAATTTACCAATTACCTCTTGATAAAGATCTCAAAAAGAAAACTCCTAGGAATGTCATAGCCAGATTCCAGAGCTCCCAGGTCAAGGAGAAAATATTACAAGCTGTTGGGAAGAAACAATTTGAGTACTGTGGAAACACAATCAGAGTAACACAAGATCTAGTAGCTTCTATATTAAGGGACTGAAGGGCTTGGAATATGATATTCCAGAGGTCAAAGGAGCTAGAACTAAAACCAAGAATCACCTACCCAGCAAAACTGAGTATAATGCTTCAGGGGAAAATATTCAATGAAATGGAGGACTTTCAAATATTCTTGATGAGAAAATCTGAGTTGAATAGAAACTTTGACATTCAAATACAAGAAGCAAGAGAAGCATGAGAAGGTAAACAGGAAAAAGAAATCATAAGGAACTTATTAAAGTTGAAATATTTACATTTCTACACAGATAAAAGATAATTGTAACTCATGAGACTTTTCTCAGTATGAAGATAGTTGAAGGGAATTTATATGTGTATATATATGTATACATACATATACATGTATGTATAGGAGGGTGTATATGTGTACATGCCTGTACATGTATACATAGAGAGAGGGCACAGGATCAATTGAATAGGAAGGCATGATATTTAAAAAATAAAATTAAGAGGTGAGAGAGGAATATAATGGGAGAAGGAGAAAGGGAGAGATAGAATTATCTCATATAAAAGAGGCAAGAGAAAACTGTTACAGGGGAGGGGAAGAGCAGGAATGTGAAAGGGAATGGATCAACCTCACTCTTATTGAATTTGGCTTAAGGAGGGAATAACATACACACTCAATTGGGTATCTTACCCTACAAGAAAGTAGGGGGGAAGGTGATAAGAAGGGGAATGATAGGAGGGAAGGTAGATTGAGGGAGAGAGTAGTTAGAAGCAAACACTTTTGAAAAGGAACAGGGTCAAAGTAGAAAATAGAATAAGTGGGGGGTGGGATAAGATAGAGGGAAATACTGTTAGTCTTTCACAGTATAACTACACTGGAAACATTTTGCGTAACTACACATGTACAACCTATATTGAATTGTTTATCTTCCCAGTTGGGGTGGGTGAGGAGGGAAGAAGGGAAAGAATCTGGAAATCAAAGTTTTAAAAACAAATGATTTTTTAAAATTGTGGTGTTTTTTTTTTATATGCACTTGGGAAATAAGATATACAGGCACTAGGGTATAGAAATGCATCTTGCCCTACTAGAAAGTTGGGGGGGGCGATGGGAGAGGATATAAGAGAGAGAAGATTGGGGGAAGGGTATTCAGTAGGCTCGCTATCTTGGGGTGAGGGGTAGGGAAAAGACGGGGAGAAAATTTGTAACTCAAAATCTTGTGGAAATGAATGTTGAAAACTAAAAATAAATAAATAAAAAATTAATTATGAACAAAAACAAACAGAACAACAAAAAAAGAAGTTTCTCTGGGATGGTAGAGAAACTCCAGAGCCAGGAGTATATCCTGGAGAGGAATGGAAAGGAAATATTCATTCTATAGGTTAAGAAGTGAAAGCAAAAATGATATTCATTATATAAGTTAAGAAATAGAAGCAGATTTAATCGCACTTAAATTACAAATTTACATTTTACAAAATTACATTTTCCTATGGAAAATGAAATCCCATTAGCCACTGCAATTATAACTGCAGAAATAACTTCTGTACTGATGTGGGTTGGCAAGTCGAGTGGAATAAAGGACCTCACTGGACAGATTTAACCTCCCAGCTTAATGATATCTGTCTAACTAGTGTCAAGGACTAATTGGTGATTCCATGCACTGGTTGGCCTCTGTGGCACTTCCAATTTCATTAGTATCACATACCAAAACAAAACAAAATGAAACGAAACAAAAACAACAGAGCTTTAAAAACCTTGAGATGAAAGATCTTCATAATATACAAGAAAAAGAAGTCAACCCAAGAAAGCAATTTCTCTATAAATGTCATTCAATTTGGTTATTGATACATTTTTCTAACTTTTTCTGCTGCATGCAGTATATTATCCTAGGTTATGCCCTCAAAAATTTTATAGTCTAGTAAACACACTTCACTTTCCAGAAGAAGATGTCGGGGCTTTTCTTTACTGACAGTGAAAACAAGGTGATTTTTAAGGGCATCTGTCCTTAGGAATTAAGAAAATGTTAATAACAAGTTCTCCAACTTCATAAATATGTTTTACTCTGGAAGCTTTAATTTTTTTATTTGGAGTTTTGATCAATAAATTGAATCTTTCATTCTCTTTGAACTGAATCTTTCTCCCCTCTCTTCTCCTTTTCTTTACCTGCCTGTCTTTTCCACTGTCTCTTTATCATGGGCGTATTTCTTTATCTCTAACTATCTCCCTTCTTCCACATTTCTCTCCATTAACTGATCATAAATAGAACAGAAGAAATTGATTAGTACAATTTGATTCTTATTTAATACGTTTTTAGATTCCTTACTCTTGAGAAGTGAATGAATGAATATTTTATATTGTTTTATATTGTTCTCTCTCACTTTTTAAGCCTCACCCTCCCATTACCCTCGACTAAAATTAAGCTGCTTTTCAGTTATATGGCTGTTAATTCCCATCTTCTACTCTTGATAGAAAAGTAGTTCCTCAGGCCTGATTTAGAGGTTTTAGAATCTTTGCTGTGAATTAGACATTAGAATTAATAACCATGTATTGATAACTATTAAGCCTAATAAGGAAGGCCATGTGAGAGAGTAGGGGGAACAAAATAACTCCACTGCACTTAAACCAAAAGATCATATTTCAAGCCCTGGCTCCACAATTATTTTGCCTAGCTGTCTTCAGTAACGTAAAGGGGTAAAATTGGCTAAGGTCTGTGAATCTATGAATATCACAAAATCTTTTGAAGTTAAAGAAGCCAAATTATGATTTGTGAGTATTATTTCTCAAACTGTGAATCTACCTACTTATCTGTATGTGTACACACACACACACACACACACACATATAGGTGTACATATATACATATACATATATATATATATATATATATATGCCCAGAAACATACTTGTTTATTTCTGACAATCTGACCTACAGGAAAGGAGGAAATTCATGCCTGCGCTTTCTTTACGGTAATTTGTATGTTAATGATTGAGCAGTTACAGACCAGTCAGTTGGATAATGAACTTCAGTTAGCCATGTGGTATCAGAGTAACCAGTATGGATAGCAATTGCGTACTGAATAATATCACATGGAAAGAAAGATTAATCATTAACCAAACCCATTAATCCACTTGGCATTTTAAGGCAAAAATGACCTATTTATTAATTTTTAAACACCGTCTCTACAAAATTAATGTTTCCTGTTGTGGGAGCCTGAGATGAAGCTCACCGACTGAAAACAGATTGCTCATACTTTTGAGCTTTGATTCCAAGATGTGAATAAAGTGGCAAGTGAATTTCTTTAAAAAATAAAAATCATCTCAGCTGGAAGTATATGTCACCTGGAAAAATTCAACTTAACCTTCTAAAATACAGGTGACAATTAGTGGGATAGACATTGAAAGATAGTGATGTTTGAGGACTTGTGGAAAATAAGAGAAGTTCAGAAGACCATGAATGGGGAGAATGTGGTCCCAATTTTTAAAAAAAAGGAAGAAAGTAACTTTTGCAAACTAACACTAAAAACTACTATAACAATTTTCTTCACATGTGGAAGAAAATGAAGAATTTCTGAGCATGTCTTTGGAAAATCACTACATGTTTTACCCTTTAAAGCATTTTCAGCTGTCTCAAAAATCCGAACTCCTTTCTCTGTTGTGTGTGGGAGTTGGGGGATGAGGAAGAAGGGTAGAGAATGAGAAGAGAATCATAAGGAAGTTGTGAAGGGATTAACGGACACCAATCTGCAAAAATGACCACTAATGACTGAAAGTCCCAGCTTCCTTTATCTTCTGCTGTATTCTCTTTCCCAGCTAAAACCAGAAGTTCCCAGGCAGAATGGGCAGATGAGAACAATTTGTTCCAATGGCCCTGAAGGTTGCTCAAGCAGGCCTTGTAGACAACTTAGAGACTGATCAGACATCAAAGACCCCAAGATCATCCTCTGCATCTCAGGCCATCACCAGTCACCTTGACCTATGCCTTGCCACTGAACTTGGATGACTCTGTGAGAGAAATGGAGGCTGATGACTTTTTGCAACTCTGCCTCACTTAAATCCAATTCACATGCAAGTCAAGACCTTACTCTGTGATATTATTGGTCCTCTTAGAAAACAAAGGATGAATAACAATAACAAAACCAGGGGGGATAAAAGCAATTGTAATTCCTATCATGCTTTCAGATTTTTAAAATTAAATATTTATGACACAATTCACATAAAATATTCTTTTAAATCTGGCCCTGGGCTCAGATGTTGAGTTTTATACTCATAAAATCACCATCAGAGAGAATCATAGGATTTAGAGCTGAAAGGGACCTTAAAAACCACTGAAGTCCCAATTATCTTACCTATAAGGAACTTAGGGAACTGATGTCCAAAAAAGGTAATATAAACAGTAAGTGCCCAATGCAGAATTTGAACTCAGGCCTTCCTGCCTCCTGTTTTGTCTACTACCTACCCGAGGATTAATCTTAATTTCAGCCAGACTCAACTAAATCTATTCTATAAAGTGTGTGTTTCTTGAACAATACCTAGCACTGTGCCTGGGTACCATGAGGAACATAAAGGAATTTTTCCACGCCTGTTCCTTGCCCTCAAAGGTCTTACAGTCTAAGTTGTAGAGACAAAATGTATAGAGATGAAATGGAAAGTAATACAAGATAGATTTATTATCTTGTATTATATCTATATATTATTATTCCATATAGATTATTATCACTGTCAACAGTGATGCTGACAGAAGGGTAGAGATCAACATTTTTTCCTACCACTGATTTTTTGATAACAATGATTCCTACTACTATTAGTGATACTTTGCTAAAATATTACTTAGTTATTTAAAGAATGCCTTCACAGACACGATTTCATCTTGATCCTGACAACTGCATTGTAAAGTAGATATAAGCAGGTATTGTTTCCCCCACTTTACAGAAAGAAAAATTAAGAGTCAGAGGATAAATAGCTTGCCCTAGTTCACACAACTTGTTAGTGTGAAGGGAGTGGTTGAGGAGAGTTTAATGGTACCCTGGGCTTAAGATGGGTTGTATGAAGGCCACTATCATAGAATCATGGATGTAGGGGTGGAAGAGGCCTTAGATGTCATTAACTCCCTCATTTAATAGATGAGGGAAATGAGACAGAAACATGAAGGGACTTGCCCTGGGTCACCCGGCTGAAAAGTGGCTGAGGCAGTTTTCAAATATGGATAGGTAGAAAGAATTGTAAAATATATACAAAGGTTCTAGAACAAAGGCACAAAGCTGTAGTGAACATGGAGCATGGGGAGTAAAGAAAAAGTATATTGAGGAGTAGTGAGAGAAAGCAGGGTATGTGGGACCATTTGTAAGAATAGGTATAAAAGTTAGAGAGGCATTCAAGGTCTGAGGCTTGTCCATAACCACACTTGCTTAGAAGGTCTTTGGGGACTTTAGCTCTCTGCAGGATGCCTCTGCCAATGTAGGTTGGGCCTGAAAACAGCCTCTTGAGCATGTGTTCAGTGCCCAAATTCAAGTAGAGAACTATAAAGAAATCCCCTGGCATTTTACTGGCTTGTGTTAGCTGATAAAAGTACTATAAATATTTTTAAACCTATTAAAGTGTTGGTCATCTAAAATCAGTGGTCTCTAAAGTTGGGGACTGGGGGTGGTGGAGGTGGAGGGAGGGCCAAGTTCATGTCCTTACCCCCAAGGAGCAGTAGCCTGACTTCAATGAGTATGGGATCAAGCAACTGAAGAATGGGAAGGTGGGTTGCATATTCCAACCTTCTCTGATAGCCAGTTGTGATTTTGTCACCAAAACAAATATTCCACTGCTTTCAACTATCATAGCTGAACAATTTGCCCCTCCCACCTCTGGCCTCCTATGTACCCAGCATTGGCCCTGTGGGGCATTTATGACCTTAACAAACCTTCAGGTGGTTCACAGGCCAAATTCCTTCACAAACTTATTGCTTCCATCAAAGTTTACCTCCCCGTTTTTATTTTTGATTTTTTTTTCTGTTGAGAAAGCAGGATAAGCAGGTATGGATGAGTCCTCATCTGAATTGCAGGTTTCATTATATTATCTGTTCTCCAAAACATACGCCTTCAAGCTTGGGCACCAGCATTTTTCCAGTCTCATAGTTTTTCAGTCTTCTTGTTATGCTGATTCTCACTTAATCAAAAATGCACTCTCTAAAGTTAATGATGATTTACCAAAACTGACGGCCATTTCTCAATCATCATTTTTTAACCTCTCTGCAACATTTAATACTTTTAACCATCCTCTCTTTTTAGATATTTATTCTCTCCTCTCTGGGTTTCTGAAAACAATCTAAGTACGCTACCAATAAAAACTCTCCTATCTGCACACTTTAAAAACCCCATCAACTTGGAAACAGAATTTTCTAATCCATTTAAAAATCTTATAAATGAAGCATTTTAATGGATCTTGAACACGTTTGATAAAAATTAAAAAAATGCAACACTATTTGATGAGTTTAAACTGGACTCTTCTCAGCAATGCACAGTTATAAGACAACTCTGCAAGTCTCAGGATGGAAGGAGATGTCTACATTCAGGGAAAGATCTAGAAAGAACAGAGTTTAAATGGAGACTGAAGCAATCTACACGCTATCGTTCTTTTCCATGTTTGGTTCTCTTTCTTTTTTCCCATTGTTCACTCCATTGGTTACAACCCTTCTGTACAACCAGACTAATGTCCAGTGTGAAAGTATTTGCAGATCCTATACTTGATTGCATGCCACCATGGGCCATGGGTGGGTGGGGGGGATAGGGTGGTGAGAAAACTTGAAACTCAAGGGATTGTGGAACTGAGTCTTGTAAACTAAAAGTAAATAAACAAGTCAATTTAAAAAAAGAATGATTGGTATCAGGGAAGATAAAAATTTATTAGCTGAATAGCAGCAAAAACTTTTGCATAATTGGTAGATTTGATTGAAAGATGTGTATCATGATTTAGCACATACATCTAATGATGTATTTCTTTCCCATAAATCTACGAACCTTTGTGAAGTATCTTTCTCAACTATGACAACTATTAAAATCAAATATAGAAAAATAATTAGCTTAGGACCAGACTTTCAAATTACTATATCCCAAAATGTTAAACCAAGATTTTCTTTTTACACTAATGAAGCATATTCAATCACATTGTTCTCACTAAAAGAAGCATCATTAGGAGTGGCTAGGTGGCAAAGTGAATAGAGTACCAGCCCTGGAGTCAGGAGTACCTGAGTTCAAATCCAGCGTCAGACACTTAACACAAAAATCTAGCCATGTGACCTTGGGCAAGTCACTTCACCCCAATTGTCCTACCTCCCCCCCTCCAAAAAGCAAAAAAAGAAAAAAAAGAAGTATCATTAATGATGAAATTCTAGTGAGAGAAAAATAATTTTGTATCATTAATAAATAAAATAATTTATATTTTTCTCATCCATTTAATTTCTATTGTTGTAAATTTTAAAATGTTGTAATTATTAGTACATGTAATTTATAGGAATAGGAACTCCCTCTATCAATGTAGATCAGTATCTTCTGTGAAGTTCATAGTCTCAGTGCTCTGGGCAAGTCACTCAATTTCTCTTTTGCCTCAGTTTCCACAAAATGATAATAATAATAGCACCCTTCTCCCAGGGTTGTTGTGAGTATAAAGTGAGTTAACATTTGCAAAGTTAATTGCAAGCTAATTAGAATTATTATTAAGAATTATAATGTATTAAGGAACCCAGAGATTAATTTTAAAGATAACTTAAGAAGATCTTAACAGATAAAAAAAAATTCAGGAACAATATTAATGCCAAAAGAGGGAGGCATTCTTAGAACGTATTAGTATTTGTCTATCCATCTATCCATCTATCATCTATCTATTGTTGTTCAGTTATTCCAGTTGTGTCTGGAGTTTTGTTGGCAGAGATACTGGAGTGGTTTGCCATTTCCTTCTCCAACTCATTTTACAGATGAAGAACTGAGGCCAATAGGGTTAAGTGACTTGCCCAGGGTCACACAGCTAGTGTCTGAGACCAGATTTGAACTAAGGAAGATGGATCTTTCTGACTTCAAGTCTGGCACTCTATCTACTGTGTCACATCTTTATCTATCTTCTCTCTCTGAAGGACACACATATCTGGTAGGTGTCAGCCTGTGTATACAATAATGATGTCCTTTAGTAAGGACATAAAAGATAAGTATCCATGGCATGTATGGCTGGAAACGAGTTGTGTTGGCCACGTTGTCAGAGTGAAGGCAAACAGATGGACAGGTCCAGTATTTCATAGTATTAACAGCACATTAAATGACTTGGAGGAAGGCTTTCTTTCAGTATATTTGGTAGATCCTCTTTACAGGATATGTGGAAAGACTTGTACAAGAATCATGCAAGTTGATAGAGCATGAATGGATAGCAGGCTGCAACGGTGGAGGAGATTTTCACGTTTGTGAAACCACAGGTGCATAAGAAGTATCAAAATAAGTTCACTTGTGTCAATAAGAACTTAATATAAATTTAAAAATAAGAGCAAATGGATGTTCCCCTCTCCCTGTGCTTTTTATTTTTTTTAAGAAAAAATGCTTTCATTTCTAGTGCAGAGATATACTATCCATGTGAATGTAGTCTTTACATGTCTTAGATAATCTTGTGGAACTGAGGTTAAGCACAACTACACCTCACATGTTGCTAATTGTGTCTCATTTCAATCAGCTTTCTTATAAACACATCCTGGCCCATACCCTTTAAGCAAAACGAATTATAATTTACAAAAGAATATCTGAAGTGGGTAGGCATGGGGAAAAGCAAAGTTGTCGATGGTTTTTACTCAAGTCCAGATTTCAAGGTAGCTGCAAGCCTTCTGCTGATGGACTTATTGGAACATTTGGAACGTGTGCTGAAGTACACAGCTTTCTTTGGTAGCAATGATGTAGTAAACAAATGAAAAGCTATTGTATCAATGAGTTAAGAATTTCTTTCTCTTAGGGACGATTCAAAGTCAGAAGGAAATGTCTTCTTTGGTTTGTTTGGTTTTTTTTTTGACGAAATGAGCATATCATCTAATGTATTTCCATTGTTGAATATAGCAGTGATTTATCTCAGATCTTGGCGTTTCTCTAAGAGCATTGCACATTTCACTAACCTTTCATAATGAAAAGTATTTCTATCACCATTGTTGATTGCACGTAAAAATAAGAAATTGTCTTTTTAATTCCTTCATGGATTTTTTTTCTGGTTTCATAAAATAAATAGTGGATTCAGCTGTTACTGGAGATGTCACCAACAAAAATAATGACAATGCAGTTCCTGTTTGTATTCAGTTTTATAGCTACAAATACCTTTTGCATCTATGATTCCATCTGATTCTCACAATAACCCTGAAACACAATCACAGCAGATGGCATTTATATCACACTCTTAATACATTAGTTCATTTGATCGCCAGGACTAGAGATATTATTATCCTTATTGTACAGATGAGGAAACAGGTTCAAAGAAGTTGAATCTTACCTATGGTTATGCAGCAATTAAGAGTCAGAGGTGATTTTCTAACTTAGGTCATTTCAGTGCTCTTCCCACCACACTAGACTGCCTCTCTTCAGACAGGTATAAATTAGCCTAATGAAATAGAAGCAAAGGAAATTGAAGCTCAGAGAAACTGTCTTAAAGAAAGCAATGCATACAGCCTCAGACACTTGACACTCACTAGCCGTGAGACCCTGGGCAAGTCACTTAACCCCGATTGCCCTGCCTTCCCTCCCTCCAAAAAGCAAAAAAAAAAAAAAAAAAAAGGCAATGCAGCTAATAAGTGGTAGAAAGAAGACTTGAACCTAGTGATTTAGTCTCCTTAACCAAGCTTAGTGATCTTAAGAAAGAACCCAAGAAGAATACCTATCCAACAATGACGTATTGTTAGTCATATATCTATCTTATTTCCTTCATTGGACAACTTTAGGAGTATGGAGAGGATATTTTATCCTTTTCCATCTATTTCAACGCATATTATATTTAGTAAATACTTAATACATATTTATTAAGTAAACTAAAAGAGATATTTCAATAGCTGTGTTGGCAGTCTAGTATCAGCATTACCTGATTTACAGAAATGCCTTCATCACAAAATCTTTTCCTCACACAAATGATTCAACCTTTTATTCTTTTCATTCAACAAGAATTTTTCTTGTTCAGTAGTCATATTTCCATCAAAGATTTTTATAGAGGTGTGTTTAAAGGAAAGTAAATAATGATTGTACTAATGAGCTGAAACAAATCATAAAATTGTTTCTGTCGTAACCAGGGACCATATGGTAGGTAAACACTAAGATAACTGATACTAAGCAAATAAATGGGTCTCAGGGATACCTGGGGTCTGCATCTTCCAAGAACTTGAGAGTCCCAAGAAAATGAATTAAAGAAATCACAACTCCAATTGCCCAGCCTTCCCCGCTCTGAAAAGCAAAATAAAACAAAACAAAACCAACCAAACAAGAAGTACTGTAGCATTGAAGACATAATTCCCTATGCACATATGTTGCCTACCTTCCCCTCCTTGTGCTCCATGGCTTATGTGGCTTAATCATGTGCCTTTTACTTTAGGAAGTCCCTTTCGATAGCAGTGAAGGAGTCCATAGAATAATGAGGTAAATAGTCTACTCAACAAACCAAGGTTCAGTAATTATAATCATAGGTGGTACATTAAAGTAAAAGAGAAACAGAGTTTACAAAATCAAGACATGGAGTTGTTTGCTTGGAATTCTGATGCTTGATGGCTCTTTTAAACATACCCACTCACTCTAGTATACACAGAGTTAACATACCCAGGGCTGACATGGCACCTAAGGAACATGACTTCAATTATTCACCATCTATTATGTTCTCTCTGTCTCTCTATCTCTGTTTCTTTCTCTCTCCATCCTTCCCTCCCTCTTTCCATATATATATATATGTGTATATATATATATATATAACTATATGTCTCTCTTTCCATGTATATGTGTGTATATTTATACATATGTCTTTGTTGTTCAGTCATTTTTCAGTGGTGTCCAGCTCTTTGTGACCCCATTTGGAGTTTTTTTGGGCAAAGATACTGGAATGATTTGCCATTTCCTTCTCCAGCTCATTTTACAGATGAGGAAACTGAGGCAAACAGGGTTAAGTGACGTGCTCAGGATCAAACAGTTACTAAGTATCTGAGACTGAATTTGAACTCAGGTCTTTCTGACTCCAGGTGTAGTACTTTACTTACTTCTGTCACCTTATATCTGTCTGTCTATATATGCCTATCTATATCTGTCTCTGTCTCTCTCTCCCTCCATATGTCTGTCTCTATATATGTATCTGTCTTTGTATGTCCATTTCTCTATATATGTCTTCATGTCTTTCTCTATATGCCTATATATCTATATCTATATATCTGTCTATGTATAGATGTCTTTTTATTTCTCTCTCTCATCTATCTACATATCTGTCTCTGTCTGTCTATCTGGAGTAGGAAAGGGCAAACCACTCCAGTGTCTTTGGCAAGTAAACTCCAAGTGGGGTCATGAAGTCAGACATGACTGAAACAACTGAACAAGTCTATTTGTCTATCCACATATGTTTGTACCTTTCTATATACATTTACATGTGTCTGTATATATATGTGTGTGTGTGTGTATGTATATATACAGATACATATATATATATATATTTATGTATCTGTCTTTATCTCTCCTTGTCTCTCTGTGTTTCTGTCTCTGTCTTTCTCCCTCTGCCCAAAGCAGAACATCTGGATTTGCTTTTCTGATGATTTCAATTCGGCAGAAAGTAGAACCATTGAAAAGCACTGCTATTCTTTACTTGGTTCTGCCCAACACAGAAAGAAACGGTCAGTGAAGTCAGAATTTAGAGGAGATTGTAAAAAAAGTGACCATGGCAGATTAAAGTTCATGACAAATAATGAGAAATAGACTGAACATCATTCTATATGTTCCATAAACTTTAGGATTATCAGTTGCAAAAAAAAATTCAGAAAAACAACCAGATAAAATTCCATGAAGTGAAACTATGAAAAAGGAAATGGACTCAGAACAGATGGGTGATTCTCAAGGATGAAATTCTGACAACACATTTATGAATGATTCCAATAAAGAATAAGAAAAGAGGCTGACAGGGATTGATGCATATTGACAAGAAACTCTTCAAGTACTCCAATTGTAATAGGACATGTACATAAGATACAATCTAAAGGACGTAATCAAGGGTAAATATAAAAGTGACTTACAGTGTTGGGAATACCAAAAAAGGCTTTTCTAATGCATATTGGAAATAAGAATAATAATAAAAGGTACAGGCTAACTTGTAGGAGTAAAAGGGATAGTGTTAATATATAATAGAGAGATAACAGTATTCAAATCATATTCGGCTTCTGTTGTCTTTTTTTTTTTTTGGCTTTTTGGAGGGGTAAAGGTAGGCTAATTGGGGTTAAGTGACTTGCCCAAGGTCACATGGCTAGTTTTTTTGTGTTACGTGTCTGAGGCTAGATTTGAACTCAGTTCCTCCTGAGTCCAGGGCCAGTGCACCACCTAGCCACTGTAGCTTCTGTTTTCTTTATCAAGGGGAATGATCTTCAGGATTCTAAGGAAGAAAACAATTTGTTTTATTTTATTTTAATTTTCAGTTTCATCTTTCCTTCCTTCTAGACCCTCACCTACCCTACCTGTTGAGATGATAAGAACTCCATTAACCATTATGCATATGAAGTCATGCAAAACATATTCTGCATGAGTCATGTCACAGAAAAGAAAGCAGGAAAAATAAGGAAAGGAAAAAAGATTCTTCAATCTGCACTCTGAGTTAATCAGTTTTCTGTTTGGAGGTGGATAGCATTTTTCATCATGAGTTCTTTGAGGTGCTGGTGAATCATTGTATTGATCAGAGTTGCTAAGTTTTTTTTATAGTTGATTATCTTTACAACATTGTTCTGTACATCGTTTTCCTAGTTCTGCTCTCTTCTCTTTGCATCAGTTCATAAAAGTCTTCCCAGGTTTTTCTGAAACCATCTCCTTCATCATTTCTTGTAGCACAGTAAGTATTCTATCACATTCATATACTGTAACTCAGAACAAATTGTTTAAGAAAGAGTTGAAACCTAAGATAAGTAAGGAATTGATAAGGGAGCAACTAGATGTTTTCCGTTAGGTCATTGTCTGACCCATGTGAATTATATTTCAGCTATGGGATGGGTTTCAAAGTGTCATTGCTGAACCATGTCAGTGATCTTTGAGGAACTGAGGGGAACAGCAGAGGTCCTTCTGGACTGGAGATGGGAAGAAGTTGTTCTGACATGTAAGGATGTGGACTTTGGAAACTGGAGAGTGGAGAGCACTGGAGAGCTTGACATTGAACCCTAGTAAATTCTAGACAGGATTAAAAGCACATAAAAGTGTTGGTCCCTTTGAATTTTTGTTGTTGGTCAGTCATTTCAGTTGTGTCCCTTTCTTTGTGACCCCATTTGGGGTTTTCTTGGCAAAGATACAGGAGTGGTTTGCCATTTCCTTCTCTAGTTTCTCTGACAGATGAGAAAACTGACACAATCAGGGTTAAGTGACTTGGCCAACGTCACAGAGCTAGTGATATTTGAACTCAGGACTTCCAGACTCCAGGCCTGATGCTTCATCTGCTGCACTACCTAGCTGCCCCACCTTTGAACTAGCATGGATTCAAGGAGAAAAATGCAAGCGGGTCAATGTCATATGCTTTATTGAGAATTTTATACTCATTTAAAGTACCATATAAATGGGAATGATTGTTGCTATTATGGGTTCTTGGCCCAGTGCTGTCATTAACTAGTCATGTGACCTTGACTGAACATTCAAACTATCTTAAGCCTTATTATTAATCCTAAATTTTAAACTGGGCTCACTGAGAATGTCAGCATTGCTCCCCAATAATATGAAAGTCCTGAGGTTTTATACTGCTGTTTATGGCTAGTCACTAAAAGTTCCCTGAGCCTCAGTTTCAGATGAGAAGTTTTTGAACTAAAAGATCTCTGAGGTCTCTTCCAGTTCTAAGAGTCTATTATTTTTAGGCTTCAAGAGGAACTTTAAAGAGAACATATTTTTCTCACATGGGTGGTAGGCAGTTGCTAAAAGCACTGAGTGGATTAGAGCACTGGCCCCTGGAGTCAGGAGGAACTGAGTTCAAATCCAGCCTCAGAACTTAACACTTACTAGCTGTGTGACCTTGGGCAAGTCACTTAACCCCAATTGCCCTGCTTTCTCCTGTCCTCCCCCCCCCCAAATCAAACAAACAAAGAACCATAAAAGCACTGAGTAAATGGAAGAGTATAGTGGTAAACGGATGATAGAGGCTAACAGAAGAGACATTTCACTGTGATGGAGCAAAAAGTGATGTGGGGGTGGGGAGAAGAGAAGATAAAAGAGAAATGAATCACTTTGTTTGGTGAAATTATATCTTCAGGTACAGGAAGAACTTCATGTTATTGCATGTAGCCCTCAACAAGGGTTAGCCCATCTTCCAAGATAGTTTTATTGGGATATGACTGCTGTGCAGGCTACAGCTTTTTGGAGCCACAAGTGAGAGTGGGGTGAATCGGGTGGACACCAACAGTGGATGAGCAGCCTTGAAAAAAGTTTGGCAAGCCCTCACATAAGAGGTGCTCCCTGAACGCCCCACACATATAACATGCTTCAGGTGCCTTCATACCCATTGAAACAAATTGTTCTTATCTGCCTGTTCCTCCAGGGAGTCTTCACATGCTTGGGGTAGACATCTCCCTAACTCAGGGACAGGTTTGAGGCATTGAAGATGCCGAGGTCATCCATTGCATCCCAGGCCATTGTCAGGCATCTTGGATTTTGTCCTGCCACTGGACTTTGATGACTCAAGAAGAGTGAAGCGAATGACGTTGTGCAGCTCTGCCTCATGCAAATCCAATTCACTTGAAAGTCAAGACATTACCCCATGCTGTCATTGGTCCTCTTTGAAAATGAAGTACAAACAACCCTGGTCCAGACTTTTAAGTTATCATGAAGAATAGGAGAAACCACAACACTGCAAAAAGCAAGCTATTTTTCTACTTTGCAGAAAGTAGATGAGAAAGTGAATTCTTCAAACTACATGCCAAGTTTGATACAAATTTCTGGGGTAAAATACAATGAATTTCTAGGCGAATGACTTGTCAGCACTTTATAGGTGAAGTGGTGAGCCAGCCTGGGTACATTAACTACTAGGAATAACAGACCAACATAATTTCCTTAATTGTTGCCGGATTAGATCAGAGGAAGGCTAAAGATGCGCAGTGTACCTTGGATTTCAACAAGACATTTGGTAAAGTTTCTCATGATACCCTTTTGGATAAGAGGGTGACATGCAGACAAGATGATAATATAGGTAGATGACTTTGAAACTGGTTAACAGACCAGACTTCAACAGTACTGATTTAATATCAAACTGAATAGAAGTCTATAGTGCTGTGCCAGAGGGCTCTCTGACACATTCCATTCTATTCAACATTTTAAAAATAAAACCTTTTGGATGAAAACCTGCCTATTAAATTCATAGCTGATCTAAATCTGGCAAAAGTAGCCATTACGGTGGATAACAGAACAGGGAATCAAAAAAGATCTTGAACATGCTGGAACAATGTGTAGAATCTAATAATATAACATCTAATAGGGACAAATATAAAAAAAAAACCTGGAATTTGATTTTAAAATCAACTGTACAAGTACAAGATAGGAGATGCAACTAAATAACTATGAATGTGAAAAAAGAAATATGGGTCCAGCGGACTACAAACTCACTTTTAGTGTGATATAGCAACCCCCAAAACATGATATTAGGATGCATTAATTGAAGTATAGCATCCATGTAAGAGAGGTGATAAATTTAAGATTGTTCTCTTCCCTGGTAGGACCTTAAAGTGTTGTTTAGTTTTTTATGCTAATTTGGATGTTAGCACCCTGAAATAACAGATAGTAAGCCAGCTGTAAGACAGGAAATCCTGGGTGCTTTTTAGAACTGGAGTCCTTTTTCTAGTTCTAAGTTTCTAGTGTTGAAAGGTGCCACAGAAATCTTTTAGTCTATCCTTTACCCCAAGGAACGCCTGTTAATAGATAGGGAGTTCTTCACAGTCTTTGTTATTTGTTCCCCAGCTATGGTGAATAGGCAGGGCCTGAGTGTGTTGCTAGTTTCAGCACACATAAAGCAACAGCAAAAGCACAGGGAAATATTGATTTTTCTCTTATGCTTTTCCTAGTCTTTTCTTAGTGGAGCTCAGAAAAGTGTTCTGTGTTATGAGCTCAAAAAGACTTAAAAAAAAAAGATGGAAATCTCAGCTTCAGAGTCTGCTGAGCCTACTTTATAATTTAAAAGAGTTCCAGGTTATTTAAAGGTTGAGTGGAATTCCTGAGCCCGTTAACTGGTCACAGTCTATTTATTCCTATAATTAGCAATAGACCAATGTATTGTATAAATGCCACCGTACATTTAACAATGACTAACTTATCCATTTCAAACTGTTTACTTTAGAGTAGGGTTTAAATGCATGCATATTTGGTGACTAAGACAGAAAGGGAAAGTTATCACCTAAATCTTGTACTCCTGGACAATTGCCCACCCTCCTCCCCGCCCCCAGCTCTCCCCACTTCTTGACCCTGGGGGGAAAAATCTAGACAGCATGTGAAAAGAGCACTAGACTGAAAAATCAGGAGATCTAAAAGTCTTACTTCTTACCACTAACTAAATGTATGACCTTAAAAAAGTCACAGTCTCTCTAAACCTCAGAGTTTTGTTTTTTTTTTAAACAGCTGAATGATAATCAGAAGACTGTTGAGTAAAGTTCCGTCTGTGGTTGTACTTGTCAAGGAATCTCATATGATTTTAATGTGTTCATGGAAAACACCTGAACTTTCTAAGACAAGTGCTTTAAAAATAATCAATAAATAGTGAACACTACAAGATTTTGTATTTTCAAAACCTTTCAGTTAACTATATGACCATGATTATATGGTCTTCTATAAAAATAATCATTTGTGGAAGATTGCCTTAAAAATCTTTAGTTTTTTTTTTAATATTGATTATTTACTGAATGTCATAGTGGGCTAATCCTAGGCAAAATATGGAAAAGGACATGATCTTTACCTCTAGTAGGGATTGTGCTTCTGAAAAACAAATTATAGAATGTTAGAGTCTAATTCCCTCACTCTTATTTTACAGATGGGGAGACAGAAGCTTAAAAAGAGTAAATGTCCCCCATGGGTCTTTAAATTGACCATAAAAAAGGTCTGTTTATAATGCCTATTTTTGAAACATACAACATTTCAAAACAATATAACAGAGGCTTCATATTGAAAAGTACTTTGTAAGTCTATTCTTAATGAAATGCTGCTTGCCCCACAGGGTCTGGTTACCATACCCATTTCCTGTTCTATATATACCTAGGATTAAGGTTAGCACTAGGTTCAGTCCTGGGAAGAATGTTTTCTAAATGAAGAGGTTTGGGCTCCCTATTTTCATGCTCTTTAACTTGTTAAAGTCTCATCCTGGTGTTCTGGGCACAATTTTACTTACTGCTTAGTTATCATTAACATCTTGTATTTCCCCAATAAAGGTGGGAATCAAAGGGAACCCAGTATACAATATGTATCAGGTTTGGACAAGTCTTTTGTTTCTACATACAAAAAGAATGCTAAATACAGGACATATAAGCATGCATTTGAACAAAAAACAAATGTAAAGCAGGATTCAATAACATTATTATTCCATCTGTTAGGAGGTTCATATTTTTACCCTATTCAAACATAGAGCCATTTGCAGAACTCCTAATTAAGTATTTTACATTTCACATTAGTTTTTCACTGGCTAAACAAATCCCAGTACATTTCTGCTGGTAAAATGATCAGATTTGGACCAATCCTTTTGTCAATGACTGAAATTTTCAAAATTGCTGGAGTAATTGCTAGATACTCCTCCTCTACCACCACTCTGACCTGATGGGACTTCTGGATCTCTCAAACTCAAGAGGTTACCTCCAAACCTAGACATGGTTATTTTGGGATAAGAACTCATTCCTCTAATATTAGGAAAGAGCAAACACAAAAGAAGTAGCCCAAACTCAGGCTTAAGCTTGCCTAAGTGGACATGTGCTTTTGTCTCCATGTGCTTGTAGTGCCAAGGAGGATAGGATTGTTTCAGAGTTGAGGGCAGGGGAAGAAGAAGGTTGTGCGGAAAAGGGCCATGTTAGCACAAATGGCCCTTTTTCCGACCCCACTTGAGAAATAACTCCAAATATTTCTGACATGGTTTGCAGTTATAAAGAAAACTGAATGAATGATCATTTCTCTCAGTTCCACAGTCAATAAAGGAACTGTTTATGCTTTCAGCATATAAGAAGTTTAGCGTTGAGGCCCCAAGAGGTAACTCCAAAGCTCCTACATGTTGGGCTGGAACCAGGAATGGGGATTTTTAGCATGATCCATGGAATGGTCCCTGTTGACCAATTCAATGTCAGTATATAAGTAAATATAGTAAACACAAAACATTTATCAGCAAGATCTATGGGCTATAAACTGCTCAGTTTATACCATTCCCAACCTTATGTTCTCTTTGTCTACTCATGGTCCTTTCAAAGAACATGCCTTATTTATCGTCTTTGCTTTTGCTGTGCCCTTGTCTCTTTTTCAAATCCTATGCATTTTTCAAAGTCCAGTTCAAATCCTACCCCTTCCATAAAACCTCTTCTAACTACTTCAGCCCTCAGCAGTTCTCCCTTCTCTGAGTTCCTAGTACTTGTCTGAACCATTCAGTTGTCATTTATGTTGCTCCAGTTTAATGCCATTTCACACAAAAAAACCATCATTGATGCATTATAACCAAATGCCATTGTAGCAATATTCAGCTTATTACTGAATGTACCAATGTGATGATTGCCTTTGTCTATATGCCAGTGATTGATCCAAAGGAACATGAACTCCCCCCATTTGTCAGGGTACTTACTGTTCCATTCATAACATTTTTCTTATGGAATTAATTGCCCCCTGAAACATTGTTTCATCTCATAATTTTGTAGAAACAATGATTCATAACTTTAGGTGATGTATGCCTGTATTGCCAAATATGAATATTTAAGAACTACTGATTTTTTCTTTCCAACGACACTATAAACTCCTTGAAAGCAGAGACTATGTGTTATAGACTGTTTTTTCTTACCTCTCACAGCATCTACCACAGTGCTAAGTATACAACAGGTACTCAGCATTTGTGTTGAATAGATGAGTTTCAATGCCAGCTATTGCCCTGGTCAATACTGACAAATGCATTGTGAAGAAAATTGCTTAGTTCAGCAAATAACAGCCAGTGATAGTATGAATACACGCAGAAATGCGCTTTTCTGTCCCAAATATATCTTTCTTTGTGGTGGTGGTGGGGTGTGTGTGTGTGTGTGTATTTGTCAAGAATTCTGTAGATTGATGCCATTTACACATCCCTTACCCAGCTATGTGGGCTTCTTTTACAGGGTGGGTCAGACTCCCTGACAAACCCACTGGAATTTTTTCCAGCAATCAGTATCTAGAATCATAGGATTTTAGAAAGCAAAGGGAGTTTAGAGATTATTTAGTCCAGCCCTCTCATTGAATAAGTGAGGAAACAGGACCAGAAAAGTGAAATGGTTTGCCCAGGGCTGCATGCCTAGTTATCGACAGAGCTGGAATGGCTGCATAGGTCTTCTAAAGCCCTATCCATGACTATATTTATTTGTACTTTTAAGAATATAGGTACATTTCATCAGGTCTCAGCTTCTTGGTAGAAATGTGGCAATTGCAATGGTTTTGTACTTCTAAAAGTCAAGTAATTCAGAATTAAAGTTTTAGAATTTTACTGCACTTACCAGTTTGTATAGGAAAATAACTACTGCATGATGTCTAAGACCCTTTTCCAGTCCTGAAATTCACTGATTTAAAGGGGGAGGGGAGGTATTATAGGAAGAGGGAGAAATAGTATGTCTACTGTTAATATAGTGCCTAGGTATTAACTTTGTCTTCTGGATGTGCAAGTGTTGGGAAGCCTTAAATCAGAGCCATGGTGTCATTTTAAAGGCTGTTTTCTGGTACTGAATGTGTTCTGATGTGAACTTTATCAGAAGCTTGCAGCATGCTAATTGGGCTAGGACTGTGATGCCATTGTTTCAATTCTGTCTCTCCCCATCACCAGGATTCTAAGGACTGTGTCTCCCTTTGAATCCTAATGCCTTCTTCCCCCCCTGCCCACGCCGAGAGACACTGTGGAGTCCTATCTACTAGGTTGTCGCCATCAGAAATAGCCCTTCTGGGGAAAAGAAAGATGACACAGACATCTCAAAACTGAAATACTGGTGGATCGTGTACAGCAGCTGGGCACCACACATGGAGTGGTTTCATGGTCGTATCATGCTACATGCCGAGGGGACTTGCTAATCCTCCTAGGCCCCACGGCTCACCAGGGGCTGGTGGGCTTAGGTCATTTACGCTGGGCACCAGGCAACTCCCTCTTTGTTTCCATGTGGCCTTTCTACCTGAAACCTCTCCCTACCTACCCCTCAGTCCCCCTCTTCTGCCTTGCCATCTTCTCTCCTGCGCCCCTTCTCCGCCACTGGGCCACCGGTGGCAGCAGCGCGCTCTAGCCGCGGCAGAGGCGTCCCCCACCCCGCTCTTCATCCCCTGCCTCCGGGACAGCCTTCTCAGGGGCTGTTTGACTAAGCGGTCCCAAACTTTGGGGGTCTTAATGCACGCAGCCCCAAGTCTCGCGTTGTTACGGCTCAGACATCTTGGAGAGGCTGGTATTTTTACGCGGGGATCTGAGACTGCTTTCCTTCTCCTCGACAAAAGATTGAACTAGAGGGGGGTGGAGGGCAGAGGAGGAGGAGGAGGAGGAGGAGGAGAAGGAAGAGGAGAGGAGAGGAGCAGCAGCAGCCTTAGAGCTGGGCCTGGGCGGAGCGCAGCGCCGAGGGGGAGAGGGCGAGGGAGGCAGGCTGGTGGGTGTGGGGAGCCCTAGCTTGCGCGCTGCGCTGCGCTCCGGCCTCCCTCCCTGTCCCTTTGTGTGGGTGCTAGTCTGCAGCGCCTCTGGCCTCAGTCCCTTTACGCTCGGGGCATCCAGTCTGCTCCTCCTCCTCCTTCCTCCCCACCCTGGCCCTACCCTTCCCCTCCCCTAGCTCCTTGCATTGCTCTAAATTCTTCTTGGAGACAAGATGGCAACACCGGCAGCGGTCAATCCTTCGGGTGAGTAACCTAACCCTTCCTGTGCCTCCCGACCCCTGCCACCGTAGCCGCCTCTGCTGGGGGAGCTTGGTGGGGAGGCGTAAGAGGGGACGCTTCCCTCGGGCGGGGGAGCGGATGGGGAGCATCTGGTACTGTCCCGTCCCCCCCCATGTCTCCCCCCCACAACACACAGCGTTGAGCCGGTCTCTAGAGGTGCCTGTCACTCTGTGCCTGCTAGCCGTGGCAACATCATAAACGTCCCCTGGATGGGCCGGGAGGAACCAGGAAGGGACTGTGGAGCCAGGACTCCAATGAGCATCCTTGGCTGGGAGAAGAGCCAAGGTGGGGGTGTTTGTGTGTGTGTGTGGGGGGGGGGTGATGTTAAGGCGCCAGCAACAACCATCAGGTTCAAAGGGGCCCATCCTTTTCTCCTCCCGCCCTCAGCCCCATTTCAGCCCAAAGGAGTGATCTCTACAGCTGGTCAACCCAATCTGCCTGGGTCATTGGTCATCAGGTTGGGAGGTATAGTATTGTACTGTTTGTTGTGGGCACTGATTATGGATACACAAGTTTAGGGCTCATATTCAACTCCTGGGATTCTTTTCTTACTTCCTACTGGGGCACGGTAAGTTTCCTCAGTAGCTAATGATGGTGACATTAACAGTGAGGCACAGATACAAAATGAATGTTACTATTATGATCATAATTTAAAAGCAAGGCATTGAGTTTCTCCCCAGTCCAGATATTTTTAATTTTGCCTTACCAGGTCTAAGGTCAGAAAGATCTTCAGATTGATCTTGGTAGATTTTGAAAAAGAAAGTGTTTCATAACCAAGTGCCAATATCCGCCTTACTTTAGGTTCTGGGCTGAGAGAGAATAGTTTATTTGTAAAAGTACACTACCTGTTGGAGACTGGCTTTTAGACTACATGAATAGAAGAGTTGTGTAATTTGGAACATCACCTTTTAGCAGGAGGCCTGAAAACTAATGGATTTTGGTTGCTGGACAGCTCAGTAAAACCAGTTTTCTGCTAACTAAAACTTGGAATCCCTTATTCTGATCAACTTTTCTTACACTTTCAAAGACCATATGGTCTCATAAAAACCTATTAGAGGTGGAAATCTTTTAAAACAGAGTTTGGAAATTTGAATACTAAGACAAGTTAGGAATGAGGATAAAAGTCTCAGGTGCAGAATAACATTATTTCATAGTTTTACTGTTTTTTTAAACAAAAATCTTTGTATACTAGTACTCTGTAACTATTAAAAGCAAACTATTAATGTCAATTGAAGTGTAGATAGTATCATCTGTAATACTTATTGATAACTAACCTGAGCTGTGGTATGAATTTATGATGCACTTTGTAAGCACTTGGCAACTTTCACTTGAAATCATATTGCTGGAAGAAATCTTAGAAACCCTCTATTCCAACCCACTCATTTTTACAGTGAAACTCGGAAGGTTTAACTGAATTAATTAAGGTTATATAACTATCAAGTGGCAGAGGTGGGCCTAAAACCCAGGTCTTTTCAGATTCTTCATCAAATGTATTTATAATTGTGGTTCAGTTTCTGCTATCAGGGTAACTCTGTATCTTAGAATCTGTGAGAACTCATGTGTGTTATTATACATATATTACATATATAACCTTAAGAAATTCTGTCGGCATATCCTGTTCATTTTCATTTATCACTTGCTGTAACAGACCGAAATGGATCTTTAGGGTAGAAAAGTTAATATGTTTATTCAATCGTTTGGGTTTCCTCACTTGAATTTCTCAGTTTTCCATAGGTGAAATGCATTAGCCTCAAGTGGCATAATTTACATATAGATTTAAAGAGGAGAAAAACAGATTTCGGGTTTTTCCTTGGGACAAAACGTAGCGTAGAGCTCTATTGTCACGTTTAGATTGTAAGCTCTCTGAGGACAAGGACCATGTTTTATACATCTATGTGCCCCTCACCATGCCTAATGTTGTTCCTTAAACATAGTGCAGCTTTTAACCCTGTTAATAGCCTCCTCTTCATGGATACTCTCCCCTTGGGGTTTTCATGACGAAGCTCTCTCCTGCTTCTTCTGCCTGTTTCACCTATCCTTCTCAATTTCCTTTGCCGGATCTTCATATGTATCATGCCCACTGACTGTGAGTTGCCCCCTACTCCAACCCCCAGGTGCTTTCCTATGTCCTCTTCTCTTTTCTTTCTATATTGTCTTATTTGGTGATTTTAATTACCGTCTCCATGAAGGTGAGTTCGTGGTCTATAGAGCCAACTCTCATCTCTTTCCTCAGTAATGGTCCTACATCACCAACCTTTTGGACATCTTAAACTAAACGTGTCCAAAAAGTAGCTCGCTATCTCCCCTCCCCCCCGAACTCCTGCCCCCAACCCTTCCTTTTTCCAAACTTTTCTGTTACTGTTAAGGGTACCACCATCTTCCCAGTCATCCAAGCTCACAACCTGGTCGTCCTTGACTCTTCACTTTTCTTTACCCATATTTCCAATCTGTTACCTTCAGAGCATCTCTTGCCACTCACACAGCCACTCTCCCTTTCTCCTATTCAGGTACTTACCACCTCTTACCAGGACTATTGTAATATCCTTCTAACTGGTCTTCCCTCAGGTTTCTCCCCACTCTAAACCATCCTCCATTCAGTTGTCAAAATGATTTTCCTAAAGTGCAGGTCTTACCATGTCACAACCCTACAAAATAAACTTGAATGCTACTCTCTTACCTCTAAGATGGAGTAGAAACTCCTTCATTTGACACTTAAATTCAATAGCTGAACCTCTTCCTACCTTTCCAGTCATTTTACACCTTATTTCCCTCCATGCACTCTCAAGTCTGGCTGCCCTAGCCTATTTGCCATCCCTTGCACACTCTTTTGTGGCCTGGTTATCTCCCATGTCTGTGATAATCTACTCCCTCACTCTACCTTAGTTTCATTGGCTTCCTTCAAGACTCTTCTCATATGTTACCTTTTCTCAGTCCCCCGAGCTACTATTGCCTTCTCATTTGAGATTGTTGTTCAATTGCTTTTTCATTGTATCCCATTCTTTTTTGACCCATTTGGGGTTTTCTTGGCAGAGATACTGGAGTGGTTTGCCATTTCCTTCTCCAGCTCATTTTGCAGATGAGGAAACTGAGGCAAACAGGGTTAAGTGACTTACCCAGGGTCATATAGCTAGTAAATGTCTGAGGTAGGATTTGAATTGAGGAAGATGAGTCTTCCTGACTCCAGGCCAGGCATCTTATCCACAGCTGTGTATGTCATTTGTCCCTAGCTGTTTGCATGCTTTCTCCCCCATTTGAATGTGAGCTTCTTGAGGGTAGAAATGATTTTTGCCTTTTTTGTGTCTCTAGTACCTAGTACATAACAAGTATTTAATGCTTTTTGACTGATTGATTAGTAGACAATCAGTAATTATTGGTTGATTGACTTATAGGTGGATTTTAGTTTTTTCTTTCATGCTCATTTCCATGGGGGAAGAAATGAGAGGAGGGAGAGATTTCTCCACAAAAACCATGGCCTTAAATTCATTCCTCCCTTCATCTTTCTGGTAAATTCTGTAGTATGCTTTCTTCTGCCGTGACTACTTGTCTTCTTAGCATGCAGAAGAATTGAATGTATAATCAGACCACCACGGTGTGATGAAAGTGTGGGCTACAAGAGGCATATACAGGTGAGGTGAATGTCAATCTTGGGCACTCGCCTAGCTCGACCTGTCGCTTGCAGCATTAAACTGTCCCTTCTAGGTGTCCCTGTTGCCACTTTTTTCTGGCCTGAGCCCTGATACTTGGGCTTATATTTCTCTCCTGTCTACCCCACCCTTCTTCCCCCCCTCAGCCACAGGTTGCACTTTTATCCTCTCTTTTTGTCACTGGAAGAGTAAGATCATTTCCCATTTTGGGCACAAGTACACTGCTTCCCACTTCTGCTTGAGGAAGCCTGACTTCTTACTCCTTACTGCCTTACCTTACTTGTGCTGTGTCGGCCCTCTTTGCTGTTAATTCAATAAAAGACTGAGTGAGAAAGGGTCTTAGAGCTCTTCTAGTCTGACTCTCTCATTTTGCAGGTAAGGAAGTTGAGGCCTGAAGAGGTTAAGTGATTTGCTGAAAGTTTCACTGGTAGCAAAGTTCAGAGACATGACTGCAAATCAGAACCTCTATCTTCTCTATGAAAATATTGTACACATTGAGTAGTTAATTGTTATCTCTTTCCTCAGGCCTGTGACATATCTTCTAGGGCAGTGGTTCTCAACCTTCCTAATGCCACGACCCTCTAATACAGTTCCTCATGTTGTGGTGACCCCCAACCATAAAATTATTTTTGTTGCTACTTTTCGTAACTGTAATTTTGCTACTGTTATGGATCGTAATGTAAATATCTGATATTCAGGATGTATTTTCATTGTTACAAATTGAACATAACCCACAGCTTGAGAACCGCTGTTCTAGGGGAATATCCCCTGCCTCTACCTCTTTTTTATAAGTATCCTAACCCTAGTGATACTGATATTCTTTGCCCCGTATGCCAGGTTTCTACAATACTGCCTCCCCCCCTTCCCCCAAATTCACCTTTTCTTTCCTTCAGAAAACACCCATTATTCTTCCCCATCTCTGACAGTGGTTATCACCCACACACCTAACTGAGCTGAGGATCCTCTGCCCCCCAAATCAGAAAAGATGGGTCTCTCTGTGTCTGTCTGTACGTTCAGTGATTCACAATGCACATTTGCATATTAAAAGCAACCCCTGTTGATTTTCCTGAAACACTGAAAGTACTTAAGACCTCACATTTACATTTTAACACTGTCACCTATGACCTTCTGTGGGGGGTGACCCCATAATTCAGTGACTTTTTAGGGAAAGGGAGATTTTTGCCATGCACCTAAACAATAGTGTTATATTATCTTAGAGTCTTATAAAGTGTTTAATGAATATGTTTATAGTTTATGAATATGTCTTTGACTATATTCTTGTTAATCGGATTATCTGCATTTCAGACCAGTTCACTCATTAAAGTACAAAATTAGAACTTTTCATGTTGGTTGTCAGGGTGTTCTCAACATTATACTTTTATCATACATTTGGAAATTCTGTCACTGATTATTTTTAATGGTAAAAGTATGCCAAGAGCTGGTAAATTAGTCTAAAAATGAAATGCTATAATTGACAAGAAGATATTGTTCAAATGGCTAGTATTCATAAATACTCTGGATTATAGAATGATAGATTTAGAGTAAGAAGGAACCCTAGAGGTCATTTAATATAATCCCGTGATATTACAGATGAATAAACTGAAGCCCAATGAGGCAAAACTTCAAATTCTGGGTTATTTCCATTTTATCATGGTGAAAGTTAAGCCATTTTTGTAACTTTAAGAAGGAAAATGATTCAGGTTTTTGAAAGTGATAATCTTAGGTAAACACATATTATCAGAGCAATTCTACTTAATTTTTCCTGAGCATGTACAGATTTTTTTAAAAATTTGTTTTTTTACTTTTAGTTTACAACATTCAATCCCACAGTCCCTTGAGTTTCCTGTCCTTCCTCTCCCTGTCCTTCCCTCCCTCCCCATGGCGGCACGCACTCAAATACAGGATCTACACATATCTTCACATTAATCATTAGTCAGGTTGTAAAGAAGGATTATAACCGATGGCAGCGGGAAAGAGGAAACAAAAGAAAACAAGAAAATGAAAGAGAGCAAGTAGGTTGTTTCAATCTGCATTCAGACTCCACATCTCTGGATATGGATATGGATATCTCTTTCGATCATGAGTCTTTTGGAGTTCTTTTATAACCTTACATGTCTGAGAGGAGCCCAGTCTATTGAGGTTAGTCGTCACACATGCGTTGTGTCTGTGATTGTGTACAGATTTCTCCTGGTTCTGCTCTTCTTGCTCAGCATCAGTTTATGTAAGTCTCTCCAGGTTATTATGAAGTCCATCTGCTCCTCATTTCTTATAGCACAATAGTATTCCATTACATTCACATATCACAACTTGTTCAGCCATTCCCCAATTGATAGATATCCCCTTGATTTCCAGTTCTTTGCCACAGCAAAAAGAGCTGCTTTAAATATTTTTGTACATATGGATCCTCCTCCCACTTCTCTGATCTCTTTGGGATATAACCCTAGAAGTGGTATTGCTGGGTCAAAGGGTATGCACTTATTTATAGCCCTTTGGACATAGTTCCAGATTGCTCTCCAGAATGGTTGGATCAGTTCACAACTCCACCAACAATGCATTAGTGTTCCAGTTTTTCCACATTCTCTCCAGCATTTATCATTTTTCTGTTTTGTCATCTTAGCCAATCTGGCTGGTGTTGTTTTGATTTGCATTTCTCTAATCAATAGTGATTTAGAGCATTTTTTCATATGCTTATAGATATTTTTAATTTCATCCTCTGAGAACTGCCTGTTCATATCCTTTGACCATTTATCAGTTAGGGGGTGGCTTGTATTCTTATAGATTTGACTCAATTCTTTGTATATTTCAGAAATGAGGCCTTTATCAGAGACACTGCCTGTAAAAATTCTTTCCTAATTTTCCACTTCCCTCTTAATCTTGGTTACATCGGCTTTATTTGTACAGAAACTTTTCAATTTAATGTAATCAAAATGATCTGTTTTGCTTTTATAATGCTCTCTAACTCTTGTTTTGTCATAAAATCTTCCACTCTCCGTAGATCTGATAGGTAAACTATTCCTTGCTCTCCCAGATTGCTTACAGCATCAGCTTTATACCTAGATCATGCACCCATTTCAACTTTATTGTGTACATATTTTAACGAAATAACAAAAGGCATGTTTTAAGAGTGTTTTAAAATATCGTGCTTGTTGAGATTAAATACAGTAAGTAAATATGAAAATATAATAATAAATGTAATGGCCTCCGGAGTGTTGGGGGAAGGGGTGCCAATGGCAGTTGTGTTTGATATGTCTGTTCTTCAGAATAATGAAGAGGAGTTCCATCCAGTGTTTTAGATCATTGTGCTTTGCTAGATAATTTCTGTATATAGTTGACCTCAAAGAAACATAACACTGTTCTCTATTATAAAGGAGAGCATCTTTTAGGATCTGGACTGTGTCATGCTGTAGACAATTCTATAGACAATTTACATTATGGATTTGTTAAGTAAAATTGCAGTAAGGGTCAAGAATATTGAAAGTGTCCTTCATTACTTCATCCACTAGAGGTCATTAAATTTATTTATTAAAGTTAATTAAAATTATTTAATTGATTGAGATGAGGGGGCAGTGTGAGGACCATTTTGAGAGAAAGAGGAGCTTGGTTTGGAAAGGTAGTAGCATTAAAGGAACAACACTGGACTCTCTGAAAGCTGACCAACTGCTTGGTGTTTTACCTGCTAAGCCCTCAAATAGCTTATCATTGTGGGAAAAGAAACGTAAGATAAGTCATGTAACGTAGGAGAATCTCCCTCTCCTTCTCCCTGTCCTCCTTCTTTCTCTTGCCAATATATGGGGGACAGTGGGACAGACAGATAGAAAAAAGGAAAGGCACACCTGTTATGGGAATCTGAAGATCTTCCCTGCCCCTAGGCCCTTTGCTAAACTGGCTACGTGACTCTGAGGACCTTTGGATATTTGGAAGTATACTCTGTTCCCTAATAGGCTGAATGTGGTCACGTGGAGCCTGTGGCGCCAGGCTTGTTTTCCAGGAATGCCCGTGCCTTGTAGCTTTGTGATTGGGCAGTGGGTCTAG
>CM053582.1:483070346-483086498 GCA_028627135.1 Pseudochirops cupreus
GTTCTTCCCCTCCCACCGCTGTTCTCATTGCTTACTCTTTTTCAGAACTATGAGCCCAGTCTGAGAAGCGTTAAGCAAAATTTTGTGCTGCTTCTCTGATTATTAAATATGCTGCTCTCCCCATGGGGAAGTTGAGGTACACTTTCTAGAGAAGCAGCTGCTTTTGTTTTGTTGCATGAGTTTCTTGCCCTAATGTTGCCAACATTAAAGATAATTCCTTTCTGTTTTTTTTCATTAATTTTTTTTGCTACTAGTGAGTACAAATATAAATTTTCTTCTGATGGACCATTTTCTGTTTTACTTAGGAGTGCTATACCTTTTCCAGATCCGTTGTAGTTACCTGCCTTGCAAAAAAAAAAAAAGATTTGGACATCATGAACTCTACAGTTCTCCCTGGCTCTAACATTTTGTGATTCTGTGAAAAGGCACGTATGAGAAGGGGAAGACTTTTATCTTCTTCGATTCTCAATTGTAGTTTGGAATAGTTGTTATGCTGATACCTTCTCTCTCAGCAGGGACTCTTGTCCTTAACATATCCCTCAGTATGCCCAGTCATTTGCAGAGAGATGTGTAGTCGGTGACTGTAGGCTGCTACAGAGAAAACTGATTTCTTGTCTTTGACTCCCAGATGAATCAGAGAGGTGTCAGGCATTGTAGGAGCACCAACAGGTTTCCAGACTTCATCTCAAATCTTACTTCCCAATCTCATCAATTGGAGATTCATTTGTGAATTACTGAGTCTCCTTTTGGGGAGACAGATATCCCCTAGGAGGGCTAAGTAATTCTATACTTTAGCCTCACTTGTTTTAATCAGCTAGCTTTGATCCTCACAAATGAACAATTTGATCGTGGTATTTTACCTACTGGAATTCCTGTGGACTTCCCAAATGCATCTCTGGATGCACAATAACCCCCCCAAACATACATGAAACAAAGCCTCTACATACCTTACCTAGAAGATGTTTGCAAGCACAGTACATATAGAGAGAAGGAAACAAAAGTAGGGAACTTGAGTCTGAGTGACAAATTTTAGGGAAGATATTGACAAGCTAGGGTCTTGTTGATAGGACTGTGCCCAGAATGGTAATAAAACTGGAAGATCGTAGGAGAGCATTAGAATAGATTGAAGGAGCTAAGGATTTTATCCTGGGGGAAAAGAGAATTAGGGAGAATGTGATGGCTGTCTTCTAATATCTGAAGGATTATCACATGGAAGAGAAAGTAGGCTTGAGGGGATAGAACTAGGGGCAATGGGTTTGAAGTTGGAGAGAGACAGATTTTGGTCTAACATAAGGAAGAACTTCCCAACTCTTAGAACTGCTTCCAAGTAGAATGGTTGGCTTCATGAGGTGGTGAGTTTCCTTCACCAGAGATCATCTAGCAGAAGCTGTGACCACATGTCATTTATATCATAGGATTAGTATGAGTTGGTCATGATGACCTTGGAGAGCCTTTCTGCTTCTGAGATTTGGCAGTTCCATTTGATCTTTGATCAGTATCCTCTCTAGTAATTAGGGGTTTTCATTGAGAAAGGAATCAGGAAAGGGGGGGAAAGGAGCCAGATACCATTGGAGGTAAGAATTCTATTGACATGACCCTCCCTATCTATCTGCTCCCCTCCACTCCTCCTTCACCACATTTATAGCTTGGTTTCTCAAGGCTTCCTTTATTGTGATTATCTCTAGGACTGATCCTCCCTCTCCAGCATTTCCCTTCACTGAAGATATCATGGACCAGTCCAAGAAAAAACAAAACAAACCCCCAACTTACAGGGTTGTTGTGAGATTCAGATGATAACAACAGTTGTCAAGCACTTTGTAAAACTTCAAAGTAAATGTCCGCTATTATAAAATGGAATCCTAGCTTTAGAGATGGAAGCAAACTTCTAATCTAGGGCATCTGGTACAACCCCTCATTTCACAGTTGAAGAAACTACAGCCCAGAGAGCTTGTGACTTGCCCTAAGTGGCAGTGAGAATGTGCACCAAGATCTCCCAGCTAAAAATCCACAGCTCTTTTCCCTGCATTCTCAGCTTCTCCTTTTTTCTTTCCTTTTCCTGGATTGTACTTGTTTTTCTGAGAGATTTCCCTTTTGAGAGCACATTATTTTTCAAGTGAAATCATTCTGGATAAGAAAACATGTTATCCTTTTGAAAACATTGAGTTGCTACAGTCTAGATTACTGCTTTCAGTGTGTCACAAAGTGGAATCAATTGAAGTTACATATCTGACTGACCGTGTAAAGGGGTGGGGTGTCTATTGGAAATGAAATAGTTAATTTTAGTCCAATTATTGATAGATCCAAAATCATATTAGATGGAATGGTTGTGAATAGTTAAGTTCTAATAGGACTGTTGTCCAAAAAAATGACTTGACAATTTATTTTTAAATCATTCAATCCTCCCTTTAGAGGACACAGATTATAATTTAAACACAATCAGTGCTTTGCTTCTGATTTGCCATTGTCAGTAGCTGGCCCTGGGGATCAGGCTGTTCTTTGTTCTCTCTCCAGAAGAAGGTAAGGTACTCTTGGTAGACTGGCTACTGTTCTCTTTCATAATAGGCCTCTTCATTCACTCTACTCAAAATTGTTATTCTTCAGTGGGAAAGATGTGGGCTTGAAAGTTTCAAGGTTAAGTCCTTTGCAGACCAGCAAAGAACTTTTTTGTTTCCCAGGCTGCTGATCTGACCTTTAAGAATTCAATTAAAAGTGTAAAACTTTTCCAAATGAAGGAACTGTTATCTGCTTCTGTGGACTTCCCCAGAGCTCAAAGTATCCTTTGTTGTTCTGGTTGTGCTCTGGCTGTAGCAGAAACTGTCTTTGGTTTTCTTAGGTCAGTTAATACTTGCATGGCCCAGTTTGAGTTGGCTGATTTTTTGTGTTTTTCAGAAAACATTTCCCCCCCCCCCCCCAACGCTTATTAAGCAGTGAACACCAGTACTAATTACAATGTTGATAGAGTTAGCCCCAAACATTTTGGGGTTAAGAGCATTGAAACCCTCCTGGAGTGAGAATAGGTCAATAGAGATACATTCCTTGATTCTGAAACTTTGGGATTTCTAGGAATAGAATTTGACAATCTCAGGAGAACAACAAACACCAAAAGTGCCCACCAAGGTGATCAATATGTTCTTGGTAGGTTTGGTGCCATTAAAAAATGATTATCACATACTGTGTTAATGCAATGATAATGAACCATCACGTAACAACTTAAGCTTTGTGATTACCTACAGATCAATGAAGGAGAGTCAGGCAGACAGGTATACTGCCGCCTTCTCTTATTAATTTTTATTTCTTTCCTGGTAAATCACAAAACACTTGAACTTTCTTTATTGTCATGTTTTTTTCATATCACTTTCATTTCCACATATGTCATGCCGTCCTTCTTGCCACTTTTTAGAATTCAGCACACGGGGAGAAAAGATATTTGATAGAAGTTCAGTGCTTAATAATGATATTGGCTAGGCCTGTACCCTTTAAACATGTTCTTCCTTGCCTCATTGCCTTTTTTAACCTGTATCCTGTGCCTTCTAAGAATTGAATCTGAACCTACTGTCACTGGTCTATTTATTCAGTGTTTTTCCAGTGCCTGCTCTGTGTAAGGCATTGTACCAGGAACTATGTGAGATACAGAGAAGTGTATGGTATGAGCTTGGGTCTTGAGGGTCTCACTGTTGAGTTTGAGAGGTGTAGGTGCCATATAAGTGGTATAGGCAATACATGCCTACAGTTCAGGAAAGGAGAGCTCCAAAGTAGGCTAGCATAGGGGGATTGGATGAGTTCTCTTGGCATGTAGTTGGGGTGGCATAAATCTCAAATATTGAGGTGTTTCAGGATTACGGTTCTGAAGACCTGGTTAGTACTTTGGAAATGTGAATCAGCTAAAGTGGCCACAGTAAGTGACTTCTTTCTAATAGCAAGTAGAAATTACTCTGAAAATAACCTCATGAAGATGGCATGGTTTAATGGATTTGGAATAAGGAAGATCCAAATTCATGTGATATGTTTATTGATATGGCTAGCCCCTGCTTTTTGCTGAATTCAGTCAGTCACATAAAGCTCTGATATTTGCCCGGGGAACTGTAAGTATTAGAGATTCAAAGGTGTACTTGGAAACCATACTGGAAAGCGGATATAAAAAAAATAACATTTCCTTCTTATGGCCACTGTAGCCATAGTTATGCTCTTTTTTTTTTAAGTCTGGTTTTTTTTTTGAGACAATCAGGGTTAAGTGACTTGCCCAGTATCACACAGCTGGTAAGTGTCTGAGGCTGGATTTGAACTCAGGTCCTCCTGACTTCAGGGCCAGTGTTTGATCTGCTGTGCCACCTAGCTGCCACTGCATTATGCTCTTTTACCAATAAATCAGAGGTTCTTAACTTTTTTTTTATGTCTTGTACCCTTTTAACATCTTGGTGAAGCTTATGAACCCCCTTTTTAATGCATGCATTTTAATACATAATAACTTACATAGGATTACAAAGGAAACCAATCATATTGAAATGGTTTTGAAAATATTTTTTAAAAGTTTGTGAACTACAGAATAAGACTTTTTTAATAGATGGTGGTACTGAAGCTAGTAGTAGTAGTAGTAGTAGTAGTAGTAGTAGCAGTAGCAGTAGCAGTAGTAGTAGTAGCAGTAGCAGTAGTAGTAGTAGTAGTAATTATAGTAGCTAGTATTTACTTAGTGCTTTGAGGTTTATTAAACACTTTATATATGTTTCCATTTTATCCTTACAGCTCCCTTGTGAGGTACATGCCATCATTATCCCCATTTACAGGTGAAGCTCAGTGAAAGTAAGGGATTTGTCATGGGTCATATAGCCAGGAAGTATCTGAGACAGGATTTGAACCCATGTGTTCTGGGCTCCAGTTCTAGCACTTTATTAATAATGAACTCATTGTCATTTGAGTAGATCAAGGTAAAGGTGAAAATGGAGGTACTTTTTAGGCACCAGTGGTTCAGTAGCAAAACTGAAATCAGCAAAAAGCTCAGACCGCCTTTATTTATTGTCTTCCCCAACTTTCCTCATATCTGCTACCAAAAAGCCTTGCAGCTACTTGTTGGGCATGTGTAGGGAATGTCATTGGATCAGGTGACATGAAGTTGTAACACTAGAAATTAGAGATGAAGCCTCCTTAAAGATGTGACAGGAGAAGGCTAAGAATTCTATGCTGTGGATCTCAGGGCTGTGGCAGTTGAAAAAGGAAACAGCGGGGCCACTGGACTTTCTGTTTGTTCTCAGGAGAGGAAAACAAAATATTGGCCTTTAACGCTGACCTAGTGTTTTGAGGATGACAGACCCTTGATATACCTTGAATTGGCTAAAAATGAAAAAAAGGTTGCAAGAATTTTGCTTATTTTAGGTACAGTACCTATGTTTTCATCGCACCAGCAATTTAAAATGATGACTATTCTAAGATCATTTACCATAACTTGATATACTTGGCAGAGATGGCAAGCTCTGAAGGGAAGAATAATGACTGCAAATATGAGGGATCCAGAGTCAGAGCTCTTTTCTGGCCTGGGAAAAGCAGTTCGTATGTAAAGACTTTGGGTCCTGCATGCGATGGGCCGTGGGCAAATGGGAAGACTTGAGGGGCTTTTCTGAATAATGTGTTCCCATCTCCCTTGCCTGCCTTTGGGTAATTACGTAGCCTTTCCTTTCCATTTTGCCTTCCTTTGGATTCTGATTTAGGAAGGACCTTGGATCTCCTTGGATTTCTGCTCATTTTTCAGAGAAGGTAACTGAAGCCTGGAAATCATGTTCCCTTAATCACATAGGTAGTAAATAGCAGAGGTTAGTTTCAAATATACTTTTCCCCACTGCAAATGCAGTGATTTTTCCATTAGAAAGTAAAATTCAGTTCAGTAAGCATTTATTAAGTGCCTAGTGTGTGCCAGGCACCATGCTAAGCCCTGGCATACAAAAAGGATCAAGAGGTAGTCCCTGCCTTTGGGGAGCTTGTTGTTGTTATTGTTGGTGGTGGTCCTTATTTCTCAAAGAGGATCAGTGATATCACGAGGGCATGTCTTGACTTTCTTGTGGACTGGATTTAAGTGAGGCAGAACTTCCCAAAGTCATCAGCTTCACTCTCCTCCAGAACTATCAAAGTCCAGTGACAAGACAAAAGTTAAGGTGACTGGTGATGGCCTTTCTAAATTGAATTCTTCTCCAGGTCTTAGTTTGTCGGGAGCAACAGCCATTTGAGGACTAAGGGCTAGATGAGAATTGAGACAAAAGATGGCCTAATATAATTGAGGAGACACCATGCAAACAAATATATACAGAGCAAACTATAAGTAGGATAAATAGGAAATAATAGAGAGAAGGCACTGGAATTAAGAAGGGTTACAGAAGGAAGGCTTCCTCTAGGTGGGATTTTAAATGGGACTTAATGGAAGCCAGTGAGGTCAGTAGTTGCAGTGGAGGAAAGATAGCATTCCAGATGTGAGGGGGCCAGAGAAAGTGCCTGAGCTGAGAGGTGGAGGGTCTTGTTCAGGGAATGGCCAGGAGATGTGTCTTTGGATCAAAGAATGCATGTGGTTTCAGGCAGTGAGGTTTAAGGACTGGAAAAGTAAAAAGGGATTAGGTTATAAAGAGTTTTGAATGCAAACAGAGCATCTTGTATTTACTCTAGAGGCAACAGGCAGCCACTAGAGTTTATTAAGTAGAGAAGTGAAATGATAAGATCCGCATTTTAGGAGAATCAGGTTGTTGGCTAAATGGAGAATGGATTGAAGTAAGGAGAGACCTGAAGCCAGCAGACCCAGTATTGCAGTAATCAAGACATGAGGTGATGAGGCAGTGTCAGAGGAGAGAAGGGAGCATTTTAGAGAGAAATTGCAAAGGTGAAAATGACAGGCCTTGGCAAACAGCCTGGATGTGAGAGGTAAGAGCGAGTGAAGAATCCAGAATGACTCCTAGGTTGCGAGCCCAAGGGAGTATGAGATGGTATTGCCTTCTGTGGCAATAGGGAAGGTAGTTTAGGGGGAAAGATAATGAGTTTTATTTTGGAGGTAATGAGTTTAAGATGTCCACTGGACATCCATTTTGAGATATCTGAAAGGCAGTTAGAGATATGAAATGGGAGATCAGCAGAGAGACTGGGGAAGGAAAGGTACATGTAAGAATCATCATCATATAGAAGATAATTAAATCCAGGGGACCTGATGAGATCACCAAGTGAAGTAGTTATAGAGGGAGAAGAGAAAGCCCAGGACAGAACCCTAAGGAGCACCTATATAGTTAGAGGCTGTGATCTGGAGGAGGATCCAGCAAAAGAGAGAGAGAAGGAACAGTCAGAGAGGTAGGAGGAAAACCAGGAGAGAGTGGCAGAAGGATTGCAGTCTTAAAGATACATTCTTGATAGCTTTAAAAATCTACACTTTATTTTGGAAAAATGGTTTGTCATTTTCTACTGGTGACATTAAATGACATAAGGAATTTAAAATCCTTGAAAAAAAAAAGGGGGATGTGAAGTCCTTATAATACTAGATAAAGGTCAGCTATTATTATATTAAATTGAAAATAAGATTATGGAGAAATGAACCATCAAATATCTAAAAAAAGCTTCCTGTGAACAAAAGGTGTAGTATTATATAGTGAGTTTAGGGTCAGATGTGTAGTCAGGAAAACCTAGGTTCCTTTCCCAGCTCTAATATTTAATAGTTTATATGACTGTGGGTAAATCACTCAGTCTCTCTTAGATTATTAAATTATAGATGGATTGGGATAAAAGAAGCCCCCATAGCGAGGAAATCACAGATCTTTTATGTATTATCATAAGTAAACATAGAATCATGGGATCTTTTTTCCAATTCTGAAATTAATTTCAACAAACATTAAACATTTTCTTTGTGGTAAACACTGTTCCTTAAGTGCTAGAAGGAACCTCAGAAATCATGTAGTCCAACTTCTTTTTACAGATAAGGAAAGAGCTCCAGAGATGTGGAGTCCTTGGAAAAGATGATGCAGCTTTTGAGTGATAGGACAAGTACTGGGTCTCCTGACTTTCAGTTTAGGGATCTTTTTAAATATGCTACATAAAACCACTTTATTCCAAACCATGTAACCAAGTGTCAAATTTTGTATTTTCCATCTCTTATTCGAACATGCTGTAACTTGGTTGGGACATGGAAATGCTGCAGTGGGAGTCGTGGTTTTGTGACCCCCAAAAAAGGAATATGGTGGTAAATGTTTAACAATCAGCTCTCTGTACAACACACTTTTACATTTTCTCCATCTCTTTCTTAAATCTAGACAATCAACAAAGCAATACATCAAGCCTAGATCTGTAGCATTTGTGGATTTCCTAGGTATAAATGTTTACACTGAAAATTCAACAATCAGATCTTGTCTTTCCAAGCTAGCTCCAGCATATCTGTGTACCACAACCTAAACGTTAGCATTGAAGATAGGAATCTATTAATTATCATAGAATATTATATATATATATATATACATATCATAGAATATGTATAATATACTGAATACTCCAATACATTGATATTTCAGCATAACCATAATTACATTGGTGAATTAAGAAGCATTTGTTAAATGCCTAGTATATACCAGGCACTGTGCTAAGCTCTAGAGATACAAAAGCAAAAATGAAACAAAAAATGGAAGAGTCCTTCCCTCAGGGAGCTTACATTCTCCTTAAAAGCTTACATTCTATCAATGCGGATACCCCCTCTGCTGGTGCAGATCCTGTCATCTGTGCTTACTTATCCTGAGCTCTTCTTGCCCATGACCTCCCCTTATTCCTCCATGGAGGGACACTGTTCCCAGAACTCCATCTCTCTCTTGTCTGGATTGTTTGACAACTAAGGGACACAATGGAGAGCTATGCCTTGTACATAGTAAACTCTTAATGTTTATTGAAATAGATGGAAAAATTTTTCAAAAAATGTATAATACTCTGTTCAAATGCAGAGTGGTTTTATTATGAACAGAGTCAGTGCAGCAGCATTGGATAGAAGGCCAACCTTGATGCTAGAAAGACCTGGCTTCAAGACCTCTTAGGAAAATTTTCTTATCACATAGTTTAAAATGCTTTCTTATCATTCATGAGCTGGACCACCTTACCTTAAATAACCCTGGGATTTTGGACATGCTTGAATATAGATGACTTAAGATTTTCCTTGACAAAAATGCTGAGCTTGGGAGCTCAGGAGAGGTGGGTTCTCTGCCTGGTGCTGATCCTTACCACTGTAGCTTTGTGGCCTGGGGTAAGTATTTTACTTCCCTTGGCCTCAGTTTCTATCACATGAGGTTGAAGGAAGCCTGGGGTGGTGGTGGTGGTGGAGGTAGAGGAGGAAGAGCTCGGACAGGACGGTCTCCAAGTCTCCTTCCAGCTCTAACATTCCACCCTTCTCATCTCAGTACAGGTTATAGTGGATTTTTATTGAAGCATTTAAAATTAACTCTTTCTTCAACTAAATGACAAAGATATATGACAAATAAAGTAATTATAATCAAATCATGTAAAAATTATCATATCTCTAATGAAGTCAATAGGAAACTGAAGAGTTTAATTACCAGCTTTACTAACATACAAATTGAAAAGCTTTTCAGGTAAGTTGCTCATATGGAATGTCTGAAACAGATAGTAATTAACGATCTGGGATCTTCATTCAGATGTTAATTACTGTCTGATTTGTCCCTTTCTTTGCCACCGTTGCATATCCTGCTTTAGATGCTTAGTTTCATTTTGATTTTTTTTTTCTAGTTACTTTTAGAGGGAGCATGGTACAGTTGGGAAGGAACATTGACTCTAAAATCCGAGGCCTCCTCAGTTCAAATTCCCACCTCTGAGCCTTACTATGTGTGTGTGATCTAGGGCAGAGTCACTTACCTCTCAGACTCTGTTTCCTCATCTGTAAAATGAAGGGAGGTGCAAAAAAAATTCCTACTAGCTCTAGATCTATGAGTTCATGGTCTTTGACTCTGCCTCACACCTTCCCTTTCCCCTCCTTAAGTCTCAGCCAGAAACAAAGCTCTCCATGTTTTCCTAATTTAGGCCACATTGATCTATCCCAAACAAAAGCAGGACATTCTCCATTGCTAGGTGAATTCCGTCCAGTGAAGACAGTCAACTCAAGTTTGACCTATAACTAAATAAGTGAATGGAGGATTTAGTAATATCAAAGCAGAAGCTCATTCAGAGAGGTTGGGGAGAGGGGGAAGTGCTAAGATAGAGCTAAGCAGGCCAGGGTTGAAACATTTGGTCTCTTGGATTTACTGTGGCTTGCTTTTTGTTTATTTATAAACTTAATTGAGCACTTACTTGATTATATGTTTAAATAATAGGGGTCTGCAAATGCTGAACTATCAAAATAAGCATCACAAAGATGACCTCATATGGAATGAGAGAATCTCAGAGCCAGATGGGACCTCAGAATCTACCTAAGTGGGAATCCTATTTACAACAGCCCTAATAAGTCACCATCCTTGCCTTGAAGACAATTTGTGGGTAACTCTAAGTATTAGGAATCTTTACTTTACTTTGAACTAAAATCTACCTTTTGCAAATCCCTTCTGTTTTTCCTAGCTCTGCTATGTGTAGCCAAACAGAAAAAAATCTAATCACTCCTCTATATTGAGAATTTTTCAGGTTTTTGAAGACACCTACCATGTCCTTCTTACATCTTCTTTTCTTCAGAGTAGATATCTTCAATCTGTTTTTTATGAGGCGTGGTTTCAAGTCTCCTCGTTGCCCTTTGGACAGTTTCCAGTTTGACAATACCTTCCTTTCTAGGCCCTATATGTATTAAGGGAACAGTACTCCAGATATGGACTGATCAGGGCATTTCTCTACATACTGTCCTTGTAACATAGCCCAAGATTGCATTGGCTTCTTTGACTGCTGTGTTATGGCCCATAAATAAAACTAACATTCTTAATTCATGAAATTTATTTTTTTAATTTGATTTGTTTATTTATTTTTAGTTTACAAGATTCAGTTCCACAATCCCTTGAGTTTCAAATTTTTTTCCTTCCCTCCCCCCACCTCCCATGGTGTCCTGCAATTAAGTATAGGATCTGAAAATACTTTCACATTGGACATTAGTCTGGTTGAGTAGAAGGGTTGTAACCAATGGAATGGACAATGGGAAAGAGGAAACAAAACCTAACGTGGAAAAGAAAGAGAACATGTAGTTGTGTGAATAACCAGAGTACAGCATAGTCCCTGATGTGTTGTAGGAGAGGGATAGAATTCTCTGAGAGTTCATAGGCAGGTGAGCTCACTTCTCTCCAGGAGAGCGGATGATGACCTTGAACTAAGATTGTGGTGATGGGAAGGGAAGGGAGAAGGGAGAAGTGAACATGTATTTATCAAAGGCCTACCATGTGCCAGACACTATGCTAATCCCTTACACATATTATTTAGTTTGATCCTGAAAATGACCCTGCAAAGTAGGTGCTATTATTATGCCCATTTTACAGTTGAGGAAACTGAGGCAGGCAGAGGTTAAGTGATTTGCCCAGAGTAACACAGCTAGTAAATTATCTGAGGATGGATTAGAATTAGGATCTTCCTGATTCCAGTCTCAAGGCTCAGTCATTTGTACCACTTAGCTGTTAACTGGGATAAAAAGGAGGTGATGGGGGTGCAGGGGTGGGGGTGGAATTTGACTGAATCCTTCCAGTTGCAGTGAGAAAGTAAATTGAGTTCAGCTGTTTTTGTTGTTGGATTACTTGATTAAAGACAATGTAAAGATCATGGATGGAAGTGGAGATATAGTGAAGAGGATGAAAGGGAGGGCAAATTTCAACTTAAAATAATTACAAAGTAGCCTGAGCCTATGAGGCATGTTCACTTTGGATGCCTGGTTTTACTCTTCTATTATAAATCAAAGAGGAAATGATCATTTAATAATAGTAGTTAGTAACCTGGAGAGAACCAGGGCCAGGAGAGAGTTAGCATCAAGAACACAGATCAGACTCGCCCGATTCCCTTTGCTCCAACAAAGCTTCATGGCTCTGTTGAACCAAGAGCCCTTCAGGGATGTCCTAATGCTAACTGTGGACCTAAAGTCATTGCTACTGCTGCTACCGCTGGGGGTGCAATTCCTGTTGTAGAATATCGGATCCTAAGACATAGGTAATCCCATGCAATCTCTACTTTGACTCCCTTTGTTACTTTCTTGGTCATAAAGTCATTAAAAATGAAGTGGAGGAATATAACAATCCACTTGTTAATCAGATTCTTGTTACTAGGCAGTTAGGTCGTGCAATGGGTAGAGTACTGGGCCTGGAGTCAGGAACATTTGAGTTCAAATGTGACCTCAGATACTTAAGAGCTGTGTGACCCTGGGCAAGTTACTTAACCTCTGTTTGCCTCAGCTTTTTTCATCTGTGATGTGGAAATAATAATAGCACCTACCTCTGAGGGTTGTTGTGAGGATCAGATGAGATGATAGTTGTAAAGTACTTAGCATAGTGACTGGCACATAGTAAGTTCTGCATCAACGTTAGCTATTAGCTGTGATTCATTGCGGTTGGTTAAACTTCTGAATTAGAACTAGCATAGTATAATGGAGAAGGTGCTAGACTTAGAGTCGGGAAGTCCTGGATTTGAGTCCTGTTTCTGATACTTACTGTCAGAGAGACCCAATCACTTAAGCTTTATGGAGCTCACTTTGCTCTTTGTTCTTAGAATACAAGAAACTCTTAATGCTGATTCATTCACCCATTCAACTGAAAATGAGAGAGTTGGACTTAATGACTTTTATTTATTTATTTAAACTTTTGAGTTCCATGCTCTATCCCTCCTTCCTCCCTCCCTGAGACAGTAAGCAATCAGACATAGGTTGTAACATTTCCATATTAGTCATTTTATACAAGAAGTCTCAAATAAAAGAAAAAAATGAAGGAAAGAAAGTGAAAAAAGCATGCATCTGTCTGTATTCAAACAATATCAGTTCTTTCTTTGGAGATGGATAATTTGCTTCATCATTTGTCCTTTGTCTTGGATAGTCTTAGATCATTGTATTACCTAGGATAGCTAAGTCGTTCACGATTCTTCATTGATCAGTTTTTCTGTTGCTGGGTACAATGTCCTCCTGGTTCTCTTCACTTCACTATGCATCAGTTCATGTAAGTCTTTCCAGGTTTTTCTGAATTCATCCTGCTTGCTATTTCTTGTAGCACAATAATATTCCATTACAATCATATGCCACAGCTTGTTAACCATTCCCATATTGATGAGCATCCCTTCAATTTCCAATTCTTAGCCATCATAAAAAGAGCTACTAAATATTTTTGTATAAATAGGTCTTAACCCCTTTTTAGATGTATTTGGGATGTAGAGCTAGCAATGGTATTGCTGGATTGAAGGGTATGCACAATTTTATAGCCCTTTGGGCATAGTTCCACATTACTCTCCAGAATAGTTGGATCAGTTCACAACTCCACCAGCAGTACATTAATGTTCTAGTTTTCCCACGTGCCCTCCAATATCCAACATTTTCCTTTTTTGGCATATTAGCCAATCTGATAGGTGTGAGGGGGTGTTAATTCTAGTACCTTCCCTCTACTGATTACTTCCAGTTTATCCAATACATTGTTTGCTTGCACACAGTTGTTTGAATGTTGTCTCCCCCATTGGACTATGAGTTACTTGAGATCAGGGGCTTTTATCTTTCTTTGTATGCCTAGCACATAGCACAATGCCTGGCATATAATAGCACTTGATAAATGTTTTTCGACTGACTGACTCTGGCAAGATAACCACAAAATGAATTTACCCAATAAATTCACATGATCACAGATTTCAAGATAGTCTTAAAGTTCATTAATAGAACTTTCTAAGAAAAAATCCCTAGGACCAGATGGATTCACAAGTGAATTCTACCAAATATTTAAAGAACAATTAATTCCAATGTTATATAAACATTTGAAAAAAAAGGTGAAGGTGTCCTACCAAAGACACAGATATGGTGCTGATACCTAAATCAGGAAGAGCCAAAGCAGAAAAAGAAAATTATAGACCAATTTCCCTAATGAATATCGATGCAAAAATTTTAAATAAAATACTAAAATTAACAGCAATCAGCAAAGACTTGTAGGTGGAACTTGAAAGGAGCCAGGAAGAAAGAGGGTCAGTATTGCCCTCCTTTATTTTACTCATAGGAATCTGGTAAAGTCAAATTAAAAAGGCAGCCTGGAGTCACATTATAGGCATTCCCTCCTCTTCACCATAAGATGCTGTTTGAAACTGCAATAAATAGAACTGTTTTTTCCCTTCAGTTATGGAGAGCCTCTGTAACCCTTTGGTTTGCCCCTAGATACTGTATGGTCAAAGTGGGATACTGACTGTTTTACATTTGACTGTTTAGTTTTGATGGCAGGTGAGCGGAGCAATGAGTGACCAAGGTACCTCAGTGAAGAGCAAAATAATGGTGTTTAGGTACCATAAGATGACCAATCAGTATAAAAGAGATAGTCTAGAGAACATTATTTACTGTGTACTTCCAGAAACAATTTATGAACTGCACAAGAAAATTAGTTTCATTACTTATTTTTGACCAAATGAGCCTGTCTGCCCAGTTATCTTGGCAATATGTTAACTTTTAGCCCTTTGTCATTAGGGGTTGAGAGGCAGAATACCTTATACTCTCCCCACTCATTCCAACCAGTATCATAGATCTCCGTTTATGAAAGTCATTCCCTCCACAGATTGAGGAAGTAATTTTTTTTCATTTCTTCACTGGACTGGCTCTGAATCAGTTTTTATGGTTTCTAAAAATAAAATTAATCTTGGAGAAGAAAGATTTGCCATCATTGAGAATTTTCACAGGAATATGCCATAGACTCTGAAGGCTGTTTCCAAAGAAGTATTGTAGAGATGTTCTGAAGAGTGATGGCAGCACCTTTGGGATAAATGTTGGCAATCTGTCAAGGTGACTCTTTTTGAGGTAACATTCCTTATTTAGATGTCAAATTTCTAGTGTGTGTTAATATATTAGTCTTAAAATTTACTAATTATATGATGTATCTGCACACAGTTGATAAATTACGCTGTATAATGTAATGGGATTTCTTCTCAATATTATTGTCAGAATAGAGAATTTATTCAGTTTTATTGGAATTTGTCAGTGTATACCTTTATCTTAAGTAGTCATTCCTTCTTTGTGCTAAGTATAATTAGAGTGCTTTCTTCTTTACTCCCACATATGCTAGAGTATGTAGAGATTTTTAGATCATTTTCACATGGTCTTACAATGCTCCATTCTATTCATCTTTGAGAGTCAATTTTGATTAAATTGTATGGCATTGTTGTATTCCAATGCCATACTCCACTAACAGACTTCAGATGTTTTATCATGCTTTGGAGATGACCCTAAGTTTTTAAGGGCCATGTCAGCAGAGAACAAGTGTTGGTAGGTTCTACCAAGTAGGAAAGGCAAGGAATAGACTGTCTATAAACCAAGTCCAGCCTAGCTAAATTTGGAGAGGCTCATTGCCAGAAGGCTGGTCACTATGTTATGAATTATTTTGACCAAAGGGACATATGAAGACCTTCTGCTAAGGCACAGAAGGAGTTGTGAGCCACAATTGTATGGAAGGTCCTAGAATTCAGTGGTTCTCAACCTTCCTAATGCCCGACACTTTAATACTCGTATGTGGGCGTATCTGCATGTGGGCAGACCCGCCTGGAGATGGATAGAGGAGTGGTGTCTCAGTTCCTAAGACCATCGAAAATGTGTTTTCCTATGGTCTTAGGTGACCCCGTTCAACCCCCAAAGGGGTCGCGACCCACAGGTTGAGAACCATTGTGACCTAGATCCTGAGGGTGTTCCATTCTTCATCTCTTATTTGATCTGATATCATCTGGTTATTTGTCATGTTCACTAATATTCCACTTGTAGGTGAATAAATAGCAACATAGAAGGAAAAGATTCTATTGATGGTGCCTCGTTGTGCAAACCATTCCTTGTATGTCCTCTGAGTCATTATTTTTCTTTCATTTATTGTCAGAAGAACTTTATCTGTTTTTCTCAAAAATAGCTGTAAAAACAGACAGAAAAACAAACAAACTGTATTCAGTTTTGCCTCATCAACAAAGCAGCCACCTAATGCAGGGATCTTTCAAGAAGCTTATATTTTGTCAGGAGGTGTGGTGGGAGGAGGGAGGGAGGGA
>CM053582.1:483086998-483105857 GCA_028627135.1 Pseudochirops cupreus
GACAATGGGGGAGGACATAGGAGAGAGCAGATTGGGGGAGGGGCTATACAGTGGGATCATGGTTTTGGGGTGGTGGGTAGGGGAAAGATGGGGAGAAAATTTGTAACTCAAAATCTCATGGAAATGAGTGATATAAACAAGAAAATTAATTAATTAATTAATTTTTAAAAGGAAGGTTTTTTTGTTTGGTTCTTGGGGTAAGAGGGAGCCACTTAAATTTGCTGGGGGGCTGGAGGAATGGTCATATCTACACTTTGGGAAAATCACTCTGGCAGATGAACATAAGTAAACATAGGATGGACTGGAGTGGGAAGAGACTTATGGCAGAGAGACTAGACATAAGGCTTTTATTATTATTATTTGCAACAATAATAGTGATGGCTAGGATTTATATAGTGCTTTAAAATTTGTAAAGAGCTTTACAAATGTCTCATTTTATCCTCATTTTATCCCCTGAAGGAAGGTGCTGTTATTATCTTCATTTTACAACTAAGGAAACTGAGGCAGATAGAGGTTAAATGACTTGCCCAGAGTCACACAGCTGAGTATCTCAGGCTGAATTTGAACTCAGATCTTCCTGACTCCAGGATAAACTCTAGCTTATCCACTGTCTAACCTAGCTGCTTCAATAGCTTTTGCAATAGTCCAGGTAAGAAATGATGATCGTCTATACGAGGGTAGTGGTTGTGTAATGGAAGAGAAAAGGACGTGTGAGAGATGCTGGAAATTTTAAAATGACAAGAGTCAACAACATATTGGAAATAGGGGGCGAGTGTGTAAGTTGAGGACAGCACTGAGGTTGTAAACTTGGATAACTGGATTGGTGACGCTCTGGACAGTAAGAAGAAAGCTGAGGAAAACGAATGCTTTTGGAGAAAGAGAATTATTTCCGTTGTGAACATAGAGAGTTTGAATGTCAATGACACAGTCAGATGTCTAAAACGCTTTCTGTGATGAGAGAAGAGAGAAGAGAGAAGAGAGAGAGAGAGAGAGAGAGAAAGAGAGAGAGAGAGAGAGAGAGAGAGAGAGAGAGAGAGAGAGAGAGAGATAAGGGCTGGATGTATACCTAGAACCAGGAATCATCTGTATAGAGATGACGGGTAAATCTATGGAAGCTGATGCCATCACCATGCACTACAGTATAGAGCAGCGGTTCTCAACCTGTGGGTTGCCACCCCTTTGGGGGTCAAATGACCCTTTCACAGGGGTCACCTAAGATCATTGGAAAACATATTTCCAATGGTCTTAGGAACTGAGACACCACTCCTCTATCTGTCTCCAGGCACGTCCACTCACATGCAGATACACCCCCATACGAGTATTAAAGGGTCCCAATTTTAGGAAGGTTGAGAACCACTGTTATAGAGGGAAAAAATAAGTGTGCCCAGGACAAAGCCTTGAGGAGCATCCACAGTGACCATGATAAAGATCCAGCGAAGGAGAAGGGTGCCAAATGTAAACCACAGGAAGGTTGTTTGGATCAGTAAAGAACTACCCAATAAAAGAGTCTAAAAACAAAGTATCCTGGTCATCTGGCCCTTGGTCTTCCCTTTCCTTAAAGTCAGCAAAGAGGACTCTTGTTTCAAAAGTCTTCTATTCCCGTATTTATTAGCTTGTGATATTCCTGCTCTGTAATTCACTCCTGAACAGAAGAGAAGCAAAGTTCCTTCAACCTGCAGATAAACACTATCCACAGTGACAGAAGTGTTAATTACAAGCTCTTTTAATAATTTCTTACTCTCCATGACCCCATTTGGGGTTTTCTTGGCAAGGATACTGGACTGGGTTTACCATTTCTTTCTCCAGCTCCATTTATAGATGAGGAAACAGAGGCAAACAAGGTTAAGTGACTCGCCCAGGGTTATATAGCCAGTAAGCGTCTGAGGCCAAATTTGAACTCAGGTCTTCCTGACTCCAGGGCCTGCTCTATCCACTCTACCCACTGCTCCACTTAGCTTCCCCGAGCATCTATATAGCACCTACTATACACCAGGCACTGTGCTAAGCACTTTACAAATATTATCTCATTTGATCCTCACAACAACCCTAGAAGGTAGGATGCTATTCTTATCCCCATTTTACAGTTAAGAAAACTAAGGCAAACAGAAGTGAAGTGACTTGCCCAGGGTCACATAACTAGTAACTGTATTTAAAGTTGTATTTAAATATGTAGAAGCCAGATTTAAACTCGAGTCTCCTTGATTCCCAGACTAGCACTCTAAGCACCGTGGTACCACCTAGCATCCTCATGAAGGTGGAGATTTTATTTTTGGCTTTCTACATGCAGTCCCTAGGATAGTCCCTGGTACATAGTGCTTAATAAACGCTTGTGATTATCTTCTGAGGCAGCTTTGAAATGTTTTGGATGAGATAACCTACACAGAAACAGTAATTTTTTTAAATGGCCAACTCCCTTAAAAATATAAATTTCACAATTATATATTAGGATACAAGAACAAATGGAGAAAAAATTATCCTTGCCCTCAAGGTGCTTACAGTGGTGTACAAATTAACTGGGGTGAAATAATTAAATTTATTCACCGGTACAAGAAAGCTTACAACTTTTTACATCTTCAAAAAAAACATAGTATGAGCTATGTCCTTTTATTTCAATCACTTATTTTACACATTTATGGCACTGAATTAACTATATTTTAATGCAAATTCTTCAAGTCTTCAACATGAAGTCACACTTTCATCATACTGGTTTCGTGATTGGATATAAGCATGTCTTTGACAAATAATCCATTTTTCCAAGTCTACTCTTGATGATAACCCATAGGTTTTCAATGGGATTTAAATAAGGTGAGTTCTCAGACGACTGAAGCATGTTAATCACCATCTCTTGGATAAATTGCTTAAGCATCTGCTCTAAGTGGAAATGGGATAAAAGGCCGTATTGCAGTATTACATCTCAGTTTGCAAATTTCTGTAATTCTAGAAGAATTCTATTTATCAGTATATCAACAAGTTTATTAGAGTTCATCATTCTCTAAGTGATGAAAAGATACCCAGGTCCAATGGAAGTAAAAAAGTCTCAAAAACATTTTTTTTTAGGTTGGATGTTTTACAGTCTGATAAAGATGCCCAGATCTTATAAAGCTCTTGCCCAGATCTAGACTTCTTCTTATAACAGTTACAGTACATAATCTTGAATTAAAAAGTAAGCTGGGAGACTAATACAGAAAAGTTTTGCATGACTAAACATGTATAATCTATATCGATTTGCATGCCTTCTCAATGGCAGGGGGTATGGAGGGAGAAAGGGAGAGAATTTGGAAGTCAAAATTTTAAAAATGAATGTTAAAACTGTTTTTACATGTAACTGGGGAAAAATAAAATCTAAATAATTTTTTAAAGTAAGCTTCATCAGTAAAAATTACCTTTTTCCAATTTTCTGTACTCCGTAACTGTGTCTTGCCCATCACAAGTGGTTTTTCTTCTTAGTGATGGTTAGCAGCTGTTTTTTTTTTTAACTGGTCTTTTCACTGTTCTTCCAACTTCACTATGGAGATATCAATTAAAATTGCTCTAGTCCAGTGGTTCTCAACCTTTCTAACGCCATGGCCCTTTAATACAGTTCCTCATGTTGTGGTGACCTTCAACCATAAAATTATTTTCATTGCTACTTCATAATTATAATTTTGCTGCTGTTATGAATTGTAATGTCAATATCTGATATGCAGGATGTATTTTCATCGTTACAAATTGAACATAACCCACAGGTTGAGACCGCTGCTCTAGTCCCTCAATCTGTCTGATAATCTTTGCCTATTTTCTCAGGATTAATTAGGCTTTTTCGTAGCAATAGTTTATAAGTTCTTGGCTTTGTTTTCCACTTCGGGCTATTCTTTTCGCTTCAGTTCTCTCTATCCTGTTTCAATGTGACCTTGCCACACCAACAGTCCCTACAATACTTCTAATTGTCATTGAATTGTACTCTTTAAGAACAATAACTTCGACGAGTTTCCTTAGAGTAATATCCATAAGAACCAGAGATTTAAGAAATTAACCTAAGATAACAATTTAAAACAGCGAGGTTAAGTATGGAGAAAACTCAATCAGTAACCACACAGAGCAAGAAAAGCTTCACAGAGAAGCTGGTGCCTGACCTCAGCTTTCTAAAAGATGGACAGGAAAGGGAAATAAATGGCCTTACCATTTACTGTATCTGAATAATGAACCCCCTAATTAAAAAATCCTACAGAAAGCCTTATCCAATTCCTATGTTATTAAACCATATGTATCCCTCTCATAAATTCTCCTTCTCCAGGACCTTTCTCACAGAAGATGACACAGCACACCCACAGAGCTGTGTGGTGGCTATATAACTTTAAAAATTAAATAATTTAAAAGCACATTTGTTGCTACCTACAAGGGTCAAGTCTAAAGGGGAGACACTAATGCAAATCAATTCCTGGTTGGGCAATTCTAATGAATGTTTTTAAAGTTTACATTAGAAGAAGTGAGGTTTTATGTTAAGCAATAAAAGAAACCTTTTGTTTATTTATCTGTTTTGCCTCTCTTTGATTCATGATATTTCTCTGCAGTTTTAAGAGCAGAAGTCTGGGTCCTGTATTTATGACTGTGGTTAAGGGTTGGAAAATAAATACGAACCACCTTGACCCCAAAGAAAAGACATCAGAAGACACCTCTTTTTCAGAGATGGGAGGGATTGGGAGTCCAAAGGTGTGGCACATTGCATAGAATATCACATTTTTTCAATATATTGATCGTTTTGCTGACTTTTTCCTCCTCTTTTTAAAAAAAATTCTTTGTTATAAGGTATAGTTCTCTGGAAGGAGGGCTTAGGTAGGATTTAGGGAGAAATTTAGGCAATAGGAAAACAAAAAATATAGTTATAAAAGTCTATTACTAAAAAAAAAACTGTGTTCTACTAAAAATGCACCACAAGTTAGTTCAACCTCAAAAAATGCAATGCTATTTTTCCCTTGTACATTGAAACCCCTAACTTCAGGCAAGGGAATAAATCACACTGCGTGGGCGCCATATTAAATCATTACAGCAATTGGCAATGCAGTCCAAATACTGCAGTCATTACATTTGCTTGGGCTCTTGCCCAACCCACCCCCTCTCCTTCTACAGATGATTCAGCCATCAGCTCTACAGCAATTTGAGCAGAATGTCAATTGACCCCTAACTTTACGGTCAAGGTAGCAGGTCAAGAAACTCTCCTGAATGACATGCTTCCAGAACCCAACACCTACTATAAACATAAGCACAGATACTACCTAGAACAGCAACATCTAGCTGACAAAGGAGATATATATGGTGTTTAGATTCCACATAACTGATAGTTCCCATGAATCCTAAAAAACAGGAATGAATTTCTTCATAGAGTTTAATCCTGGCCCCATCAGAGAAGTTACAGAGTCATAGTGCTTTTAAGACCTTAAAGTTGTAAGAGATCACTGGGTGGTAGGGACCTCGAAGGACATCAAGTCCAACCTCCTTATTTCACTCAAATGGAAAATGAGAACCAATAACCTTGACTGATCTGCTGAGTAAAAAGAGGCAAAATTCAAACCCAAGTCCACAGATAAGAAAATCACGCTCTTTCTCTTGTACTATGCTGTTCATTTTGAAGATAAGAAAATGGGTCTGAAAATATCAAGCAAGTCATTTACTAAGGGTGATAGAGCTAGTCAAGAGCTTAGCACAATGCCTGGCACACAGTAGGCTCTTCACGAATCCTCATGGCCATGACAATTACATAGCAAAGACAGTACAAGACTCCTGACTTAGAACCCGGTTATCCTTCCACCACAGTGAAGGATGAAAGGCATAGCAGAAAGGACAGTTATCTGAGAAGGCTGAGGAGTGTCTACCTAGGGAGCATCATTTAGAGAGCGCTCAAAGAAACGCATGCCCTAAGTGGTCTCAGAGAACATTTCTAAAATTAAAATAATTCATACTTTTGAGGTATATAATTGTCTGAAAAAGGCCCTCGGAACAATGGCTTAAGTTATGGCTAACACAAACCCACTGGCACCTAATTAACACTGTTAGTGGGAACTAGTTCAAGAGATTATTTTGGTATTGAGAGTGGTATGGGGGAAAAAGAATGATGACTTTGTGGTCAAAGGACCTGAGTTCAAATTTTGCCTGATTACTTAACTATCTGTGAGACCTTAGGCAAGTCACTTAACTTCTGGGGTCTTCTGTAGTGTCTGTGTTTATAAAGTAAGGAAACTGCAGATCTAATAAAAGCCTCTATGTATTCTAGGTCTAAGATACTCTCATCCTGATAGAGTGGCATAGTGTGTAGAAAGGCACCCTTGAAAGTAGGAAGGCACAAGTTCAAGTCCCACCTCTGACATACACTTTTCATGCCTCTGAGCAAATCACTCAATCTATCAGTGCCTTAAAAAACACTTTCAGGCTAAATGGTGCAGAAGCAGTGCTGATCTGCCTTGATAAAGAGCTGCTTCATCTGAAGGCCTGGACCAACTCAGCCCCACCCCCCCCCCAAAAAAAGTCCATCCCCAAATCCTACTTGTGACCTAGTCTTATGGATCTAAGAAATAGTCTGAATATAAGGGGCAGGTAGGGGGCACAGTGGACTGAGCATTGGACTTGGAATCAGGAAGACTCATCTTCCTGAGCTCAAATCTGGTCTCAGATACTTATTTGTTGTGTGACCCTGGGCAAGTCACTTAATCCCACTGGCCTCAGTTTCCTTATCTGTAAAATGGGCTGGAAAAGGAAATGGCAAACCACTCCTGTATCTTTGCCCTGAAACCCACAAATAGGGTTATGGAGAGTTGGATACAACTGAAAAAGACGGACCTAAAAAATGGCATCAAAGTCAGACCTTGCCTGTTTTCCAGTTTTGCCCAGAGGTATGCTCATTGACATGTCTGAGTACAACAGGCCTAATTTGACTCCAGAAATCCAATCACCCTAGAGCCACAGATTCTCTTCAAAAAGCAATAAATTTGATATAGATAAATAACTTGTGGCATTCAAGTTATATCAAAAAACAAGCATTTATTAGACACCTGGTGTGTGCCAGGCCCCCTGCTGGGAGCAGGAAGTACAAATACAGGGAGTCCCCAGAGTCTTAATGGAGTTTTAAACTAGAAACTATTGAGGCTTAAAACTGAATTAAGACTTTTGGAATACCCTGTACAAAGAGTGAAATAATCCCTATTCCTGATGTTATTATTGAAAAACAATACTATCTCAGATCACTGCTTATAAAGAGAATAAATAACCCTGCATTTCCTGTTTAAGCAGCTGATGGTACCCACCTGGGAAGATCAGAGGTTTTAAAGGGGGGAAAGGGGAACAGGAGGAAGGAAAAAAAGGGGGGGGGAAGTATTTCTATTTCCATATTTTTAAATTCAAAGCTAAAATGTATTGGCTGCCTTTTCTCCAGCTAAGAACTTGTTTCTGGTTTAAAGGATAGGTTTAAATCCAGGTTTGGGGTTACTTTCTTGTCTTTTTTTTTCCTTTTTGTTGGTTTGGCTTTCTATAAGGAATTAATTTCTATAAGAAATTAAAACCAGTCTAAACAGGAAATGGATTCTGTTCAAAGAGACATTTCTATCTAAACTTCTGCCAGGCTAGAGACAATTTCTTAAATCACTAACCAAGATACTGACATCCCTCTACCACTATTCACTGTCATAGGAAAATTGAGCCACAGAATCCATCGCCTGATTTCCTGCTTCTCTATCCCATGCCTTATGCCTACAAATAACCATTCTCAACCCTTCCATCCCTATTTCTCAGCCTAATGAAATCCTATGGAATTTTCAAGACCAAGCTCAAAAGCCCCCTCCCCCAAGAAGCTCCTCCTGACATTCCCCCTTCTAAACTGCCTCCCCGCCCCCCCACATTCCCACTGTACATTTGTGGTACTTCAGATCCTCCGGTTTAGTTTTAGTTATCTATGCACACACCCCATCTCCTCTTTCTGCCTCTATTATTTCTGTCATGGGCAATCCTATTCACCCAGTCTTCCATGTCCAAAATTTTAATGTCCTCTTTGATTCTTTCTTTGCCCTCATCTCTCACGTCCAATTAGTTACTGAAGCCACAGATCTGTCTCCACAATTCTCACAGTTACCCCTTTCTTCTTCTACTCCTACTGCCATTACTGTTGTACAGGTTCCTATTACCAGCTTCCTAGACTACTTGAAATGGCTTCCTAATAGGTCTCCTGGACATCAAACTCTCCTCATGCCAATCCATCATGGTCACTACCACTTAACTCATTTTTGTGTTTAGGTCTGGTCTTAAGAGTCAAGTTCAGACTCAGCTGCTCAATATTCAAAGATCTCTACATGCAAGGATCTGCAGCAGCCCAAGGATGTGGACATGGGCACATCTGGACTCTAGTTTTGTTGGCTTCTTCCCAAGCATTGTATTTGTCTCATGAGGGAATTACTAAGGGCTCACTATTGAACTAGGTATCTATATTTACATGTACTTGGACTCACAGTCTTCATGGCTCCCAAAATTCTTATGAGGATCAGCAGCAGGCCAGGCCCAGTGCCACAACCTGCCCATGTCCAACACTAGAACCCAACAAGGTGCCATGATGACCTTCCTCTCTCTCACTCACACTGAACAAAGGAATGACTGTGAGGATCCTCACATACCTCATCCTTCCTTCCGCTTATTCCCCAATATTCAAAGCACATTCTGTACATATTGAATGACTTCTATGTTCTGCTCCCTCTTTTACACCAATAGCCACCTCACTTAGCATCATCAATCATATTTAGGGGCCAAACTCTGTTAAAGCACAGCATCAGAAGCATTGTCTCGACACACTCTTCAAGCCTAAGGTTACAATTAAAAATGACAGAGAACTACAAATGCTAAGACTTCCTGGCATATTTATCTGCTTTCCCTGGGGATTCTCAACCAAAACACTTACCTTTCCAACCTTGTCTCACATTAGTCATTGCAAGATTTCAGGCTCCAGCCAAACCTGACTGATCTCTCCCTCAAATCTTTCCCTACCTCCATGTTCATCCTTCTACCTTCCTTGCCTTGCTCCACTGGTTGAATTCCCACTCATCCTTTAAAGTTCCACTGAAATGCCACCTCCTTCATGAAGCAGCCCTCCCTCCCCAGCCCACCTCCAGTCCAGTCACCCAACAAATCTGTCACTTGAGAACGTCCCACATCACGTCATGTTATATTTCTCTAACACTCTTACCATGTGTTGTTTTCTATTAGCTACCTGTGTCATCTGATATATTATCAGACTGAAAGCCCCTGTATATTTCTCAAAGACTAGGCACCCACCTCATGTTTTTCAAAATGACTATTGCATGTCAGTTCAATTACTTTCAGTGTGATTTTAATGAAGTCAGCGGCAATGACTGAATTCCAGTATAAAACTATTAGCTTTACTCTGTTCCACAGCCAAAAACCATGCCCCAATCCTGGCTGGACACCTTGTATGTGAGTGCTATTAATCATTGGGAGGAATCAAGCAATAGTGTGTGGATGGGTCTGTGCATATTCATCATTCTTAATGAGGAAAAACTTGTGCCCTACTGGTGCTGGCTCAGCATCTGCTTTGTCTACAGAAAAAGATGGGATTTTAAAGCTGGGAGAGAGCTTAGTACTCATCTACTCCATCAACCCCATTTGATGGATTGAGAAAATGAGATCCAAGAAGGAAAAATAATTTGCCAGCGGTCATACAGATAGTTGAGGATAAAGCAAGGACCAGAACTGAAGTCTCATGAATCCTAAGCTACAGCTCTTTTGACTATACCATTCCAAATTCTACTTAATATTCACTAAAAAATCAATAGAAATACATGGCACCATGTGGGTTGTATCTCTGTGTACTACTATTGCTGATAAAAACCCAACAACCAAGGACCTTCTGCATAGATTGCCCCACCCCTGTAAAAAATCAATAATTAAGGATTTAATTCCCACTCACCCCCATATATACAAATACCAAAAAAGGGAAGAAAAGGTATTTAAGAAATTGAATGGACTGCACTTTCACATGTTCATTCACATGTCCATATGTTGAAAAAAAAACCAAAGAGAATAGAGTCTGCAGTCTAGAGATGAGTGTTCTTGATTTGAATTTTTTGGGAAAAATTCTAGAACTTTTCATTGAAGGTTTTGGTTAGTGATTTTTTTTTTTAAAGAGGTGGTGAGGATAAAAATCCAGTATGGCTTCACGAAGAACAAGTCATGCCAGATTAGCCTCATTTTGCTCTTTGACCAAGTTACTGGACTGGTAGATTGGGAGGCTACTACAGATAAGCACTGATTTAGATTTGAACTCCATCTTATTTCTATGGAAAAGACAAAGAAATTAAGAAATATGATAATACAGATAGATGAGTTTGGCCATTCAAAATTAGTGACAGTGTTAACTTTAAAAGAGATTCCCAGTGGTAGACCCCAACAATCTGTGCTTGGTCATATATTATTTAAGACTTTTATCAAGATCATATTCTGATTATCAAGATTGATTCTGATATGGAATCAGAAAGACCTAGTTTCCCTTCTCTGATATATACTGTGTGACTATGGTCAAGTCACATAACCTCTTAATGCTTCAAATACTTACTAGCTGTGTGACCTTGGACAAGTCACTTGGCCTCTCTGAGACTCAGTTTCCTTCTCTATAAAAATGGAGGTATAAAATAGGTAGGATCTATCTCACAGCTTTGTTTTAAGAACCAAATGTAATACCATATGGATTTTGTAAATCATAAAGTACTTTATAAACTAGCTATCATCATCATCACCATCACTATCACCATCATCATCATCATATGTTTATTTGTTCACCAATGACTAGATGAGAAGGGTATGTACATCAGTCCAGTTTGATTAGAGCACTGTAAGTAATGCTATTTTATTACCATACTGGAAAGTAATACCATAAAGCTGAAAACGTAGGTGTTAGGTATGAGAAATCCAGGGGAAGACGGGCGAACGTCCAGAGAAGACTCAGTGTTTTTGCAGCTCTCTGCCATTTTAAATTATATCCTTGGGCTTATCAAATTTGCAAAAAACTGGAAGAGACAGCTAACACACTGGATGACAGAATGAGGATTTAAAAAAACATACTGGAAAAACTAAAATATTGGGTTGTCCAGAAGAAGATGAAATTTAATAGCATTCCCTTGATTTTTTAAATTTAACTTCAGAAGTACATGATTAGGGAGTCATGGTTAGATAGAAAATTATTTGAAGCTTTCAGTGGTCTCTAAGTTCAACCTGGGTGGCTCGGAGGAAGGTACTACCACTGGCAGAAATGGGAAATTCAGGTTAGTGGGGAAAGAAGGGAGGAAAGAGGCATTTATGAAGTGTTAACTCTGTGCCAAGAATTGTAATAAGCTTTACCAATATTATCTCATGGGGTTCTCACAACAATCCTGGGAAGCAGATACGATTGGCATTCCCATTTTGCAGTTTATGAAATTGAGGTAGATGATGGTTAAGAGACTTGCCCAAGGGCACACAAGCAGGATCTGAAGCCAGATTTCAACTCATGTCTTCCTGACTCTAGACCCAATGTTTTATTCACTCGGTCAGCTAATCGCCTCAGTAGGCGACAAAAACTATGGTTACAGAGGAAAGGAAACAAGATGGATCTTAGAGATAATTTGGGGATATCCAGCTGTTAGTGTCCAATGGGTATTTGGAGACCATGGAATCAAGGATCTTGGAACAAGAACACAGTTGGGTTTATGGTTTATTGTATGGAACAATTCCCTGTAGTTCCTCTGAGTCATTATTTTTCTTTCATTTATGACAGAACCGCTCTGATTTCCTCCAAAACAGCTGTAAAAGCAAACAAACAGAAGGAAAAAAGAGCTGGATTCTGTTTTATCCCATCAACAAACCTGCCAGGAAAACTTTGAGTCCAGAATCTTTATTTTTTATGATGAATTGGGTAGAAATATCAATATTACTATTTGTTTCAAAAAGTTTGGATTGAGTTTTGTGGGTTTGGCAGCAATTGTGTTTTACTGCACAAAAAGATGAAGTTGCTAAATTATAGAGTATAATAATTTTTTAAATTAAGTTCATGATTATGTAAAATAAGGCTAGTGACACAAGAAATCCTGTTGGGATAGTCTGGCACCATTTTACTGATAAAGGGTTGTTTGGAATACATACTTTGTTGTACTAGTAAAAGAATAACAGTATGGACAAAAAAAATGGAATGGACAGGGAGAAAATATGGTTGGTAGAAGAGCACAGGTTAAGAAGAAATAGCAATATTGGACGAAAACAAAATGCTTAAGAAGAAGATCAGACTTGGAGTCAGAAAACATTAATTCTTATCTTGGAGTTGCCACTCAGTACCTATAGGACTCCAAGCAATTCAGTTGGGAAGGAGAAAAGAAGGAAAAGCAATAACCTTTTATATGGTACCTATAATGTGCCAGGCATTGTACTAAGCATTTTTACAAATATTACCTCATTTGATCCTTACAGCAACCCTGCAAGGTAGGTGCTATCATCATTCATTCATTCATTCATTCATTTTGCAAGACATTCGTGGTTAAGTGACTTGCCCAGGTTCACACAGCTGGTATGAGGCTGGATTCAAACTCAGATCTTTCTGACTCTAGGCCCAGGATTCTATGCACTGCCCCACCAGCTAACTACTTCTAAAGGTCATCTTTCTCTTCCTCAGCTTCCTCATCAGTAAAACAAGGGGTTAAATTTTGTGATCCCTGTGGTTTATTTCAGGGCCAGCTTGATGTGGAGTTGTAAAGCTCCCTCAATGGACCTATGATCTGATTAATAAGTATACTCCCTTCAGAGTGACATGCTTTCTTATCCTTGAAATCCTCCACACTATGTCCACTACATGTTCTGGGGGAGGAGGGCTTCCTCCAAACCACCAGTTGCTAATCTTTTTTTATGTCATAGATCCTTCTGCCAGTCTGGGTGAAACCTCCGGCCCTCATCTAAGAATACTTGTTTTTGAATGCACAAAATAAAACAGGATTATGAAGGAAACCAATTACAATGAAATATAATTATCAAAATATTTTAAAAACAAGTTCATAGACCCCTGCTCTAGACCCCTTGAAATTATATGGATAACATTGGATTATATAGAGTATCCATCAGTTATCTCTGGCTCATGCTACATGATCAGCCCATACCCTATTCCAGTTATACAAATCTCTGATTATATTCTTTTTTTTTTTGGAGGGGAAAAGGCAGGACAATTGGGGTTAAGTGACTTGCACAAAGTCACACAACTAGTATGTGTCAAGTGTCTGAGACCAGATTTGAACTCAGATCCTCTGACTCCAGGGATAGTGCTCTATTTACTTCGCCACCCAGCTGCCCCTCTGATTATATTCTTGTTTGTTTGGTTTTTTTTGGAGGGAGGAAGGCACGGCAATTGGGGGTAAGTGACTTGCCCAAGGTCACACAGCTAGTAAGTGTTAAGTGTCTGAGGCTGGATTTGAACTCATGTCCTCATGACTCCAGGGCCAGTGCTCTATTCAGTGCCACCAAGCCGCCCCGATTATATTCCTTATGCTACTTCAACCTAATCCTTTTTTTTCATAATACATAGCAGTTCACTCACAACCACAGCACAACTTTCCATTGCCCTCAACACTAATTCTCCAAAAATAGTTCTGTCCCATGCAGTCATATGTGGTAACTCTAAGAATGTGCATGTTAAGAAGACTGACCTCGCACACCAATATGGTGCTGTGATTTGGTTTAATCACTCTGGAAAAAAAATTTTAATTATGAGAGAAAATGAGTAAAGGTCTTTGATCCAGAAATCTACCGACCAGCAATAAAATAAAAGAAAGTCAGAGATAGAAAGAAAGGTCCTGTTTGAAATAATATATTCATAGAAGGCATTTCTTTGTCATAGTAGATGCTCATGGACTAGGACAATGACGAAACAAAGCATGGCTCATGAAAATACTGGACTTTTACTGCACTGTAGGAAACAATGAATTTAAGGAATACAAAGGAACATAGTAAGACATCCAAATTGATGCAAAGTGAGTAAAATAGAGCCTGGAAAACAACTTATGTGATGACTTCAGCAACGTTAAGTAGAAATCATCATCATAATAAGAGTTAACATTTATATAGCACTTATTATGTGCTAGGCACTGTGCTAAGCACTTGACAATTGTCATCTCATTTGATTCTCACAACAACCAAGGGGGAGAGGTGCTATTATTATCCCAATTTTACAGATGAGGAAATTGAGGCAAACAGAGGTTAAGTGACTTGTCTATGGTCACAAAATTAGCTGAGTGTTAGAGGCTGGATTTGAACTCAGGTTCAATACCTATTGCTCTATCTACTGTACTAGCCAGTGAAAACTGGTTTCGTTAGTACAACCCAGAGACCAGGCATTACTGCTCTTCTCCACCCCCAACCTCCAGCATCTTGCCGAATGGCGCAGTTAAGTACCCTTCATCCCTTCCCCTTGATTCTTCACTCCTTAATGGGCAATTCAGAAAATATCTTCATTTCACTAGTCCTGATTATCCTACTACCTTCTCTTATTGGAAGACAGGGAAGTTTCCAATGGTTCCATGTGGGCTTTTTGAACAAAACTCAATATGAGTTTGAGCTGTCAGGCACTTGAGTTCTCTCTGTTCAGTCACTTTTCAGTTGAGTCTGAGTCTTTGTAACCCCATTTGGGGTTTTCTTGGCAAATATACTGGAACAGTTTGCCATTTCCTTCTCCAGATCATTTTACAGATGGGTAAACTAAAGAAAAGAGTTAAGGGACTTGCCCAGGGTCACACAGCTAGTGTCTAAGACCAGATTTCAACTCGGGCTTTCCTGACTCTAGGTCTGACGTCCTATTTTTAACCTAACCTTGCCCCTTTTGACATCAGGGCTTATGGACTATCTTTTTATCCCCATGATCTAAACAGTGTTTTGCACATAGCAGGCACTTAATATTTGTTGATAATGCAATGTTGAGCAGGATTCGTATTCCCCTTTCCCTTAAGATCAGCAGACAAAGGTTAAACAAGAAATCTGTGACTCCAGGCATTTTCTTAGGCTGCACCTGATGCATGGACACTCTGCCTACTGATTTCTCTTTAAGTCTCAACTAAAATACCGTATTTTATAGGAAACTTTTCCCAACTCTGCTTAATTCCCTCTGTTAATTATTTCCTATTTATCCTGCATATAGCTTATTTGAATATATTTGTCTGCATGTTGTTGCCCTGATTTGATTGTGAACTCCTTGATGTCAGCAACCGTCTTTTGCTTCTTTTTGCATCCCCAATACTTAGCACAGTGCCTGGAACACAGTAGCACTTAATAAAATGTTTACTGATTGATTGATGGATACTAAATAGGGCAGATTCCTCATTACATTGGCCTTTTTTATATGGCCAATTCATTCAAATAATATTATGATTTTTATTTAGCTTTTTCAGGTAGAAGACAAAAACCTTTATCACAGTTCTAGGAAATGCACAAATACCTTGACCTTTTAAATATAATTTGTCTAGTTTTTTGTTAAGATATGATTAAAAGTTGAAATAAAAATACAAAGATGTGCATGAGGCAATTTTGCCAAGCAAAGCACATGTTTTAACTGCTTCATAATTTATGCTCCTAGGCCTGTGCAACTCAAAATAAAATCAATCAACGAACTTTCATTAAGTACCTAGAATATATCAGGCACTGCGCTAAGCATTGGGCTACAAAGAGAAAAGTGAAACTGTCCCTGCTCTCAAGAAGCTTGCACACTAGGGGGGAAGGCGTGTATATGGAGAGATATACACAAATCACGTACAAAGCAAACCTGAGGTCTGCTTAGCCATTAGATAAAGTAATATATCCCCTCCTTAACAACTTAGCTCCAATATACCATTTTTATTGTTTGAATTATGAATATAACTATGGATGACTGGAATAAACCATAGAATACCTTTGATTTTTTTCCCCAAATTTGAATTTAATGAGATCCCAACAGAGCTTTTAATATTACTGAAACAGATTATGAAAAGCCTTATAATTTAAAAACCCATTTAGTTCAATGAAAAAAACCACAAGTATATTAGATAGGATAATAAGTTTTGCCACTGACTTAACTTCATTACCTTACAAAAATCACTTATCTCCCTATGATTCACTTTATTTTTTATTTTCTTTTTTTTAATTTTTAACTTAAGTACAAACACGAGGGGATTTCCATAGATAGACAAGAATACAAAAATATTCTATATGAAATTATGAATCTTTATTTCACATCATTTACTTTTTTTGTTTTTTTGAGTATTCTACATGTTACTTTCAAGTTCCAATTTTGCTCCTTTACCTCCTGATCTCATAGGATCATTGTCAGCTTTGCAGGGTATATTCTTAGTTATATTCCTATGTCTTTTGCCTTTTGGAATATTGTAGTACAAGATCTCCTTTCATTTTAAGTAGGAGCTGCCAGGTCTTGTGTGGTCCTGACTCTAGCGCCTTGGTACTTGAACTGCTTCTTTTATGGATGCTTGTATCTTTTTCTTTGACATGGGAACTCTCTGGTTCTAATAGATTGGGGAAGTTTTCATCTATGATTTCTTAATATGTAATATCCAAGCTTTTCTTTATCATTATTTTTCAGGAAGTTCTATGATTCTTAAATTATCTCTCCTTGGTTTGTTTTTCACATCAGTTGTTTTTTATATTAAATATCTTATATTTTCTTCTATTTTTTCATTTTTTCTATTTTTAATTCTTATTTTGTTCTAATATATATATTTGCTATGTCATGCAATAATGAATTTTTTTGACTTATTCTAATTTTCAGGGATTCCAGTTCTTAGTTAAAGCATACCACTTTTTCTTCTAATCTATTTATTCTCCTTTTAATTCTTCCCTCCATATTTTCATTTTTAAATCTCTTACTTCATTTCTTCTAGAATTTATGTACTCCTTATAGTAAATTCTTTGTTTGCTTTGAGTCTCTACTCTTCAGTTGTTATTGAGTTAGATGTACAGTAACTTCTGATACTGATTGTTGTTTGTTTAGGTTTACTAAGTCTCTAGCTTTAGTTCTTGAATTAGAACTTTGTGTCAATGCCCAGCTCCACTCCTGTTGCACTTTAGGCAGGGTGGCTGGTCTTGTCCTAGATCCCTTGGTTTCTTATGCTGATCAGTACTTTCCACAGATAGGTTCTCTTGGATCTTTTAGGTTCACAGCACTAAATCTTATAAGGACATTATCCAGCATAGTAACTTCAGAGACCCTGGGCTTGTGCTATCCCAACTTTGCAGCACCACACTCACTGCTGTCACTTCTTGGGGCTTCCCAGGTCCTTTTAGACTTTTTTTTTCAAATCAAACTGGGACTTTATCAGGAAAGTTTTCTTCTCTACCCCCCTACAGACACATATCCTTACAGATTACACAGTCCCCTCTCTGGTCACACCGGTGTTTTCTTTGCTTGAGGCAACTTCTTTCCAATTACTTCTGGTCATCTCGTTGCCTTTTTGTACAGTCTTGGGATAGAATATGTCACTTACTATAGTCTTTCATTGGATTTCTTCATCGTTATTTGGTTTGGTGCCAACTTTGGGGTTTTGCTAAAGTGGGTATAGGGAAGCGAGGCAGTCTAGCTCCCATTCAGGCAGCCATTTTACCAGGAAGTCTCTTTGCCTACTTTAATAAAAATGGCAGTCTTCTACTTTCTTGTAGGGATATATAGAAAATAGCAAAGAATTATAAAAATAACTATCTAATGAATACTTTCTCAGAGATATTAAAACTCTAATATAAATCACATAACATTTTTAGAGCAACTGATAATTTGTACATTTCAATTAGACTTTCCAAAACATTAAATATCTAAATTTTTTGTTCATTTTAGCCAACATTTTTAAATTGGCACTTAAATCAATTTAATGGAAACATTTTAAAAACCAAAGGGCTTTTAAGGTTAGATTCAATTCAGTTCAGGGTTTGTAAAGCACCTATCGTTCATAAAGCACTAAGCTAGGAACAAAAATAAACCATAATTTCCATTCTCCAAAATACCCTACAGTCAATTAAGGAACTGAAGAGCTGTACTTTATTCTTCAAATCCTGACTTTCTACTTAAGTATATACTCAGACTGAGACTAGCAACACTGAAGGTTTGAAAAAATGAGAAGGAAATGGGCATGTCTGGAACAACCTAAAATGTTCATTCCCTCTTTAAAAATAATAATTTCTAAAAAAGACATATGGAAATGATCTATCATTAGATAGTCAGGAATTCCTCTATTCCTTAGGCTAGGATGAAGTATAAGTATGGAACAGTGAATACACACACACACACACACACACACATAGTGAAAAGATATATAGTATATGTATATACATATATAGTATAATGAATATATACATACACAAATACATACATACATATACACACACACACACACACACACACACACACATACATGTATGTACGTATATAGTGAAAAGAACTCTGAACTCCTTGTCAGAAGATCTGAGTTTGGATTCTGGCTCTACTACTTCACAGATAAGTCACATCTATTGATTACTGTGAATTTATTCTTTCGATATCTTGTTTTTACATAACTGTTTCTATGTTTTCTCCCCAGTTCGACCATGACCTCCCTGGGAGCAGAAACTGTCTTTTGCCCTTCTTTGTATGCCTGGAGATTAGCACAGTGAATAGTAGGTACTTTATACATGATCACTGACTGAATGTCTGGCTTCTCTGTGCTCAGTAATTCACTTGTAAAATCGGGATAATAACACTTAGACCACCTATGTCCCAAGATCGTTGCAAGGATCAAGTGAAATAAGGTACGTGAAATTCTTTGTAAAGCTTAACTATAAATATTTATTAGTTATTATTATTCTAAACAAA
>CM053582.1:483106357-483131082 GCA_028627135.1 Pseudochirops cupreus
CAAGGTCAGTGGTTTTTTTCAAGGAGATATTTCACATTGCCTTCTATTTTTTCATTTGTTTGGATCTGTTTAATAATATCTTGATTTCTTATAAAGTCATTTGCTTCCATTTGCTCCACTCTAATTCTGAAGGAATTATTCTCTTCAGTGAGCTTTTGAGATTCTTTTTCCATCTGGCAAATTTGACTTTTTAAGGCATTCTTCTCCTCATTGGCTTTTTGCATTTCTTTTACCATTTGAGTTAATCTATTTTTTAAGGTGTTGTTTTCTTCAGTCAGGTTGTTTACTCTCTTTTCATGCTTTTCTTGCATCATTCTCATTTCTCTTCCCAATTTTTCCTCTACTTCTCTTATTTGGTTTTCAAACTCCTTCTTCAGCTGATCTATGGCTTTTAGGCAGTCTTCATGTTTCTTGGAAGCTTTTGGTGTGGGAGTTCTGACTGTGTTGTCTTCCTTCCATTCAATATTTTGATCCTTTTTGTCCCCAAAAAAGGATTCTAGAGTTCAGTTGCTGTTCTTACTTTGCTTCCTTTGCCTGCTCATGTTGCCAGTGAATTACTTGATTTTTTTAGCTCTGTGGAACTCTGCTTCCAGGAGGGAAAGCACTGTCCCAAATTGCTGGGGTTTTCACAGCTGCCAGAGCTATTAGGAGGGGGCTGCAGCCCCCACCAGCTTTGGCTCACTGAAAACGCACCCCAGGATCACCACCCAAGACCATGATCTGGATCCAGGCCGCTCAATGCAAGAGCACTTAGCCTCTGAACAATTGCTTGGCCCCCCTGCAGTCTGCAGGCTGGGAGCTCTGAAGCAGTCACATGGAGGCTGCTGCAGAGCTGCCGCTTCTGCCACTTCCTTGCCCTGCAGGCAGTTCAGCCGGACAGCTTTTCTCCCCCAAATTTAGTTGAGTTCTACTGACCTTTCACTTAGTCCTTGTTTCTTATGACTTGATAATTCTGGAAACTGCCACAGCTGCCGCTGATCCACTCTCCTGAAGGCTCCAGCTGTGGCTTGTCCTGGCCACCCCAGGGCCAAGCTGCGGTTTCAGGCCAGGCTGGTTTTGGCTCCCAGCATGCTACAATGAGCCCATGCTGAGCTGCCTTCAGTGGGTGATGTGTTTTTCTGTACTTTTGTGTGAGTTTTGGAGCCCCAAAATTTGTTTAGAGTCATATTTTATGGGTATTTGAGGTGACTATGTGCGAGCTGTGGAACCTTGCTGCTTCTACACCACCATCTTGGCCCCAGAAATCTTCTGTTTGGTGTTTAGAGCCCTTCACAATCTGACCCTTTCCTCCTTTACCACTGTCTTTACACTTTACTCCCCTTGTGGCACTCCACAATCTAGCTACACTGGCGTTGTTGCTGTTTCTTACAGGAAGTACTCCATCTCCACACTGTGTGAATTTCTACTATCCTTCCCTATTGATAGAATGGTTCTTTTCCTCTCCTTGGCCTTCTAGCTTCAGACTTAGCTCAATTGCCACCTTCTGCAAGCTTTTCCTAGATGCTCTGCTACCTATCCCTCCCCTCTGAGATAACTTTCCATTAACATCACACACATATACACACACACACACACATACACACACACGAGTGTGTGTGCGTAGTTATTTGCCCATTGTGTTCCTCATTAGAATGTGATCACCTACCGTTACAAGGAGGAATATGAATGATGACCTAGGAAAAGAGATTGAGGAGTAGTCAAATGTGTGTTAGAAGAACTGAGAGAGAGCAGCAACCTGAAAACTAGGGAAGGAAGGAGAATACAGGAGAAAGGAATAGAAATAGTATTGAAGGATAAAGACTGAAGGAGAAGTATAAAATAAAAGAAACATTTATTAAGCATTGAAATAATCAGATTATTTTTAATTGATCTGATCTATAATTAATTGATTTTGTCCTGTAACTGCCTAAGTCATGATTCTTTGTCTCTGAACCTTGTTCAGAAATTCAGTTGGCCTGTCCTGAGTTAAGTTTAGAAATCTAATTCTCCTGTTAATCACTATTCTATTCTTGTGTCAAGGAAATCTGTTGCCCTTAAAGGATGCAGGTGGATGCCAGGGAGTCTGGTCTAGTATCTTTACACCACTGAGCTGTCCTTCAGGGATGTCTGGTTTGTTAACCAAAGAAGTCTGATTTGCTCCCTCTCTCCTTGCAGATGCAGCTAGACTCAACAATGAACATTTCTTAGTCATGGGAGGGAAGGACAAGGTTGTCGCTACCTCTCATTCCCAATTCTCATTCAGTCCTATTTCCTTCCATCTTTGATGCCAATCTTCCTATTTTCTGGACTTTTCAAAACTATAAAAGAAAGCTGTCCCCTAATTCAGAGTGTTAGCTTTACTGGGGAAGTTGAGATCCTATTTATTGGTAAATATGTACTTTACTAATAAATTAATTGTGCTTGTAACTTTGTGCCTCAGTCTACTTTAATTTCAACTGTTAGAGCATTTAATATCTGCCAGGCACTGTGTTAAGGGCTGGAGATAAATATAAGCTAAAAGAAATTGGGTCCTTGCCCTTGAAGAGCTTACAGTCTAGTAGGGAAAGAGTATCTGCTAATGGAGAATGGGAGGGGAAGAGGGGAAATGAAGGTGAAGCCTGTTTTCAAAATCTGAAAGTGGAAGTCACAACTGAGAAGGCAAAGAATGCTGAACTCAGAATCTGAAGTTGTGTTTGAGTGATGTGTGTTTGGAGAAAACATATCTAGAGTCAGAGACCTTCAGAACTGTGATACTAACCACCACAGCAATAGTTAATGACATAGTGCCTTAAGGTTTGCAAAGAGCCTCATAGATTATCTCATTTGACCCCAAGAAGGGACCTCACTGGCCACTTCAGATCTTCCCAAGGAATTAGGGGAATGCAGTCATCCTCCGCTGAGGCTCCTTATGAAAACATGTATGAATAGACTTCAAATGAGGGAGTCCCAGATTTCATCTCTGACTTTCTCATTTTTCCCATGAGGGAACAAAAGCCCCAGAAAAGGGAGGTGATTTATGAAATAATATTATCATGTTTTAAAGTGGATGCTATGGCACTAGAGGCATTTGTTGATTTTCTGAGAGTCGAGACAACAACTACAACTCAAAATCTGTATAAATCTGAGGACTGGATTTCGTTTTGGGAAGATGGGAGAATCACACCATTTAATATTTTAAAATCCTTTTAGATTACTTAAAATGTACTCAGCATTCAATTCTCTTAATTAGATTTCTTTTTATATCACACTATTACAATCATACATACTGATACTTTGACTTAAGCTTTATATGCATTCTTATTATGCATTCTCTGTAAATTTGCTCTATAAATGTGTGTTCTACAAGCAAAAATAAATTGTGCAAAGAAATTGATGTCAGACGGTGTTGGGGGAGGAATAGGAAGAAAAGGAGGAGGGCAAGGGGAAAAGACAAGGTAGATTTTTATAAATTAAGATTATTTTTTATCCAGACCAATAATTTTCTTTTTTTTAAATCAAAGATAATTATACTTAAACCTGATAAGAAGTATCGAAATTCTTATCACACCAGGGCATATATACCTTGGTCTGTTGCAGCTAATCCAACTCCTTCTTTTTACAAATGGGGATACTGAGGTCCTAAGAAGTTAAATTATTTAATTGAGCTTACTCAGTCAGTAAGTGAGGAAGTCAGAACTTGAACTCAAGACTTCTGATTCCAAGTCCAGTTCATTTTTATTATACCACCACTCTGTCAGCCTCTTACCCCATTTGTCACAAAACCAGATCTGCCTTCCTCCATGATTGATGTGAGGGTCAAATGAGATCGTGGATATAATAGTGTTTTATAATTTAAAAAGTACTATATAAATTGTTTCTTTCTGTCATTATAATATTTAGAATAAATTTATGTTGTAGTTTCAGACTAGAATAACCAAAGTATAACAGTAGCTGTTCTTGACTCCATTCTGGATAAGGGAGAATAATGTGATTTTCCTAGAAGCATGTATAATGGGGAGGAAAAAAAATTTTATAATCACCCACATCTAAAGAACACTGTGTATGCTGGTACCCACTTCACAGGGCCATAGGATCTAAGTTGGAAGGGACCCAGAAGATCATCTTGCTCAACTCATGCCTGACCAGGAATCCTATCTACTACCTTCTTAAGAAGAAGAATTAGAGGATTCAAATTAGAGGCCCCTATGATTTTAAATCTGGGGACCTACAGTCACTTAGTCTCTGTTGAAAGACCCAGTGATGGGGAGTCCATTACCACGTGAAGCATCTGATTCTCCCCTTAGGCAACCATAGCTGTTAAGTAGTCTAGAAAAACAAACCAGTACATTGATGGATTATACTTATTTGTTACAGGAGAGGATTTCTACTTGGGGAGAGGAGCTGTGGTTGGTGCAGTAGTTGGTAGTGATTAAATGCCTCTCCCCAAGATAATCAAAACCATTTTTAAATTCATGAAAGAGAAAAAAAATGCAGGGAACACAACCAAATGCAGCAGTTTTGTTACTACCTTTAAAATTTTCATGATATACAACAAATTATTTATATAGAATTATATCATATAAAATTCCTTTAAAAACATAATGTATATATCAAATTCAATTTCTTATACAAACTTCATTTTTTGTGTATTGAAAACGTGTTTGTTAATGATTTTTAAGTTTATAATAAAAAGAAGATTAAAAAATAATAGCTAGGAAATTTTAGGTTTATCTGCTTCCTTTCCTATGGCAAGAAACAGCTTGGTGGAACAGTGAGCGAATAGAGCAGGACCAGGAGTCAGGAAGACCCAAGTTCAAATCCAGCCTCAGACACATAGCTGCGTGATCCAGCAAGCCACTTAACTTCTTTTTGCCTCAGTTTCCTTATCTGTAAAATGGAAATAATAATAGCTCCTACCTCCCAGGGTTATCATAAGGATGATATGAAATAATACTTGTAAAGTGCCTTGCTAACCTTAAAGTGCTGTATAAATGCTATCATCATCATTGTGTTAATGATGGTTGTTGTTCCTGTTGCTGCCCGATCTTTTCAGATCCTTGATTTCTTAGCCAGTAGAAAATCATTTTAATGAATACTGCTTTGTAATATAATTTGAGATCTCATAATGCTAGTCCCCCTTCCTTCTCACTGTTTCCACTCTTTCTCTTGACATTTTACCTTTTGTTCCTCCAAATGAATTTTGTTATTTTTATTTTTTCTGGCTTTGTAAAGAAATCCTTTGATAATTTGATGTGGCACTGAATAAGCAAATTAATGAGAGTAGTGTGGATTTTTTAATTTTAATTTTATTTTATCTTTATTTTTTTTTTTGTCTTTTTAGAGAGGGGGAAGGCAGGGCAATTAGGGTTAAGTGACTTGCTCAAGGTCACACAGCAGTAAGTGTTAAGTATCTGAAGTCAAATTTGAACTCAGATCCTCCTGACTGTGGGGTCAGTGGTCTATTCACTGCACCACCCAGCTGCCCCAGTGTGGTCTTTTTTAAAAAATAATGACTTGTCCTTTCTCTGAGTAATTAACATTTCTCTAGTTATTCGGGTCCATATTTACTTGTGTAAAGAGTATTTTGTAGTTGTAGTTATAGAATTCATATTTGTGGCTTAAAAAGTAGACTCTCAAGTAGTTATACATTCTATAGTTATTTTAAATGGATTTTTCCCTTCTTGCTAGGGTTTGTTGGTAATATATAGAAATACTGATGATTTATTTAGATTTATTTCATACCCTGTAACTTTGCTGAAGTTGTTTTAATTAATTTCTAAGTTGACTCTCTAAAGGTCTCTAAGTAAATTTTCGTATCATCTGCAAAAAATTGTAATTGTGTTTCCTCTTTATCTGTGTTTATTCCTTATTTTCTTCATATTACCATGACTAGCATTTTGGGCATTGTATCAAATGATACTAATGAGTTTGGAGGAGTTGAGGGGGAGATTGAGTCTTTAGCTGGTGCAATGGATAGAACCCTGGGCTTGGAATTAGGAACACTCATCTTCATGAATTCAAATCCTGCCTCAAACACTTACTAGTTGTGTGACCCTACAGGAGTCACTTAACTCTGCTTTAGTTTCCTCCTCCATAAAATGAGCTGGAGAAGGAAATGGCAAACCACTCCAGTATCTTTACCAAGAAAACAAATGGAGTCAAGAAGAGTTTGACATACCGAAAATGACTGAACAGTAAAACAGCGTCTTGCCTAGGCTGGAAGTGCAGCTACCCCTCACAATCCGAGTCCTACTGCTGATAAATTGGAAACTTGGACCCTCTATATTGCTAACCGGGGCTGGTTTGCCCTGTCTTAAGTGACTTGATCCCTGCCTCCTTTCCCTTTTCATGGCTTACTGTAAATACTGGTGCCATGAGTGTGGATACTCAGTTGGCGCTAGCCTTACTTAACTCAGAGCTCAAGCAAACCACCAGCCTCAGCCTCCCCTAATCTCAGCAGAGAATAGAAGCATGAACCCCCATAACTGGAAATAGTGGTATTAATGGACATCCTTGCTTTACCCTGAGCTTGTTAGAAATTCTCTCTTTCCTCAATTTTGTCCATGCTTGCACCATATTATGAATGTTCCTCCTCTCTGCCATCCCATCCTGAGAGGCTAGGCTTCAACTCTCTACTCCTTGAACAATTCCCTCATCTCCCCAGTTAGAAATTATCTGATCCTACTCTGAACTTAATTCAATTCAAAAAACATTTATTAAATGTTACCAAAGCTATATGTTAACCATTCTGCTAGGAATGGAAATGGAAAAGATAATAGAACTGGAAAGATAAAAAATGTCAATCCCTTCTCTCAGGAAAATTTGCAGCCCAGTTGTGTGGGGCAATGACAATATGCTGACAACTATAATATGAGTTAAAAACTGATTACGTGCATTGGTGGGTTCAAACTGAAAGGCCTGAGACGCTCGAGGAGGCAAGGGATCATTTCTAGTAGGGGAATCAGGGAAGGCTTTCTGGGAAAAGTCAATAGCATCATCCTTCAAGAATGTCAAAAGACAGTGTTTGTTCCAACCTATAGAGTATGGTTTGCTCAAAGACATGGAGACTCTTAGAGAAGGCAGGCTGAATTTAGAAAAAAAAAAAAGTAAATAGTCCAGATTGTATGGGGACACTTATTGTCTATATTAGTGATTTGACAACCATATACTAACTTGTATTTTTATAAGTTAATTTTAATTTAATTAATTTAAATAAATGATTAAACAACTGAATTTAATTTTTGTGATAAGACTAATCTCCAAAGGCAGAGGTTATTCATGTCATGCCTTTTTGAAAAATACAAACTTTTTCCAAGGTAGGCTCTCTTAGTAGGCAGCCTAAGGTATTGGGGCTAATAAATGGTGCTTTACTTTTTCTTCCTTTTTGGTAATTCTTTCCTTCTTTGCTTTTCTGTTCCCTTTCCTGTTTCTCTATTTCCTTGTTTACATAATAGACCTCATTTACATAAATTTTCTTATCTTCTTTTCTTTCCTTATGCTTTCATCACCCCCTTATTTTTATTCAATGCCCCACAATTGTACTTGAGGCTATTACTGGCCCCCCCAATTGATGGCATCTCTGGGCACTTCTTAGGTGTCTAGTGGCACTTAAAGCATCAAAACCTCCTAGTCTTTTGACAAACCTACGCAGAACAGGCCAGGTAAATTTCCATGAGGCAGAACATATAGAAATGATATGACAGTTTCCTTTTTGTAGAAGTGAAAAACATAGGAGTTACTCAATTTAATTGGGCAAAAATTTATTTAGGACCTATGTGTCAGGTTTTGTGATAAGTTCTGGGAATACAAAGACAAGACTGAAACAGCCCAGCCTTCAAGGGACTCATGCTACTCTGTGTGTGTGTGTGTGGGTGTGTGGGTGTGTGGGTGTGTGGGTGTGTGTATACATATATATTTTTTTTAAAGTATTTTACAAGATGATTTGAAGAAGGAGACCACTGACAACTCAGGGAATGTGGAGAGGTTTCACTACAAAGGGACATCTGAAATGCACCCTGATGGAAGCTAAGGATTATGATTTATAAACTCAATTAGAACTTTAGAACTGGAAGGTATCTTAGAGACCATCTAGTCCAGCCTCCTAATTTTACATATGAAATAACTGGAGCTGAGAGAGGAGAGGTCCTATAGTGAGTTAGTGTAAGGGCCAGAATTTATTCTCCTGAGTCACAGGCCGGCACTTTGTCTAGCACACTATGATCTCCAACAGGTCACTTCACAGACCATTCGACTTGATTCTTTGTATTGAAAGTTCCTTCCTAAATGTAAACCAATCAGGTATTTATTTAGAATCCAGGGCCAGGTTCTGTCTTCTCAGTGAGATGCATGTCTTTGTGCTCTAGACCAGAGGTTCCCAAACTTATTTGGCCTACCACCCCCTTTTAATAAAAGAAAAAATAATACTCAGTGCCCCCTTGGAAGTTTACTTTCTTTAACCCTTTAATGGGTTTTTTGAAATTTGCATCGTTTCAAAAAATATAAAATGTATTTTTAAATGACATTTTAAATTTAATAATTTATTATAAATTTGTAGGTTTCTTCCTCCATTGAAGTTTTGATGTTGCAATATTGCATTGTGTAACTGTATGGTATCATACTGAAACAAGGCATTACATGCACATACTCCTGCTAATGCATGCTGACAATGTGCAAAATGCTCCCCTGCCAACACTTGTTTGTTAAGACCTGTTGGGGAACTTGACCACTGATTGGTTATAACTTGCATTTTGTTTGTTTATTTGGAAAATAATATAATCACTAAGACTTTAACTCTGTTATACAACAGATGAAACATGTATGAGTGGTTTTTCAGAATTTTCTTATCTTTTTTCCTTATGCTTCCACCTCCCCTTTATTTTTATTCAACACTCCACAGTTGCCCCGGAGGCTATTACTGCCCCGTATTAGCCCAGCACCTCTGGGGCCTAGAGGGTAGTATCATCTACCTTGGGAACTTATGCTAGAATAGGACATAGTTTTCAAATTCTCCATATTCTTGTTCCTAGGAGGAACAAGTGTGAATCGGAAAGGAGAAAGGAATATAGCCACTGGTCTTGACAGGATTTCAAATATTTTAGTCATTGAGATGTTCAAAGTTCTGTTGGACTTTAGTCCATTAGTACCTAAGTACCTTAGTACGTTTGCATAACAGATACCCTCCCACTAGAAGACAGCTCTTCCCCATCCCAAATTCCATAATTTTGTACAGATAGCTTTACTGCCTTAAATGCAATGCCCAAAGATACAGAGTAGGCAGTTTGGTCCCTGGAGTTTGACAAGATGGCCCTCATGGCCTGATGACACACATCTGTTTCTATTACAATGGATTTTGCTTGATGGAAATGAAAGCCTTCCACGGTAAAGGCAGTCGTTCTCCTGAAGAAACCCCATGGCATGTTTCCCATTCATAATCTGCAGGGAAACCTATATTTGAAGTCAGGGTAGGGGGAGGGAGAGAATTGTCTATATGCTCTGTTGAAATATTCTTTTGAGAAGCCTGCTCTTTAAAAAATTTTGATTTTCTTCAAGAAATGCATGTTGTTGAAAAAAGAATCTAAGCAGCTACTTTTCAGAACCTAAATGGTTAATGTTAGAAAAAATTAGCTGCAAATAAATTGATCAGTATGCAAGACGGTTGTCACTGGCTGAATCATGGTCCACAGTTAAGGTAAACAGATCTGTGATGACATTTTCTGAGCAGAATACAAATGGGGCTCCGTTTCCTCCCAGAGCTTTCTGACATTTTCACTACACGGATAACATAGTCTCACAAGAAGGTATTGGTCGGAAGAAAGAATTATTACCGTGGTTTAATTCCTCAGAAAAAGGTAGGGCTGTAACATTTGATGATCTTTCTGTGAGAATAATTGTTCTAAGATTTACAGGGACTGAAGAAAAATGGTACGCTTTGGTTAAAAGCATCGTTTCCTGGGGAGCTTTTGGGTTGTAGCTGGCTTTTACTGTTGTCAAAATAGCATGTATGGCTCTGCTGTTAAAGTTGGCATATAATTTAAAAATAATCTGGACTGCTAATAGAGGACTCTAGTATTTTTCTTCTTATTGACACAAAGGCATAATGTGACCAGACATCTTATTCTAGTTTTCACATTTGTTTCATCTGCAAACCATTCAACTTTCATTTTTTTTTCCAAGTGGATTATCTCGGTATGTCAATGTTTAGAATAGAAATGGGTCTGTTGCTAAATGTGGCATTCCTGACAAAGATTTTTTTTTCAAGCTTTCAAAGTCCTTGGCTCATGCTGTTTAAGAAATATGAGCACAAAACCTTCTAACTTTCTGTTCAAGAACAAGAAAGGCTTTTTTTTTTTTTTGCTAATTCTGAAATAAGAGACGAAATCTCTCATAGGGATCATGGCTGCTTCAGTCTGTTGTTGATGGTCTTAGATATTCTCTGTCTTGATTTGTACATTTGGCATATGATAAAGACACATGGTAGCCAGGTAGCCTGTTCCTGAACAGAAAATGAGTCAAAAAGAAGGAATACATGGATTTGAAGTGAAGCTGTGACCTTGACACTTCCTTAAGTCTTGTGCAGATGGGGGCACATGTTTCAAGATGCCCTGGTGACTTAAATCCCTCTCAAATTAGGAGAGAATGAATTAATTTTCTTGGGGCTGGTTATTTCTCCCAGAAATTCCTTAGCTTCTCCAAAAGCAATTTAGGAATGATTACATCATCTTAATGTTTGTCAAATGTGTTGTGTTTTTCACATCATTTTCACAAGAAGTGATCTCTTTTCATCCTCGTGGGAGCTCTGTGAAGTCAGTAAGATTGGTATCACCCCCATTTTCCAGAGAAGGATAGAAGCTAAGAGAGTGGAGGTGACTTTACCAAGGTTATTAAGTAACTACACAATGACAAAGCCACCGATAGAGCCCAAGAGTCTCTTTATTGCTAGTTTTGTGCTCTTGTTAAATACCTTTGTTCTATAGGGTTTCTGCAATAGAGAAAGAAAGATTAAGATTGTAAGTATGTTGGGAAATAGCTAATGTTTATATTTTCCTTTTTCACCAACTCAGGGAATTTTTGTAGTAGAATTGCTAGAATCCTGGCCCTCTCCTATGAAGGGATCTAGAGTCTGTTTCTGGTTCTGTCACTAGTAAATCATGAGACCTTGGGTAAGTCACTCATCCCCTTGCCATCCCATCTGTGTCCCTTAGACATTGTCTGAGTTTAATATTTGTCTTTGCGTTCTCAGCTTCTAGAACAGGGCCCGTGAACATGATGGATGCTGACTGAATTTAATTAAGGTGAAATCTGAGAATTTATGAAATATGTCTTTAAAGAATAACTTTTTCAGATCTGTCAGGATGATCTAACTTAAAGATCCTCTACCTTTTTATTATGAGAAGGTAGTTTTCACTTCACTGAAGTGATCAAAATCACTACGGTTATCACTCTCACCCCCTTCCCTTTTAAAACATCCCCATGCCACCCACCATTCTCAGCTCCTTCATCCAGTTTCAAGATCACTGGGACAGAATGAAGGAACAGAGGATGGTGGGTAGATTGAGGATGGGGAAGGGAATAGAGATGGCGTGCTCCGTGGGATGCTTCTGACCTGGAAATGCCGCCGTCAGTTACGTTCCTCTCCTTGCTGAGAATCAGAGCCAACCTTGGGGAGGATGCCATGGTAACAGGAATTGACTTGATCTGCTAGTTAAAGTTTAAATATCTACCTGTGAAATCTCATCTTTGGATTTTGGAGGTCTTACTCTGGCTAGAGAATAGGTCCTTAAATAAAAAGCTAGGAAACCAAATTTGCATTTCTGACTGTGTCTTGTAAAATGGAATTTAGGATCAGATTCTCCTGGTATGTACATTGCATATTGGAAGTATGCTGGGCCTTTTTGGTATCACTCTCAGGTAATAATAATAATTATTATTTAAAAAATACTCATGCTTATACATTTTAAAGAGGACTTTCTTTGTTAATTGAACGAGTAAATTCTCAGATGATTATCCTGAGCTAATTTGGAACTGACTATTTTTAAAGATCATTGTTAGTCCCTTGGTTCACCTCTGCCCTCTAGACCAGTAAGGACTGAGTGGGGAATGAGGCTCTTTACCTTCCTTTTCATGGGATTCTTGTTCCGTAAATATTCTCTTTTTTTATTGCTTCTAAGCATCTCTGCCACTTGACTTCTTGGGGGCAATCATTTCTCTGCACCATGTGTAACCCTAACGTTCTAGCAATTCCTTGTTTAATTAAGAAAGAAACTTGGTAAGATCTTTGTTTTTATTTAACTTCTTAGCAGTTCTGTTAAGTTCTTAACTGTTCTTAGAAGTTTTTGGTACTTAATTAGGAATTTTGGGTTTGAATTCTCATGCCTCACATTGCTTTTCTTCCCTTCTTGTATTGTTAAAAAGGCTTAGTTTTATTGATTTATTGAGGCTGATATGAATAGTGGATACATCAAGTTCTCAACTCGTACAAAAAAGATGAGTGTTGCAATTCTGGAACAGATTCTATTTGTTTTCCAAATTTGCAATACTTCTCCATGCTTTTTAGAAATTCAAAGCCTGAGTGTCTCCTTGTATTATAATGAACTATATAGAAACCCCAGTTTTGTTTTGGCTTGTTAGGGGAAGCAAGGTAAAAGATGTTTCATCTGTAAATCCAAAATTATGACTTCCTCACTTTTCTTGTCAGTTCCAAGGAAATTTGACTATGGATAACCTGTGGGATGTAGGTGAGATAATACTGCAGTAGCTTAGGAGAGACTAAGACCCAGAGACAGTTGCAGGTCTTCTAAGGGGATATGGTGACTGTGCTGTTGGACTAGAGAAGGAGTTCATTGTGGCTAGCCAGAGGGAGCAAGCATCTAATTGAAAAGGTGGTATGGACCAGTGATGCCAAACTCATCTATAGATAAGGATTTCTGTGGATTGCATATTGACTTAGTTTTAAAATGTACTGTTATCTATTTTTAATTTTATTTTTATTTATTTTGCTAAATATTTTCCATTTACAATTTACTATTGTTCAGGCTGCCCTTGGGAGAGTTGTGTGCCTCATGGGGGGCCTGCCAGCTAAGCGTTTGACACTTCTGGTGTAGATCACTGGACAATTGGAGTTATCCAAAAGGAGATCCCATAGGAAGGAACATGTTAAATCATCTTTAATCTCATCAAGATTCTGAGTACAAACTCTAGCTCACCCAAGCCCTTTCATCCTGTGTGACTCTTTTCTATGTCTTCCCTGAAGGCCTTCACAGGGGTTCCACTCAGGTTCCAAAGGAAGGCTAAGACTTAGTTGTCCTGACATTTCAGGGACACCGGGGCAAGGCCGTTTGTCAATTGTCCCAGCATGCTATCCCCATAATAGGTTCGCTTTCTCTCCTCATCATCATTCACTTCTCTATGGATATTCTTTATTAAAATATTTGATGTTTTCCTCCAGAGCATGTAAAAACAATTTTAAACATTCATTAAAATTTTTTTTTGTTCCAAATTCTCTTCCTTTCCCCCTCCATCCTCTCAACCCTCCCTAAAAGTAAGCAATTTGATATAGGTTATACAAGTGCAGTCATGCAAAATACATTTCCATGTTAGTCATGTTATAAAAGAAAACACAGACAAAAAAACCCCAAAATACAGAAAAAATGTGATTTAATCTGCATTCAGACTCCATCTGATGATATTCTTCAGACTTCTGCACAATTCTTGGTCAGTAGTATTTTGCAAACTTCTTGTACCTACCATGCATTTCTTTATTATTGTTTGAGTGAACTCTATTCATTCTTTGGATATCAGAAATGTATGTGTGTGTGCGTGTGTGTGTGTGTGTGTGTGTGTGTGTGTGTGTGTGTATTCCCCATCTCTTAAAATATAGGACCAAGACTTCCTTATAAAACAATGATTTCTCCATCATTATATAAGAGATGGGGAATGTCTATAGCCAAGATGAATGTCTGGATACAGCTACTTTTATTATTTTTTTTTACCAGTTTCTACCATATTCCTCTCTTCTCTCCCCCACTGAATGAGTAATAGAATTATAAAAATGATTATATTACTCACACTAGGTAAATGGTTGGTGGTAGGGGGAGTGACGTAGGCAGGAATCGTGATAGGAATGTTTATATAATGACAATTCTGAAAAAAAAATATTCTGAAAATTTTTCATTTTTTTTTACAGAAGGAGACACTATCTTTGCAAGTGACTTTGGTTATATAATGAAATAGACCTTAATGTAACCTCCCAACAAGTGTACAAGAATCCTTTGTATAATATGGCCAATGAATGCTTATCTGTCCTGTACTGGAGCATTTCCAGTGATGGGGAAATCATTGTTTTATGAGGAAGTTCATCCCATTGTTGGATAGCTCTGGCTACCAGCATGTTCTTATGTTGAGATAAAATCTGCTTCTTTGTGGTTAGTACTTCTTGATCTAAGTTCCCACCTCTGTAGCTGCTTAGGGTACATGTATCTAATGTATTTTCCACAAGATAGCCATTCAGGTGTTTGAAGAATGCACCTTCTCTGGGAAATGTTGCTTGATTTTCTCTTTGTTTCACTTGGAAACACTTAAACTCTGGTGTAGATCCATAAATGCTGTCATGGCCTGGGGCTATGCTAGTCTGTCACTGAACTGTGGTTTTAAGAATGACACCTGGTCCTATGACTTATCTGCTCCTTTATCTGCCTATCAATATTTTATTTTCTGTGCTGGTATAGACAGCTGAAAATAAATTCTTTTGGAGGTCATTTGGCCTTTAATCTGGCTTATTATCTCTGAGACAAAGGCTTAATAGCTTTACTTGCCTGCAGTTAGCTTGCTTCACAAGCCTAAAGCTGTCTTTTTCTGAAGAAGAATCGTAGAAACACAAATTTAGAGTTGGAAGGGAGCTTAAATTTGATTTACTTTAATCACTTCGTATTTCCAAATGAGGAAATTGAGGTCTAAAGACTTGTCCAAAGTCACACGGCTTGTAAATGAATTTCATCTGCTTTTGTTGATTTGGGCAGCAGCTATTAAGAAAAGCAATATGTTTTGAATTTGATTTTGTTTTAGTTCTTTGTGGGTCCATCCTTAAGGGGTATCAAGGATAGAGTATGTAGAAAAGTGCTTGCCTTCACTTTTGCCATGTACTACCCATGTGACCTTGAGCAAGTCACTTAACTGTTCTAGGTCTCAGTTTCCTCATCTGTAAAGTGGGGTATTTGGACTAGAAGATCTCTACTCTCCCTGCTAGCGCTAGAACTATGATGCTTCTTTTTAAAATTAAGTCTCTTTTCAATAGTGGTATGGTCTTTTTTGATTTGAAGAGATTTTAAAAAAAAACTTAATTTTAGCCATTTTTGAACTCTAATTCTTTGTTCCTGAGCTCTAAGTAATGAATGTGTCTTAGAACTTGTGAACTCATAAAGGGATGCATCTTTGGTTTGTGTCTGTAGAACTTAGCCCCCTGCTGCTCTGGTGAAATCATTGAAAGAGTTAAAAAGGGCCTTGGAGACTCCAGATTCATCTCAAACTGGAGCATCCATGCCCTCGATAGCATCAGGAACAAGGTGCATCTAGTCTCCATAGGTGGGAATCTCTGTATCTGATGAGAGAAGCCATGGCACTTTTGGACAGCTTTAATTGCTCTGGCATCTTTTCTCTAACCTAAATCTGTGTCTTTCAATTGCCACTCGTTACTCATGGTCATGCCCTCAGGGGTCAAGCCAAGCAAGCCTAATTCCTCTTCCAGGTAAAAGCCCGTTGGATATTAGCAGACAGGATAGCTAAATTCAGAGAAATTCATCACTAGAAGGTTAGCCACCAGATACATTTTTTTTTAAACTCCAGAACCTCATGAATAATATCTAAAGCATGGCCCATTGGAAAGAGTGCCAGAAGGGCTATATTTGAAGCCTGTTTCTGTTACTAATATGTTTGAACTTTGGGAAGCCAAGACTCAGTTTTCTTGTCTGTAAAATAAGCAGGTTGGACCAGGTGATGTCCAATGGCCCTTTGAATGCTAAATCCTTGGTTCTGTGATCCTGTGAAAATCCAGGGTAAGTATCCCATTATGCCTCCTTATCTGCTTCTGCCTACTGCCTCCCTTAATCTACCCTCCCTCTTATCACTGTTTCCTCTTTCTCTTGGCCCCTTCCCCACCTACTTCCCTGTTATCTAAGGTGATTTTTTTAAAATACTTGTGTGTGTATAGTCTTCCCTTCTTGAACCAGTTCAGATGAGAGTGAGGTTCAAGCATTCACTGCTTCCCTCACTCACACTGTTTCTCCTTCCATTGTAAAAATTCTTCCTTGTGTGCTTCTTTTATGAAAATAATTTCCCCAGTTCTTCCTCTCCCTTCCCCTTTCTCCTTCTTTTTCACATTTCCATTCTTCTTGTGAGAGCATTCCACCATGATAGAGCTGACCCCTATGCCCTCTGTTTAAGAAGGCGCCTCTTAACTGCCCTAGTGATGATAATGTTCTTAAGGGTTACATGTATCATCCTCTCATAGTAATGTAAACAGTTTGACCTTGATAAATTCTCTAATTTCTCACTCGTGTTGACCTTTTTATGCTTCTCTTGAGTCTTGTGTTTGAATGTCATTTTTCTATTCAACTCTAGTCTTTTCATCAGGAATATTTAGGAGAATTCTATTTCATTAAGTTGTTGTTTGCTGATTTTTCCAGCCTATTTCTTGACTTTGAATTTTATGTTAGGTGGGCTCTGTCAACTTCCAGTGTTTTGTGATCAGCGGAGAGGTCTGGTCACTCGCTGTCTCATGACTCTGACTGCTTCTCTCTGTACTGGAATTGCATGACTTTCCTACTCAGAATTCTGTTTGGTGTTTTCTGTGGTCATTTTTTAGGAGAGGTTTTAGGGGATGTGTGGCATGATGTTTACCATCATGACTCTATCCTGCCTTCTATGTTTCCTTATTTGCAATGAACTCTAAAATGACGTAACAAATTCCTCTTCCTGTTCCCAGCATTTCAAATTAGGTGACACGTTCCTCCTAATTTGTCATGAAATTTAAATGGTTTGAGCTGAGACAACTTTCCAGCAGATATCCAGAAAGTTGAAGTCTTCTATGACTACAGTGTCGTCATGATATTCTTCTAGAATTCGTCATTCATGTTCTGCTTATAGCTGGGTGTAACATAATAGTGAGAGTTGACCTAGAAGCCGAAAATGACCTGGGTTTGAATACTGCTCCTAATATATGCTGACTGTGTGTTCCTGGGCAAATCTCTTCACCTCAGTGCTCTAGGCAGCTTTCTAAGACTATAAGTTACAGACCAAGTGCTGACCTACCAATTGATTAAGGGACTTTCCTCCCCTGAGAGTTCCCTACACTAATGAAATCACAGGTACAGGTTCTATCCCTATTCAAAGTTTCAGAATGAAGACTACCTTTGAAGAATGAAATTATTGGTTTGATGTCTTCTCCAGCTGACTTCTTCCTGCTCTATATTGATTGGTGAAGGAAATTCAAGGCTACAACCTTGTAATTTTTAAAGGTCTTGAAATTGAGCCCTTGAGAGTCATTTAGAGGTAGCTGGTGGCTCAATGGGCAGAGTATTCAGCCTAGAATAAAAAAGACCTGAGTTGAAACTTGGCCTCAGATACTTACTAGCTGTGTTACAATGGACAAGTTACTTAATCAGTTTTTGTCTCAGTTTCCATAACTGAAAATGGGTATATTAACAGCACCTACCTCACAGGGTAGTTGTGAGGATCAAATAAGATAATATTTTACATGCTTAGTGCAATGCTTGACACATAGTATGTGCTTTCTAAATTCTTATTCCCTTTCCCTTTCTTGAGAGTTGAATCTATGCAGGTGTTTTCAGCCAGCTCATCATTGATGCCTCTTAACACTATTCTAGCTAAGACAAGGACTCATCCAGGAAAGATGTCAAATTTGGATATGAATTTAGGAGGACCAAATGCTACATAGGCACTGGATTAAATCTGAGCCCACAGTCTCCAGAGTTTGAGATAGTATAGTGGAGAATATGCCCCTGAAGTATTGGGGGTGGGTGGGTGGGTAGGAATATTCTTACTTTTGTTATTGCGATGTCCCAAATAAATAACCCTTTGTAAAAGTTTTAAAAATGAAATTATCAGCAAAAACAAGTCTAAAATTTATCAACTCTGTAATTTTTCTCTGTGCTTTTAGCCAAGAGAGCTCTCTAGCAGATGCCCATGAGGTCTTCCATGAAAACCATGTCATACCTCTGTGTCAACTTTGAGAGCTACTTTCAAAACTCTCCTTCATTTTCTACTTAGGGTTGTGTGGTTTGTAATATAACTTTACCCACAACACTGCTTTTGCTCCTGTCACTTCCCCCAAATTTGTTCTTCACCGAAATGTTTTTCATTATTCTTTTTAGTATCTTATAAGCATACTTATCTACAATAAGTTTCAGAGAAGGTATTCACTTGTGTGGAAGAGGAAGCTCCTTACTAGGAGCACCCTGGATCAATGCAGTCATAGGTCCAGTACAAAACAAGTAGGGGAAAGTAGGAATCATTATACTTCTCAAAGTTCTATAGGAACATTTATGTTAAGATTCCATTTATTAAGGTTTTAAATTCTTTTATGACAGACTCCAATAGAACTGTTCAAGTTGACCTTCAGTCATAGTATTTACAAAACGTTGTGCATTTTGACATGATTAAGTTGTGACAGTTACATGGTTCATTTTCAGATTGCTGTTTGGGAAGGAAATATGACATGTAGGAATGAACTAGATCTCATACACACAAAGAGCGCACGTATTATCTAGGTCCTCTTGTATTGTGCTGTCAACATACCATGACATTATTTCTCTATTAACTTGAGCACTGATTCCTTTGTTTATCCTTGAATGCCTTTCTGAAATGAATTGTTTTAAGCTATCACTTCTATTATATCCCTGCGTGAGAGTTGAACTAATACAAGTAAATTCTTGTGAAGTCATTCTCAAGAACAATGAGCAGAGCAATTGTACTGCTTACAAACATACAAGTTCTCATAGATGAGATGTGTAAAATATGTTAGGACTGCATAACACCAGTAGAATTTATTTTTAAAAATCCTTTTAATTCTCTGAATCCCCTAAGCAGTAAGCTAGGTCCTCCTTGGGAATCCTTTACTTGCTGGGTATAAATTAAAGATTTTGTATGATGCATTAATATATTTGCAAAGGCAACTTATTAAACATTTGCAAGGCACCCTATGGGATTATTTTGTTCTCTGATAACCAAGGAGAAAACTCTCTAAACCCCCTAGACAGGAAGACTAGTCTCCCCTCAGAGGAGCCAGCTGTGTTGAAGGAGTATAATGCCATAGTTGCACAGCAAATTGGTCAAGCCACAAATGATGATTCTTCTTCATTTGGCAACAGCCGTACTGCTCTCCCATTCATTCTCTGAGTTGAATGCTAGATCTCTTTGAAAGTGACATTTCCTATCAATAATTAAATTCTTAATCCCTTGGCTTGAAATAGTTAATAGTCCTTCCAGAGAATTCTGCATGTCTTGTTGCTCATTTGGGGGCCTTGTTGGCTTTGATAACTAATGGATTTTTGTTCTGAATTTGCAGAAATGGCTTCTGATATCCCTGGATCAGTGACTTTGCCTGTTGCCCCCATGGCAACAGGGCAGGTGAGAATGACAGGAGCCATGCCTGCTAGAGGAGGAAAGAGGCGTTCCGGGTAAGCAACTGCAATATTTCAAGGTCAAATTCACACTGGTAAATGTCACTCAACCCTGATAGCCTTCATGCTGGGGGCCTGTCTGAGAAATCAATTGGGTTCTCTTTTCTTCTAGAATAGGAGCTCAGCAGTTTGCCTTAGGAATGCTGAGATTTTTGTAAGTTAAAGTAACATGCACATGACTGCCCATGTAAGTGATTGTGAATTCTACCCAAACTGATGAGAACTCTGTCCTTGGGAAAATCTGCTTCTGCATCCTGCTGGACTCTAATTAAGCCATTTAATAGGCACTCACTTGTCTGCAGTGACCTCACTGGGGATGAGCAGTCCTGATCATAAACACAAAGGGAAGGCAGTGACTAATTTACATTTCTTAGTGTGGCTTGTGGTGGGCTGAAAAAGAAAAAAGCCTCTGCAGCAAATACCTCCCCTTTGTTTTGAAATCAAGCTTTGTTGGCACTTGATTTCATTTCAGGAAAGTTAACGTTGATCACCTCCATTTCGTAGGGTCTGCAGACTGTAAGGATCCTTTTGGGTTCTGAGTACCTGGGTTTAAATCCTAGCTATAGTCTTTATAATAAGTGACCTTGGGTAAATAGTTTCTCTTTTCTTGGCCTCAGTTTCTTCATATGTAAGATGAGAGGGCTGCACTGGGTGCACTTCTAAGACCTCTTTCCTTTCAGAATCTATGTTTCAATGTTCTCTGTCAAAAGAATATATGACATTTGTTTTTGAAATCGCTAAGGTACTGAAGTATTATCAAGCTTAAACTTCAGACATACTCTGGCTCTTAGTCCTGTTGAAAAGGTGCATGTTAATCAGATGATCTGGGTGGTGAATAGTAAGTGGGAATGTTTGTAGGATAATTAATTATCCACAATTCATTTGTGGTTACTGCAGAAGAATTGGTTTTTTTCCTTTTTTCTTCCCAGTCACATTTGTTAAGTGCCTACTATGTGTCAGGCACTCTACTGAGCGCTGGGGATACAAATACAGAGAAAGAGACCTTGCCCTCAAGCTGCTTATAGTGTAATGGGAGAAGACAATACACAAAAGACAAAAGAAGCTGAAAAGGGTGAGAAGGGAAGGTGCCCAGCATGGGCACCATGATGGAGATATCCAACAAAATCTAGCCAACTGGGATAGAAGAGATGGCTGGTCTGGGCACGTCCCATAAGTGGAGAGTTGGGGAGGAGCTTTTTGCTTCATCCTGTGGTCAGAGAGGTCACTCATGAGGTCAGAGAAGCAGAGAAAAGCAGGGGACACTTTCAGTGCAGTTCATTCATGATCCTGTCAGGGAAGTAGGTGCATTGCTCACAGTTAACCTGTGAACCAGAGTCAGGTCATAGGTGGGGCAGGATGGGCCAGGGTGGTTGTGTGCCACCTGTTATAGTCATCGGTTTAAGGACTGAAGGCACTCACCTTTATGCTGGTGATCTGTCTATTGAGCTTGACTTGACTGTTTCCCTTACTTCTCTTAGTTCTGATGTCCTGTATCCTGATTTTTGCCTTCTTCACATATTAGAATTCTCATAGGATCATTGATTTAGAATTGGAAAAAACCTTTGAGACCATCTGGTCCAACTCCCTCTTTTTACAGATAAGGAAACTGAGGCTTGGAGAAGTAATTTGCCTAAAGTTACACAGCTCGTCAGTGCAGCCCTAACTCAGCATCACTTCTTCCTCAGTCCCCCCACCCCCCAGTCCCCAACCAGGAAGGTGTTGGCACCTGTGAGTCTCAGCCAATCTGGCGACCTAACCCTAGTTCCTGATTGCCCTCTTTGCTTGATGATTTAATGTAGTATTATTGGCCATTCCATAGTAATTCAGTTGAAAATACTTGACCCCCTTTATCTGATAAGGTCATATAAAAATCATTTCTTGGGCGTGGTGATAAACTTAAAAGGCTATCCATAGCTATAGCTGAGACCTAACTTCTGTTTCTCCTTAAGAGCTTCCAAAAAAGCAAAAATTGAAGAGAATGCCAGAGAAAGAAGACAAAGGGAATCAAGGGAAGAATCAATTCAAGATGAAAAGAAATCCCAAGATGGAACTAGCTTATAGAATAATGGTAGATCCCAATTGCCTTATTTTTAAAAATCACATTAAATGCTAATTCATAGCTTCATGATTCATTTTTTCCCCAAGGAATACCTTACCGTGACTCTTGGCTATATTTTCCCACCTTTTCTCTGCCAGACCAGAGAACTTAGGCTCTTAAAAGTTCTGTTTTGATAAATTTTCCATAGCCTCATCATCTAATAGTAAAGCTGTCCCAAACAAGCCAACACGCTTATATGAGTTTAATTTTGTTGAGTCTTTAAAATCTACTCTACTTAGTACAATAGTCTAAATATAAAATATCAGAGCAGAAAGGGGCCTTAGACAACATAAAGTTTTATGTTTTCATTTAATAGCTAAGGAAACTGAGTCTCAGAGACGCAAAGTTTTCTAAGTGACATGGTGGCAAATCTGCCACTAGAACCCAAGCTTCCTTATTCTTAGTCACTTGCTTTTCTGTTTACATTCTGGAGAAACATGTCACTCAGATAAATAACACGAGAGAGGGAAGAGAAAATTTTTCTATGCTTAGTTAATGTTTTACATTAGGCTGAGGGGACAGTGCATGTCCATTATGGGAAGGAGAAACAGGGAAAAAAGCTGATCCACAGACAGGATCAAGAGTCCTCCCCGTTCTTCTGCCTGGTCGTCATACTGTGACTTATTTATTTATGGATTTCAAAGCCAATAGAAATATTTCTTCTCAGTTTGGATTATCTGTCTACCGTGAAGGGTCGATTATACTTCTGATAGAGCTTTGACCTTGATGAAAATCTTGTGCGAACTATTTACACCCCTGTGTTTGCCATTTAGAAGACATAGTAAAGGTACGTCGATTTTAGACTCCATGTAGACTTATTAGAAAGGTATTAATGCAAGTAACTTAAAACGTCCTTTCTCAACCTTTCTAATTTCAGTGGATGATGCCTATGTTGGAGGTAGCTTCATTGCACTTGGTGCCAGATGAAGGGCTGGGCATTTTTTTAAAAAGTTAATTTCATCACAATTATGCCCAAGCTCCTTTGGGGCGCTTGCAGACCTTAGCCCCTCTCCACTGCTCCAAAATTAGAGGTTTCTTTCCCGATGGATATACTCAATTTAAGCACTCATTTGCTGAAATGTTTGATTTGATTTGTACTTGCAAATGAGCTCATTCAAACACTGAAAATATATGCCATAGTAAAGGCATTTTACCGTTGGTTTATAGACACATCAGACTGGTTTTTGATTCCTTCTTTACTGCAGTGGCAAATTACGTGATAAATTACGTGATAAGAATAAAAACTGCGGTTGTTACTGATATTATTTGAAATTAAACATCTGTGCTTGCATGTTTTTTGTTAGGGTGTCAGTGGAGTCTCACCATAACCAATGATACGTTACTGAACAACAATTAGTTATAAAGATCCTTATCCATCATATCTCTGCAGATTAAATTTTTTTTTTTTTTGCTTTTTGGAGGGGGAGAGGACAGGGCAGTTGGGGTTAAGTGACTTGCCCAAGGTCACATGACTAGTAAGCGTTAAGTGTCTGAGGCCGAATTTGAACTCAGGTCCTCCTGAGTCCAGGACTGGTGCTTTATTCACTGTGCCACCTAGCCACCCCGCAGACTAATTTTCAACCCAGAAGTGCCTTACTTGAGATCATTCTCATCAATAGTGAAGTAATGGAATAAATTTCCAGGCAACCTCATCCATTAATTGTATTACATTTTAAAGTTGAATAAAAAAAGACTTAAAAGTCACATTTTGATTCATTGCCTTTATTATCTTAGTTCATTCTAGATTATAAAGACGTATGAAAAGACACACAAAATGAAGGATGGTTTGTTGGGACCTTTTAGAGCTAAGGAAATAAGCATAGCTCATTTTTGCTGTATTTTAAATTAAGAATTTAAAATGGAGGCAGAAGACACTATCTGGGCCCACAGATTTCTGAAACATCCTTTGTTCTATTGTGTGAGCTTCTTCTGATGTGCTGCTGACATGCATTCTGCCCTGAATGAATAGGCAATCTTGTGTTTTGGTTACAGGTGACTTGTTTGGAGGACTTTAAAAACTCTGTATTATCTCCTGAATTCAGCTTCCACTCTGCACTCATTAGTAAGATAGAGACACTGCTTTTTCTTTTCCCATTTATAATTCAGTCTGATTCCCTGGGATTTTTGATGACTGTAAAGAACTTTGGGTCCAGGCAATGGTACTATCCTTGCTTACGCCAACAGTGAGTCATGGGTGACTTGAGCACACGTAGGACTCAAGCTGTAACACTTCGTTCTGGTACCAATGCAAAGAGCTCCATTCTTCTAATTTAGAAGGCTATGGAGTAGCCTTAACATTTCAAAAAACCTAATCGTGGACATTGAGGATGAATATGACTGCACTTTAAAAATAATTCTATCAGGGCTAATTTAAAATTTATATAATTACTTATTATTAATAATACATATTAACCCTTTGTATTATGTGACATTTTGATAATAGCACAATTATAGAGTTTAAGGTTCCCTTTGAGGTTCCCAAAATATTTTTGTCACGGCCATGTGAGGTCATTAATTCAAATATTGTCACGTCCATTTTACAAATGAGGAGAAAGATCAAAAGAGTCCAATCCTTAGAGTTTAGTAGTACCATCTATTTTTCTAATGATTTTGGTACAGTTTTGCTAGCTCTAAAGTTAATTATCCTTGTTTGCCATAAAGGCTTCGGTTTCCCATAATGACCACGGGAGGGCAGTATATCTCTACTGAATTTTTGTTTGGAGATTTAATCTTTTATTATTATTATTATTATTATTATTTTTGGTGATGTCTTTGAGTGAAGTATAATTTTTAACAAAGCAGTGATGACAACCACTACATGCAGTAGAAACTATTTTCACTGTAGTTTCACTCTTTAAAAACTTGTGTCTGGCCATGTTTTTAAACAAATAACCACTTTCATAACGCTTTTTCCCCCCATATGTAGTCAGACTTCTTCCAACCTTTCTTTGTTAGCTTTTACTCTATCTTAAGTCCTC
>CM053582.1:483131582-483170537 GCA_028627135.1 Pseudochirops cupreus
GTTGCCTGTTCAGAGGCACTCTGAATTATTAGTCCATTAACTTTCATAAAGCATTGGATGTGTACAGTATGTGAATTAAAACAAATTTTCAAAATAATAATGGGTTATAATAGTTTGTACTGATAAAAGCTAAAAGAAAACCCCTCCAGATTTTAGTGTTCCTTTTTGTCATATAGAATTAAGTAAAGACCTAGACAAATTAATTTAAGTAATTAATTAAATTAGTAAGCAGACAGTTTGGGTCACTCAGGTCAAAAAAAGATTATTATTTTTTCTTAATAGTTTGGTGCATCCTAATTATTGCCTTAAATCTCATTTTTTTGCCTAGGCTTTTAGGTATTACTGAGGATTTTCATGCAATGAATTGATATACTTTGAAGTAATTATTTTCAAACTTTCCTCTTTAAAAAAACAGCTTAAAGTTGTATAGATTATAAAACATCTATACAAGGATGTTGAAAAATAGTATTATATGTGTTTATATGTATGTAATACGTCCAGGTTATACACATATATAATTGTACAAATCGTCTACAGCATATTATCTTCCAAATCTGTTGGGATAAAGGAAACACCTCAAGTGGACACTGATTCAAAACCATCTGTGGTCTGGTTGCAGAGACCTCCTTAGGAGATTACCATTGCCTCGATGCCTTAATTTTTCATTGAAAACTCACGTTTGTGAGTACAGTGTGACCTGAGCCATATTACCTCTTCTCACCTAAATGAACCTCACTGAAAGGCACGCCCCTGGCCAGTACCTGTGGCAGGGTGGCAAGACTTCGTTGTCTTTATGTCTTCAGTGACAACGCAGTGACTTTACTTTCAGCACTACAAAGGCTAGGGTTCAGTTTGGATTACTCCTTCCAGTGCTAAAGTAGAATTTTACCCAGTCAGATAAAGGCTCACCAGAGGTCTTGCTTTTTCAGAATGGACTTCGATGATGAAGATGGTGAAGGGCCCAGCAAATTTTCGAGGTGAGTTATTTTTTTTTAATACTTTAAATGAGCCTCTTCTGCCAGGTAGGACCAGCACACGTAAATGAAGACTTAAGCCCCAGTTATATGATGCCATTCGTTCTCTGCATCTCGGACGTATTACTTTTTTTTCTAATTTTTCTTTTGTTTTATCTTCTGGTGGGAGTGTTTGCATAGGCCAGTTTTTAGTCACATGGCTGCCTGCTGAGTGATTGACACAACTCTTAAGTCTCACAACCTATATTATTTAAAGAGATTAAGTGACATAAGTAATTAGCTGTCTTTCATTTTAATTGACAAAAATTCCGTTCAAATTGACTCTTTTTTTATACTTTTTACAAAGGTCAAGGATTATAGTTTAAATATCTCAGGAGGAGGCATGTTTTTCTACCCTTGAAAATGAGGAAAATGTTAGACACTGAACTTGCTTTCCTCTAAAAAATAGAACATCATGCTGTCAAGTAACTCATGACTCTTCTGTGGAATGTCTTCTATAAACAGAGATCTTTTTGAAATTAATGGCAATTTGTCTACGACATGGGCTTTTAAAATAGAGTATTATGCCCTGTTTGGGGCTTAGCATTTATAATTAAATTGCATTTTGGTATTTTTAGCTAATTTTGTTAGGTTTATATGTATGTATTCCTTAAAGTATGTGATTTCATTTAGAAGAGGCAGTGTGGTGCAGTGGGTAGAGGCCTTGGTCCTGGAGTTCAAGTCTGTTCTCTGGCACCTATCAGCAGTGTGGTCCTAGGCAGCTCACCTAACCTCTGAGTGCCCCAGGCAGCTCTCTGAGACTTTAAGTTGAGGAGAAGGTGATTTTCAACAGTGGTAGAGAGAATTCCTCACTGGGAGTTCCAAATGTCAATGAAATCATAGGTATGATATTTAAAAAATACTCACGTATGCTGGGATAGAAAAGTGAGAAGATGGAAGACAACTTTATTGTTCATGGATCTTCATGGAAGACCTGAGTTCAAATTTGACCTTAGACTTCATACTAGCCATATGACCTTGGGCAAGTCATTTAACCTGTTTGTCTCAATGTCCTCGTCTGTGAATGGGGATGATAATAGCACCTAGCTCTCAAGGTTATGAAGATCTTTTAATATAATATTTGTAAAGTGCTTAGCCCTGTGCCTGGCACATGGTGAGTGCCATATAAATGCTAGTTATCATTATTATTATTTTTATTAAAGTTTTGGTAGCAAATTTAGAAGTTTTGAGCAGAAGACAAACTGTTTTGTTAAGGTATGAGAATAGTTTAGCCTTATACTTAGCTGTGGTAAGATATTTCCTCTTCTTCTCTTCCTCCCCACCCCCATCTCAGTGACAGGCAGGGCCACTTATGGACTCAAGAAATGTGTGAACCAAATGAGAGAACCAGTAACTGACCAAAAAAGCAAACAAACCAACAACATGCATAAGCTTTCTGTGCGTTCTTCTCCAAACCGAGGAGTCCTAATTGGATTAATTCCTTTCTTTGTTTAAAAAAAATCCATTTTAGAAGTATAATTTGGAATGCTAAGTGTGTTCCATTTCAGGTGCTAAGCTACTACTACTACTACTACTACTACTACTACTACTACTACTACTACTACTACTACCACCACTATCACTGCTGCTATTGCTGCTGCTGCTACTACTACTACTTCTACTCCTCCTCCTCAACACTTAGAGCTTTACAAAATTTCTTCCACCTCTATTGTCTCATTTCTGTCCCACAAAAACTGTATGAGGTGGGCAGAGTATTACCTCCACTGTTACCTCCAATTTATTAGTATAAAAATACTATCACCTCCAATTTACAGATGAGGAAATTGAGATACTGAGAGTAAGTGACTTTCATAGATTACACAGCTAGTAAGTAGCTTAGCAGAATCTCAAACGTCCATCTTCTGACCACACATTCAACACCTATCCCACTATGTTCATAGCTGACCTGCCTAAGTATTAGGTGGCAATCCCAAGAGCATTATTCTGATTCTAGCTCCCTAAAGAACTCAAGAGTATCCCATTGCTGAGATTATGAACATTTGATGGAGTTTGTTATGGCAGCCTTCATTAACTGGATACTGATCCATAGCCCACTTAATTTCTTTTCACCCAAAGCAGCAGATCCTTTAAGGAACTGAAGCTTTCCTTTCTCCCTTTTTGCCATTGGAACAGATTTCATCTCACAGGTGTTTAAAATGGGGTAGGAGGATGAGTCTAATATAATGAGCCTGTTATTTATGTGTGACTTATGGAAATCAGTCTCTTAATACAGATCATCTGAGGATGCCTTGGTAACATTTGCCTTTTTTTTTCTAGATACTGTCCTTGGTAAGGGAAGTCTTCTTAGTATAATATTGTCAATAGGTCCTTTTCATTTAAATATATGCTTGAGTAAGGGATCCCACACTTAAGTCACTGGAGCACAGCCTCAGATTTGGGTGAAATCACAGATGTGAAAAAGAACATCAACATCTGGTCTGAAGCTCTTGTAGTTCCTAGTCAAAATAAATATGTAACTTTTCAGCAATGAAAGATTCTTAAAATTTCAATAAAATGTGTGCATCTGCACACTTAAATTTTGTAACATATAACTGCATACTGGTGAGGAGTCTTTTTATCTCTATATTCAAAGTAGCCTTGAAAATTGGTGTCCATCTATATATACCTCTTTTTGTTTTTCTGTCATTGTTTTTGAGAGAAAATTCTTACCAGAAGTAACTGTGTTCCGGTTCCTTCTTAACATGATTTTCCTTTAGATAACACTTGTTGATCTCAGGAGATCATGAATGGTGGAGTCCAAGAATTTATACTTTTTCCCCTGCAAGACATGAGGATCAGAGAGATGGAGAATGACCTTTAGCAGGAAGGGTCAGTGTCAGCAATAAAATGACACTGTGGTCATATCTACAAAGTGATCAAATAATTTAGTAGTAAAAGTATAGAATCTCATAAATTTCCATTCTGTTCATGAGTCAGTCTGTCTCTAAATATTTCTGGTCTAGGTTTAAAGCTATGCAATTATGAACTGCATCTGACTGAAAAATGCTTGCAGTGTTTTCTCTTTTGTAGGTTTGAATTTGCAAGGTTAGCAAGTATGAAACTTTTTTCCAAAGATGGAAAAGTCTTTATGGAAAGGGGCCTGTTTTTATTCCTCTCTGTATCATATTACCCATCTCATTTTCCCCCCACCCCAGAACCCAGCACAGTCACCTCCACAAGGCAGTCAGTAAATACTTGTTGAATGAATGAATGTCAGAAGCTAGGTGCTACTGTGCTGTGCAGAGTCATAGGATCATAGAATTTAAAGCCAGAAGAGACGCAAACCTTTCTTCTTAAAGAAGAAACTTGGGGCAGTTAAGTGATGCAGTGAGTAGAGCAACGGCCCCGCAGTCAGGAAGATCTGAGTTCAAATTTGATCTCAAATACTTGATACTTAACTAGCTGTGTGACTTTGAGTCACTTAATCCCAATTGCCTTGCCTTCCCCCATCCCCCCCCAAAAAGAAGAAGCTGAGAACAAAGGAAGTTAAGTGACACATCCAAGGTCATACAAGTCATAAGTAGTGAAATCAATAGAAGATTTGAATCCAAGTCCTTTGACTTCCATCCTATTGCTCTTTCCATGATACCAGGGAAGAAAGATCCTGAATTGGGAAACAACTTCTATATTTCTAGAGCCCAAGAAACCAGTAGGAACATATTACATCCTTGCTCAATAAAACTCAAGTAAGATGACCAAGGGAATTCTGATGTTGCCCTCAGTAGTAGCAGTTTAGAAAGACACATTTGCATTTTGTTGACATAAAGGGCCAAGCATTAAACTGTCATCAAGAGAAGACTGATGCTTCTCTGGAGAGTCCTTGATGATTGCCAATATTAGTTCTTGAGGGAATATCTTTAAGTCCAAAAGAGTCAGCTTTGCTTTTTAAAACTGGGTGATTTGCCAAAGAGGCATTCTTGGCTTCTTAAAGATGCAGCACTGTTCCTTGAATTGTCTTTGATTCATAGTCTTCTATGGTATCTCCCGGTTATCCTTTGGGAACGCTTGTTCCCAACACTCAGTGTTAAAAGCCAAGGGAGCATACCTTAGACTTTAGGAAAGCTGATTTTTAAAATTTGAACTAGTAGTTGTGATACTATGACCAGAGATTCTAAAAAGGAATACAATTCATAAGAACTGATTATTTGTAAAATAAAATTCTAACTATAAAATCGTAAATAACCCGGTGAGAAAGAAAAGGTGGAAAGAGGGTCAGATAAACAAGGAATAATTCAAAAGCATGTCTCAAAGCTATGAGAATACTATTAGAAAGGATAGATCCCAGAATGAGCTGAGGCTTACAATAGTTCTAAGCATAAGGAAAGGAGTGGAAGGGAAGGAGAAGGATTTGGAGTTTAGGTTGTTGCTGTTGATGGTGGTTTTTTGTATGCCTGTGTCTGAACTGGGAAGAACAAAAACAACAGCTAAGACAAAGAATCCAGAATTGCTCATCACCTGTATGGTTCTAATTTTCTCCAAGAAGCTAGGTCTTCAAAATGAAAAAGGTCGAGTAAAAGTACATAAAAAGAATCATAGCCCATCTAGGTGAGGATAGAGCAAGAGAACCCTTAAAAGGAATTCAGAGCCAGTCTTGGTAATGTTCAGTAAATTTTAGAGAATGGCGGAGATATCAAGAAACATGACAGATATCTAGGTGTATCTTAGGAATTATAGACCAGTAGGTTTCATTTTAGCTTGCAGAATTCTGGATTAACTTCTGTAAATGAAGGTTTGTGAGCATTTAAAAAAAGAAAGTCATATCATAGGGAGGCATTATGATGGGAGCCAAAATAAATTCGACAAACAGAATTATTTTAAACTAACCTGATATTCGGCACTGGTACTTCCCTTTTTGCAGTAAATTGGTAAACATTTATTAAATGCCTTCTATATGCCAGACATTGTGTTTGGCAGAGGAGACATAAATAGAAAAGTGAAATAGTCCTAATCTTCTAAGAAGTTACATCTATTTTTTTCCCCGCTTTTTTGGAAGGGAATGACAGGGCAATTGGGTTTAAGGGACTTGCCCAAGGTCACATGGCTAGTAAGTGTTAAGTGTCTGAGGCTAGATTTGAACTCAGGTCCTCCTGACTCCAGGACCAGTGCTCTATTCACTGTACATCTATTGGGGGGAGAACTATTCTCTTTCTCTCTCTCTCTCTGTCTCTCTCTTTCTCTCTCTCTCTCTCTCTTTCTTTCTCTCTCTCTTTCTCTTTCACTCTCTCTCAGTCTCTCTCCATATGTGTGTGTGTATATACATATATATATATATGTAAATTATATGTTCTCACACACATATATAATGATTGGTTTGAGGTCATGGAAGGAAGAGACTTCACTAACAACTGAGAGAATCAGAGAAGGCATTTTGAGGGCAGTCTCACTTGGGCTAAGCCCCAAAGAGAGCTATGGCTTCCAAGAAGAAGAGATGAGGGAACGTATCTGAGGCACATGCTAAAACATGGAGGGTAGAGATGAGCAATAGAATGTTCTGATAGGGGCAGAGCCAAGATGGTGTAGTAGAAACAGAATGTTCTGATACAGAGAGACTGCATAGGGGAAGTTTGGCTTAAGCATAGAGTTCATGACAGAGAAAATCATGTATAATTAGCCTAGAAATATAGGTTTGAGCCAGACTTTGAAGGGCATTAAATGTCAAATGGAGAAATTTGTTTTTTATCCTAGAGTCAGTGGGCAATTTAGGGAATGATATTATCTAATGAAAACTTTAGGAATATCAGTTTGGTTGCTGTATGGAGGATAGATTAGAGAAGGGAGAGATTTGAACTCAGGAGAATAAATAGATCACTGCCAAATGACTTAGTAAAAGGTCTCACCAAAGGAGAGGTGATCAAGGCCTCAGCATGGCTGTGGTGTGAGTGGAGAGAAGGCAATGGATGTAAGAGATGCAAAAGTGGTAGACTCTCAGTTTGTTATCTGATTGGTGGGGGTTGGGGGTGAATAAGGGTAAAGTTATTGTTTTAAAGGATTTTGACATGTCTTGCCAGAACTTTGGCTTGGTGAAATAAGGAGCAAAGGAGGGGGGGCTGACTTGGCCTTGAAAGGGGAGGGAGAAGAGAATTTATAAACTCTAGCTCTCTTCCTCCTCAGAAATAAGCTTAGTGGTAATGGGAAGTATTTGATCCAAAAAATTTCTCCCCCACCCACTTGAATTTCACCAGCATCACATTGTGATTAACAAGTGAACACTGAGAAGATTAACTTTATTATGAATTAATTGAAGTGACTTGTTTCCACAAACCTTAGCAGAGCAGAGGGAATAGGAGTTTTGATTGGTGATAGTGGTGAAGCAAAATGAGCAAAATATGAGTTGGAATATGAGGCTCCTATGGAAGATGCTGAAGAGAGGAATTTGGGCAACCAGAGGACAACATGACAGTCTGGGATATCTGAAATTGTTCAGAAGAAGGAACTATGAAGGATGGAAGAAGGAACTAGAGGAAGATGTTTTAATTGTCTTCAAGTATTTAAATGATTTTCCTGTTGAAGAGAGACTAGCCTTGTTCTGTGTGAGCTTAGAGAAGGCAGAATCTGGGGCAGTGGGTGGAAGTTGTAAAGATTAAAATTTTTGGCTTGGCATCAACAGGTGGAGCTGTCCAAAACTGGAAGGACTGCCAAGAGAGGCACTGGATTTCCCCCCCTTGGAGGTCTTTGAGCACAGGCTAGATACCTATTTGGGGCATTTGGCATAGTGACCATTCCTTTTGTGTGTGAGTTGAGCTAGATGGCTGCTGATGCCCCTTCCAACCATCAAATTCTGTAAAACTGAGGATCATAGAAAGGGCACAGAAGTGTACGTGCTGCACAACATTCATGTGCAGAGCTTAGTGTGAAATTTGGCAGCCTTACTCACATTCACTTTCATGAAACACTGTTCCTTGGTCCTAGCCTCTTGCCAAGGGAATCAGTTCAGTTTTGTATTCTCACAGCATTTATCTTGACTTGATCACACATCCTGTCCCCTGGTGGTCCAGCTATATATTTATCTGATATAACAGTTAACAGTGATGAACTTTTCATCTTTGGGAAAAAACCCAGTCTGTACAGTTTACCTTTGTTTCACCAAGGAGGAATTGTCCCTTGCAACTTTATTATAATACTTTTCCACTAGTAAAACCTTGGCAGATTTCTCATATATCTCGATTCCACCCTTTTGGTCCTTAAGTTGTATTAGGACAACTAGAAAGGGCATGTTCTGTGGTGCCTGATGAAGGTGGAGGTCAAGAACACCAGGTCTCCTTTGTGGATTAGGTAACTGTGGAGATCTGAGGTAGGGCAGAAAACCCTTTCAAAACTGAACAACACAGGAGTGCATATCCTAGTATCTGGTAGGGAAGAAATGACTTCAGAGAAGCAAACTTAAGGGTAAGTTACTAGAACTTTTCCCCAAGTCATTCATATAATCTGTCACCAGACAAGATGGTGTCTGAGCTTTGGCCGTTTAATCAGATCTTGTTGTCTGTCTGCGTAATCAACTGAGTCAGTAGCTCTGCCATGCTTATTCACTTAATTATTCTTTTTCCTCTAAAAGAACTACTTTCTACATCAATAAAGCAAGACTATTATTAATCCTATCTTTTTAAAAGAAGGTTACAAATGCATTAGCAGATTGAGAGATAACAGATAAAATAAGGTTCTTATTTAGTGTCTTTTAACAGTAGTCATAGCTAATTATCAATCACTACTAATACTTGGTTTCTTTCCAAACATCTTCTAACTCAATCTGGACTTTTCTTAAAAATCACAAGACATTTAGGCACATAAATGCGGCTCTTTGATCCTCTCTGGCAAACCCATGTCAATGTCTTTCCTAATAGCTATTCAAGTTGCTGTTGTTGTTGTTGTTTAACTCCACAGAACATCTCTCCAACTTAATAAGAAAGAAAGATATTAAGTTGTACTCTCATTGCCAATGGCTCTGTGGCTTCCTTCTCCCTCCTTCTTTTGGTTTATGGCAAAGTTGAAAAAAAAGAAAAGAAATCCCATTCCAGTTGAGTGACACTGGTCTGTGGAAAACCCCATGTAAGGTTTTTGCAGTTGGCTTTCTCCCATTCACAGCTGGCTTCTCCATCTCAGCTTCCCTGTTTGAGGAGAAGTTCTGCAGGTTCACCCTCTCTTTTTTTGATCAAAGCCCTGCATCTGCTTAGACCTGGTAAAACAATATGGTCATAGCTCTGGCTTCTTCTTATATTCTGGCCTCAGATGAAGATTTAGGAGTTAGGAAAATCTCATCCTGTACCAGAGCTTAATGTCTCAGAACACATTTAAGTAAAACAGGGCACATTTTAAAATCAGAAATATCAAAAGATTTCTTTATAGTGTGCATGACCTCTCTCTGGTCTGGTATAGTATTTAAATCAAAATCTCAGTAAAAACCACACCCAGTGTCTATTACTTCCTGGCGTAAGAGGAATATTTTAAAGGCATATGCAAGTATACATACATATTCATAGACTCATAGATTTTTAGAAGCAGCCCCTAGAGATCACTTTATCCAACCCCCACATACATATGTATATTGGTAACCAAAGCATCATTTTAAAAACTGTACTGAACATTTCTTAGTTTGGCAGTAGATTCACATTTAGTAGATCATGTGTTAAACTTGTTTGGAATCACTTAGTGTATCTCCAAGGGAAAAAAAAATTTTCTATTAATGAGCCAAGTTTTCAATGACTTAACTTTTTTTCCCCTTTATTTCTGTTTTATAGGCAGCTGGTGTAGAGAGCCAGCCTAGAAACCAGGAGGACCTAAGTTCACATCCTTCTTCTGACACATATTCACTGTGAAACCCTGGGCAAGTGACTTAACTTCTCAGTGTTCCAGACAACTCTCTAAGACTAGAACTTGAAGAGATTGTGCTGACCTGCATTGGTACAGGAAATTTCCTCACAAGAGAATTCCGGATACCAATGAAATCATAGGTCCCAGTCCTTACCCCTCTCCTCTTTCTACCTTAATACTTTTTTTCTTGATGACAAATGTCTTATTTGCACATGTAAGCATTTTCTAGCCTTCTGCTTTGCAGTAGCATTCTAGTTTTGATCTATTCCTTTGAATTTACAACCATATTTTGTTTGTAGGCATGGTGATGTTCAAAACTCTGGGGATAAGGAAAAATTTGCAAGGTAGGCATGTTCTGCAGAGATCTGCTGAGAGGGGACTTGTCATATCCCAGAATAGTCAGTCTATGCAACTTAGCTTAGATAGCTGCTTATCTTCTTCCTAGGTGGGAACATGTACCAAGTATTTCTGATGCAGAGAGCTTGGTGAGGTAGGAAAAAGAGAAATCAAACATTGTGGCCTTTTTAAAAATTTGACTTGAGTTGGCCAATATCCCTTTAGTGGGAGGATAACCTTAAAGAGCCTTTTGAAAAGAGTAGTGTTCCTCTGTGGCTATGTCTGCATGATGTGCCATCATATATAGCAGGAGGCAGTAATTTTTTGAGGTCTTCTGCAGACCTTGTATTCTTAAATCTGTACAGTACTTTTAACTTATAAAACAGTATTAGTATTTATGAGGGAGGAGATAAATAATTAGATAGAGTAAGACCCTCAGTATAATTTTGGGCAACCAATCACTAAGTACTTGGTCTACAGATCTGCCCATAATATATAGCAGATGGCATCCATCTGAAGACCTGTGGATGAAATATTTTTAATGGAAAAGTCATTTCTTATATTAAAAAGTCAACTCTTATGTCCATCTACTCTTGCTGATTTTTATCTAAAATTTCTAGCTCTTTTCCAGTCTAATGTATGGCATTTGCATGATAGCAAATGGATATTCAAATTTGACCTCCTACACTTACTATTGGTGTGTCCTTGGACAAGTCATTTGAACTCTGTGGGCCTCAGTTTCCTCATCTTTAAAATATGGGAGTTGGAATAAATGATATTAGGTAGTATAAATATTATTGTTTCCATTTTAGAAATGATGAACCTGAGGTTCTAAGGTTAAGTGACTTGTTAAGTTGATTCGTTCTACCACACTTTGTTTTCATGAAGTTGTGTGAGACTTGACTGAGTATAGGAAGATATCTTCTCATCTCTTCCAATTATCACCTTGTGAAATTTTGCTGTCACCATATTTATAAAGGTTTTTACTGTTTTGGCATATTCCCTCTTCCTAAGCCCCCCTGGATAGTATGTCTACAGTTTTAACAAATAACCACTAGATGGTGACCTTGCCCATTTTTTAAAAAGCCTACTTTGTCCATTCAGTTTGAAGTCTATTTTTCAAGTGAACATTTTCATATTTTACTTTTCTAATTATATGTAATAACAATTTTTTTAACATTCTTTTTTTAAAAAAAGTTTGATTTTCAAATGCTCTCCCTTTCTCCTTTCCTTCCCCACTCCTTGAGAAGGCAAGTAGTTTGATATAGATTATGTATGTGCAGTCATGCAAAACATATCTTCATGCTAGTCAAGTTGCAAAAGAAAACACAGATCAAAAAAGAAAATAAAGACAGTTTTAAAAAGTGTGCTTCGATCTGCATTCAGATTTCACCAATTCTTTCTCAGGAGGTAGATGGCATTTTTCATCATAAATCCTTTGGGATTATCTTGGATCATTGTATTACTGAGAACAGCTAAGTTACCCACAATTGATCATTGTCCGTTGTTGCAGTTACTGTGTACAATGTTTTCCTGGTTCTATTCATTTCACTTTGTATCAGTTCATGTAAGTGTTCTCAGATTTTTCTAGAAACATTCTGCTCATTATTTCTTATAGCACAACAATACTCCATCATAATCACATACCACAATTTGTTCAGCCATTCTCCAATTGATGGGCATCTCCATAATTTCCAATTCTTTGCTACAACAGAAAAAACTGCTATAAATTTTTTGTTCATATAAAGTCCTTTTTCTTTTTATCTTTTTGGGGTTCAGACCTAGTAATGAGGTTGCTAAGTCAAAGGATATGGACAATTTTATAGCCCTTTGGCCATAGTTCCAAATTGCTCCCCAGAAAGGTTGAATTGGTTTATAACTCCACTCACAGTGCATTAATGTCCTCATTTCCCCATATCCCCTCCAACATTTGTTCTTTTCCTTTCTGTCATATTAGCCATTCTGCTGTGTGTGAGGTGGTACCTCAGAGTTGTTTTAATTTGCATTTCTCTAATCAATAGTGATTTAGAGCATTTTTGAAGTCTATTTTAATGAGCTTTCATGAATTCCCTTTTTATCAAGGTATATATGTAACTCAAATGATACTTAATCTTAGAAAATATATTCTCTTTTGAAATCAGAAAAGAAAAGAGACAAAGACTGATATTTAATTGGCACCTTCTTTTGGCTTATTTCTGATTTGCTTAGTTATAATTTATGATTAATATTAGGTTTTTTTCTCAACTCACCATAATTCTTATTTACAGCTACAGGGCATATTACTCCCATCTAGTCTAACTGACTTGCTGGCTGTTCTACGAACACAACATTTTTTCTCTCATCTCCAGTGCTACTTTTGCACAAGTAGTCTTTCATGTCTGCAATGCCCTCCCTCCATACCTCTGCCTTATAGTATCCCTAGCTTCCTTAGCTTCTTTCCTTATGATTACTTGGTATTACTTTATATTAACTTACTTTTGAATGTGATATAATTTCCCAGTAGAATGACATTTCCTTGATGCAAGGAATGTTTTGTCCCCAGCATCTAGCACAGTAACTTGAATATAGTGGATATTTACAGTTAGTAGGCTGTAATGTCATACAGTAGAAAGAGCTCAGGGGTGCCACTCGCTGGCGCACTGAATAGAGCACTGGCCATGGAGTCAGGAGGACCTGAGTTCAAATCCAGCCTCAGACACTTGATACACTTAATAGCCATGTGACTTTGGGCAAGTCACTTAACCCCAATTGCCCTCCGAAAGAAGAAAGAGCTCAGGCTGTCAAGTTGGAGGACTTGGGTTCAAATTCCACCTCCTACACTTATTGCCTATGTAACTTTGGCCGAGTTCCTGGTCTTGAGCTTCCTCACCTGTAAAATGAGAACATTGGCTTGGATTACCTCTCAGGTTCTGTTCAGTTCTAGATCAGTGATCCTATTCATTTTAATTACTGCCCACAGCCATTTGTTTGCTGTTGTCTTCAGTGCTAACAGTCAAGAACCAAGGTCAGTAATGGTGATATTTACACCACAGTTAATAATGAGCCATTTTTATTCCTTATGAGTACTAAAGCTCAGCCTCCTCCTGTGACTTTCCCTTTTTATTACCTCAGTATTAGTCTGGTATCTCCCAGCGTCCTGGTTTGTTTGCTTGAGTTGAGTGTCACATCATTACTTTAACCTGTACATCTTCCTTTCCTATTGCTTCATTCCTGTCTTACATAATTAAGGAGCAACTCCCAATGTCTTGTTTTCCTATGAAGTACAAAAGTGCTAAGTTTCCTTGACTTAGTATAGGATAGAGGAAAGAGGACTGGATTTGTCATTGGAAGCCCTGGGCTCAGGTCCCAGGCACTAACATTTACTAGCTGTGTGACCTTGCAGGTAATATTATGTCTAGGCCTCTTTTTCTTTATGAAATAAAGATAAAAACAGTTATGTTACCTGCCCCCAAAACTGTTGTGAAAATCAAAAGACAAAATGCATATCAAGTAATTTGTCAAACTGTAAAGAGTTGGATATATCCCTTCTTAGACTTTAGGGATCTTTGCTTTTCTTGGTGGGCTGCTCCCATTATATTGACAGACTGCAATCCATCTATGACTTGGGGAATGATATTTGCAACTACTTTGACGGCCAGCTCCTCTGAATTTAGGCAGACTAATCCTTAGACAATACAGGCCATCACACCTTTTGTTAGGTAGTGTCAGGTAGAGCTTGTGCACCACTGGCATAGTTTTTGAGAACCCAGAGTCCAGTGCTGAAGTAAACCATCAGAGAAGGACATTAGTAGAGGTATACAAATATATGCCTTCATTGAATTCTGTATTTAATGGGTAGAGAATTGGCTTTAGAGCCAGGGGGACCCAAGGGCAACCCTGCTCCTTACATGCTGGCTATATGACCCTGATCAAATCACTTAACCTCTCAATGGCAAATCTTAAGACTATAGTTTGTGGAGAAGACACTGACCTTCATCAAAAGAGATTTCCTTTCCCGGGAGTTTACCATACTAATATAATAAGTGCAATCCCTATTCCTGTATGTAAACTATTATTCTTAAATGACATTTCACTATGATCTAGATCAGTGGTTCTCAACCTGTGGGTCACAACCCTTTAGAGGTTGAACAAACATATTTCCGATGGTCTTAGGAACTGAAACACCGCTTCTCTATCCATCTCCAGGTGGGTCCGCCCACATGCAGATACGCCCACATACGTGTATTAAATGGTCGTGGCATTAGGAAGGTTGAGAACCACTGATCTAGATCACATTTTTTCCACCAAAGTACTACTTTTTCCTTGAAAACTGCTCTAGAAATTATCTGCTTTTTTCCATTTCTGCAGTCACATTTCCAGTACTGTGCATTACCTCACTTTAAAACCTACACTGTTGTAACCTACTCTCCACAAGTCTCCTATTTTAAGTCTTGGCATACTTTTACTTAATCTATAATTCTGCTGTTCAAATCACCTTTCTGAGCTAACACTTAGGTTTGATGCTAACACAGCCCACCCCCCATAGCCACTGCACCAACTTTCTAATCATCCTTAAATTTCTCACTATTGTTCAAAGCTGTGGTCTTCCTGCCATCATGCTTTTGTTTTCCTTACTGGAATGTAATTTCTTTCATGTCCTGCTTCCTTCTCCACTTGTCTTTTTTGTCTACTTCTCTGTCTCTATTAGAACCTACCTTAAATTTCATTTTTCATGACTTCTCACCTCATTCAGTAAAAATGGACCATGGATTTCTGATCTCTAACAAATTCAACCAAGAAACCATTCATGCTGTAACTGAGAACTAAAAGATCGAGGTCACAGAGAACTTTTGATTTATAAAAAGATGACCATTAGCGTTTGTCTCATTTCTTTTAGAAAGCAGTCTTCATGATGGCAGCATTACACTTTTTCACACATATTTTTACTTTCTAGTCCGCCTGATATGATCCATTCTGGCTTGTAATTTTGTGCTCCCTCAAAGACTGTACTTTGTGAGCTCTGGGATCTTCATGAAAAAAATTGAGGATTTAGGGTTCTTGGCCCAGAGATCCTGAATTCTGTTCTTTGTGGCATAATATAATAATCGTATTAACAGTGTACATTTGTATAACACTATGCAACTTCATAGCTTACAAAGCACTTTATTCCAACTTTACTAGGTAGAAAAGGTGTTATTATCTCCATTTTACAGATGAGGAAAGAATTTCATACAGAGATCACCTGATGAGTGGGTGAAAATGGCACTTACTTTGCAGTAGACAACAGCAAGAAAAAGGAATTATGCACAAGGCACTCTTCTAGGGCCTGAGGCTACAAAAATGAAATAAGACACCATGTCTGTCCTCAAGGGCCTGAGAGTCTAATGAGGGAGATCCATCATGGATGTAGGAAAAAAAATATGACAAATGGTAGAATACAATCAGTCAAAAAAAGAGACATGAAATATGAAAAAGTTGCTTTCTCTTAGGAGGGGAGACATCAGGAAAAGCTTAGTGGAGGTAGTAATGTCTGATTTGAAGGATTTCAGCAAGTAGAGTAATGGACTAGTGCACAGAAGGCATGAGAAATAGCCTGCACAGAGGCCCAAATCCTAAAGAGTACAGGATGAGGTTAGGGGATTGCTTGTAGTCCAGTTTGAGTAGACCGTAGAGTGTATGACAGGGACTGTTGCAAAAATATATCTGGGAGGGTGGGTGGCACAATGAATAGACTGCTGGGCCTGGAATCAGGAAAACCTGAGTTCAAACCTAGCCTAGGACACTTACTAGCTGTATGACCTTGGGCAAGTCACTTAATCTCTCTACCTCAGTTTCCTCATCAGTTAAATGGGGATAATAATAGCACCGATCTCTCTGGGTTGTTGAGAGGATCAAATAAGATAATTATTGTAAAGCACTTAGCACAATTCCTGGAACATAGTAAGCACTATATAAATGTTAGCCATCATCATCGTCATCATCATCATCGTCATCGTCATCATCATCATCGTCATTACAAACCAGTTTGTGAAGGATCCTAAATTCCCGGGTTAAAAATATACATGTGTATATACATGTATATTTCATTTTAAATATATATTATATATATGCATGTTTTCTACCAATGGCAAGGTGAGACATAGATTATTCTGACAGTTATATGATGGATGGAGTAGAAAACTGAGAGATTGAGGGGAATGCAATCAGCAGTCTGCTACATGAGTTCAGGAAAGAAGTGATGAGGGTTGTACTATGAATGGAGACATGATATATGGAAGATAGAAACAGGATCAATGGAACTTGGCAGTTGATGAGGTATAGAGTATGAAGGGCGAGGTGTGGTTCGGAGCATGGGGGTAAGGGGGGATTTTCAAGGAAGGCACATTTTGGGGGAAGAAGATGAATTTTGTTTTGGGCATATTTTTGGGATAATACAAAGGCAGAGATGTTGAGCAGATGGTTAGAATTGTGGGAATGGAACTCAAGTGAATAATCAACCCTAGCTTTGTAGATTTGTCGGTCATCTGTTCAGGTGATAACCAAAGCTCTGGGAATGGATGAGAGCACTGGAAGAGCAGAGAGCAGGAAAAAATCCCCAGGACAAAGCCTTGGGGGATAAACTATACAGTCAGGGGATAAGAGGGAGAAAATGAACAGAGACTGAGGAAGCAAAGTCAAATTGGTAAGAAAAGAACCAGCAGAGGGCAGTGTCACAAAAGCCCAGGGAGGAAAGGAAATACAGGAGGAGAGTCCACGGTGTCATATCTTCTAGACAGGGCCAAAAAGGATGGGGAATGAGAAATGATTGTTGGACTGGGGAATGAAAAAGGCTTTGGAGACCTTGGAAATAGCACTTTTAGCAGTGATAGGGATATAAGTGTTAAAATGAGTGGGTAGAGAGGAAGTGGCAGTACTACAGTAGAAATATAGAAATTTTGCAGTGAAAAAGAGAGGAAGGATTTAGAATGACAACTCAAGGAGATGATAGCAGAGACCTGGGCCTATTTATAAGCAAAGGGAAAGTAAATAGTACAGAAGAAGAATGGCCCTGGAGGGGACTCAAGGATATGGGAGCAAGGGTACGAGTAGAGGGGTTAGGCAGGGTGGAGGGTTTAGTCTTGGTGGGTTGATAGACTACCTTCTTCCAATGAGATTGAAGCAAAGTGGTATTAAATTGATGGCATTTTGCTTTCACAACATCTCTTCTCTCTACTCATACAGCCATCATACAGCCACCCTTGGATAGGCCCACATCATCTCACCTGGACTATGCTAAGGGCCTTCTAATTGACCTTCCTCCAACTCTTTCATCACATCAATCCATCTTTGACTCAGCTGCCAAAGTGATTTTCTCAAAGCACGAATCTGACCATGTGTCTCCTCTACTCAATATACTTCCATCACTCTGTGTTACTTCCAGTATTAAATATAAATAAAGTACAGCATCATTTAAATCACTTTACAACCTGACTGGCCCCTGAGCACATTTCCAAACTTTTTAGACTTCATTCCCTTCCCCACTCTCTATGATCCAGTAACAGTGTCCTGATTGCTGTTGGTCACAAATGACAGTGTCTCCCAACTCTGTGCATTTGTACTGGTTATCTCCCATGCCTAGAATGTTCTCCCTCCTTATCTCTACTTCCTAGCTTTCTTGGCTTTCTTTAATACCCAACTCAAATCCTGCCTTCTACAAAAGGCCATTACCGATCTCTCCCCACCCCCTGTCACTCTGTGATTACTTTGCACTTACTACATACATACACATATGTGTATATCACTTATATGTGCACATATATGATACATAACTCCTTTCTGTCTTTGTCTCTGTCTCTGTTTCTCTGTTTCTGTCTCTCTCATATGTACATAGTTATTTCCACAATGTTTCTTTCATTAGAATGTAAGCTCCTTGAGAACGGGGTGGTATTGCTTTGCCTTTCTCTGTATCCCCAAGGGCTTAGCGTTGAGAGAGCCACATATTAAGTTCTTAATAAATGCTTGTTGATTTATTGGGATTGAAGGTGTGGAGAAAGAAAGTTAAAGTAGTATTCTCCCACCATGGCCTCATTAAACTTTAAACAACCATATGTGCCGCTCTAGAAACGGACTCCACTGCTGTCTTGCCCTGACTGTGATAGGTGAGCCTTTTAACTTACCTAGCCAGAACCTGGGTCACCAAGCCACTTCCTGCTGCCTGCCCCTCATTCCTCCATATCCCCCTCCCTTGTTGTCCTTCCTCTCCCTTCCCAGCACTTCCTCTATTAGCAGGTAAACTATAAGCAGGTAAAAGCAGGGACTGTCTTCTGTATTTGTATGTGTGCCGCCAGCTTGGAACAATACCTGGCACACAGTAAGTTTTATTATGTTTATTATATCTATTTATGTATTTTATATTTATATATCTATTATGGTTATTATTTTCTATTGATCTATCATCTATCTCTCTCTATACCCATCCATCTGTTTTTCTGTCCTGTGGCAGGTGGCTTTAATCTCAATAAAGTCAGTCGTCATCCAAGTTTCTTTGCAAAATAGAGTTGAGGGATTAAAAAAAGAAAGGATTTGGATTAGGTGCAATGTGGAATGTGATCAGGAGGCAGATCTGAATAAAAAGATTAGTATGGAGCAGGGGATACTCAGTTCAGATCAGATAGCATAAATGTGTGGCTGAGCTAGTCAGCTTGGTTTTGTGACTCCCTCCTGCAGGTTTCTGAATCTCAGAGGTAAGTCCAGAAAAGGCAAATGGTAGGGGTGACCCAGGGCTGAAGATTAGGAAGATGTGAGAATGAAAACAGCAGAAGGACAAAGCAACACGGGATTCTTGACATCCTCTATGACTTTACACAGGTTGTTACTCATGAATGGAAATCGCTTCTTCCTTGATTTTGTGGTTCAGGAGTTTTTTTGTCGTGTCCAACTCTTTGTGACCTCATTTGGGGTTTTCTTGGCAGAGATACTCGAGTGATTTGCCATTTTCTTCTCCAGCTCATTTTACAGACGAGGAAACTTAGGCAAATAGAGTAAAGTGACTTGCCCAGGGTCACATAGCTAGTAAGTATCTGAGGCCAGAGCTGAACTTGGGAAGAAGAGTCTTTTTGACTCCAGGCCTGGCACTCTATGCACTGTACCACTTATCTTCCTTGATACCACCTACACTCTCTAGGTTCTTTCCAAGTTCAGTTTAAGTGCCAGTCTCTTTCATGTGGGAACTCCTACCACCAAAATTATCTTGCTTTTACTTCTACATGTTTTGTACATGCTCGTATGTATTCATTTTGTGCCTTCCAATAACACGGAAGGTTCTTGAGGGCAGGTGTCGTTGCATCTTTACCTTTGTAGCCACAGTGTGTGGCGCACAGTCAGTATTTGTGTTGAAATTATACCTTGTTATGGTTCCCCAATCACTTAGCAGTTAGTAAGTAGGTATATAAGTAGCCAGTGTAAGATAACAATAAACAGGAATTAAGAATGGAAGAGTAACATAGAAGCCACTTGCAAAAACTACCTCCTAAATTAATTAATGTCCCATTATGCATTAAATTAAGAGAAGTCATCTAGGTTCCATTACAACTCTATACCCTCGGTCTATAAGGTGCAAATAAGCTCCAGAGATACAGCAAAACCAGAGAAGCATTATGCTAATAAGGGATCATAGATAACTTTGAGATGAAATTGATATCTAACCCAAAGATGGAGCAGATAAGAGTTAAGCTGCCCACCCAGAACCCTGTAAAAATGGGACCCCAAAATCCTGCTCGTCAATCACTTCTTCCCCTGCCATTGCTCTGTGCTGCTCCAACTCCAATCCAGTCATGTAAGTGACTCTATATACCCCTCTCTTCCCTGTGCTGCCTACCTCTCTCTACCACCCCTTTCCCTGCTCCATCCCCACGCCATCTTTCTCTGTACTCTGTTGCCTTATTAAAGTGTGATTGATGCATCATTGTCTCTGCTTGCTGACAGCATGAGCTTTCCCTATGAGTATCCAAAGAACTGGTGTGTTTGCTCTAACCCAACAAGGGACCCCTTTGCAGCCTCTTTCCATTAGGCGTGAACCGAAGATACAAGGACTGGGCATAATTGTTCACAGCCACACCTCTAAATGGGCTAATGGGGCGCTGTAAACCCACTGGGTGAAAGCATGGGCAGGCAAGGAACCCTGTGCCTCACCTTGGGATAGACCTCCCCTCAAGGTCAGGTCACAATAGAACAGTATTTAATAAATGCTTGTTGATCGATTTAATGATGAAAAACAGTGTGTTCTTCCAATTAACTAACCTATAGCTGTGGCATCAAACTCAAACAGAAACCTAAATAGAACATCAAGATTCCTGGCCTATATATTGACTTAGAAAACCACTTATTAACATTATCTGTATTCTATATTTATTTTGTTAAATATTTCCCAATTACATTTTAATCTACTTTGGGTAACATTGGGACTGTCCGGGCCAGCTGGACTCGGGGATTCCAGGGACCCCAGAGTACCTACCGGAGCCCCGCAGTTGCACACGGCCGCCCCTACAGCCCTGCAGATGCTCTCAGTCACCCCGACGACTCTTCAGAGTTAGAACTCCCGATATGGACAGAATAGTCCGACACACCTCAGTGGGATGGCCAAGTGTCTTTATTGTCTTACAGATCTCCTCTTGCTGCTGCCCCCCAAGCCTTATTCGCCTGCCCCTTTTATACCCTTTCCATCTGCCCTTTTGTCAGGTGTCCCAGCAACAGGGTCCTGATAAGCGGGGAGTACTTCTCCATTGATGGTGTATACTCAATGCCCCCGTGTTTGACGTGCAGTCATTGAGGCAGAATACACACTTGGATGCCTCTTACCCACCTCAGGTTTTCCTTGTCAGCAAGGGCACACTGACTGAGGTCAGACATCTAGGTACCTCTAAGGGGCCCTTACACGGGACCACATGTTTGAAACCTTTGATTTAACAGGGTCAAGACTGTGATGGAAGGAAAATAAAGTAGAACAGAAGTAGATCAGGGGGCTAGAGATCACAAGGAAAGCAGAGGTCCATTTTAGCAGGAATGGAGGCTGTGGAGGAGGTGGAAGGACAAGATTTTGTGATCAGAGAGAAATTTTGGAGTTCTGGATGGGAAGTGGAACATTTCTGTGGTGAGATATGAAGTGTGACTTCCCCAGGGGATTTTTGAGCAGAGTTGGACATTACAGAAATTGAGAAGGCTGATGAAATAAGAGATGCCATGAGCATGAATGTTAAAATGACCAAGGATGATCCTAAGGGTTAAGGGTGCAAATTAAGGTGTTAAGCCAAGTGAGGAAGTCATTGAGACAAGTGTCTAGGAGTCTAGTAGAGGAGACAAGCATATGGACAAGGCAATATAATCTGATGGGGTGAACTTTCAAGGAAAAATTATTGAGTAAACGTGGGAGAGCAAGACACTAGAAGTGGCAGAGAAAAGCAAGAAGTATGTGTCATGTGAATTGGGTGGTGTTTGCTTCTGGGACTTTCCTGGGAGATTTGCTTCTCCCTGTTCCAACTGACCCACCTGTGACCTCTGTCTTTGCCTCTCACATGTTCTAGGGAGCATTGTTTTGCTCTGATCCAGCCCCAGTCAGCCACAAATGGTGTCTCTGGGACTTCCCGGCATTGCTACTTCTCCAGAATCCAGCCTTGGCTGCTGCCTGTGGTTTATGTCTGCCCGTGGCCTCCTAAACCCTGGGTCTTCCTCAAGAACCACGGATTCAGCCTGCCTTTTTGTGCCTTATATCCCTTTGCTCTTACTTCAGTCCTGTTCTCCGTAGCCCTTGCTCCTGAGTCTTCCCAGAGGGCCCTGTGACAGCTACAGATCCCAGGTCTCTAGCTTCATTCTTTGCCCCAGGACCTTCTCCAAGATTATAAAGGCTTTTTGTTTCCAGATTAGACCCACTTCCACTTGCTGTAAAGGTGGGCCTCCTGGACCTCACAAAATTTAACAGCATAACCTACAACCCTAAGGTTGGACATCGAGAGCAGTCTCATCCCCTCCCTCCTTTCATGGATTTGTTTCCAAGCACTGATAATCTGCCTGAATTCATTCCTCAGTGGCTAGCATTCTCCTATCCCTGTGATTCTGAGCCTTCTAGCTACTACGATTCAAACCTATTCCCTGTCTTCTACTGCCTTCTTTACTCTTTCTCCTCCCTTCCCCCTCCCCACTCCCCATACAGTGTCCTACTCCAGATCTAATCAATCCTTCCACTGTATTGTATGAAATATGTACCCTGCAGGTAACAAATTCTCTCTATCTTACAGCTTTTCCTTCCTCGCCTTTTGCAGCTTCTGGCAGTCACTGAGATCTGGGCCCTACCTAATGACATGGCATCTCTGGCCACCCTTTCTGGCACTCCAAATAAGTTGTCATGATGGAGGAATCGAAATACTCTTTCCTTTCCACTACTACTTCCAAGCTCAGTAATCTCTCCTCCTTTAAGGTTCATTCAAACCATTTTTTTCAGCTTGTCTAAGCCACAACTTGGGATTACTGTCACTATCCACTGACTTTGCTACTATTTAAATGCTACTGAATAGAACTGGAGAAAATCAAGAAATTGTGCTGACTGGATCTACTACAAATTTATGTTAAATAATCTCAACTAGGCCTTTTCTGGAGCAAGGCAGATCCTAATTGATTCACTATCCTTCTCATCATAGAGACTTTTCCAAACCTTTTCATCCTTCCTCAGACTTCTCATGGCTCCCCCTGCCTTACCCTCTCAATTAAGAACTTTGCCCTTCTTGCTTTCCCTGCAGCCTTTGACACCATAGATCACCCTCTTCTCTAGGTTTTCCTGACACTGCCCTCTCCTGATTCTCCTTCCTCCTGTATGCTTCTTCTCAGTCTCCTTTATCAGATTGTCATCCAGGTTATGCCTATTAACTGTGAGTGTCCCCGAGGCTCTGTTCTGGATCTTCTTCTCTTCTCTTTCTATGCTATTTCTTTTGGTGATTTCATCACCTCCCATGGATTCAATTATTATCTCTATGCAGATTCTCAGATCTTTTTTTACCCATCCTCTTTCCTCCCCTCCCATCTCACATCTCCAACTCCCTACTGGGTACTTTGAACTTCTCCTGTAGACATCTCAAATTTAACATGTTCAAAATGGAGCCAATTATCTGTCCCCCTAAACTAGCCCTTCCTCAAAACTTTCTTGTTACTGTCAGGAGCACCCAGGTGTCTTCTCAGTTACCCAAGCTCAAAACCTACGTGTCATCTTCACTCTCACTTTTCAAGTCTAATCAATTAATTAATTAAACCTTATTAAAAGGCCTAACTATTAAACCTTCACAATATATGTATCTGTATATGCCCCATTTTCTCCTCTGACCCTGACACCATCCAGGCGCAGAACTTTATCACCTCACTAGTGGACTGCTGCAGTAGCCTACCGGCTATAGTCTTCCTGTCCCAAGTCTCTCTATACATCCTCCATTCATCCTTTATTCAATGATCAAAGTGACTCCAAGTCCAATACTCCCCTGCTTTACCCAGCGACCCCAATGCTAGTTACTTTATGCTGTCTTAGATTTCTCTTTTCCAAAGGTCTCTTGGTGGCCTTGCTTCTTCTCTTTCCACTAGTTTCAATGCTATAATGTTCCTGACAGCCCAAGGCCTAGCAGTATATATGGTTGACTGCTCAGCATAAAGGACCAGTCTGTTTTGCAGAGCAGTAGGAGACATGTTTATATGCAAACTGATTTTCCATTCCCTCCACCAATAGAAGTTTTGTTTCACTGGCATCAAAGTATAATTTTTTTTCTTTGCTTATGTAAGCTTTTCGAATGATTTTCAAGCTTGCATTAAAAATTTGATTTTGATACTTTTATTTTTTCTTCATTTATGGGGAGACATTGAGTATGTCATCTAGTAAGAATAACCATGTTCTTATTGACTTTTTTTTAGGTACTTGGGTTCATTGGGGTTAAGGCAGTTCAAAGTAGGTAATAGCTAAGGAAGATACTTGCTTTTACCATATAAATTGATTTTCAGTTTTTTCCTGATTATCTGGATGGGTGGGCATGGGTGTTATAAATATCCTCTAATTCAGTTCAAGTTAGTTAACATCCTTCTTTGGCCTCCATGCACTTCGGTCCCATAACCAACAACAAAAATTAATGGGTGTCTATGCACACACTCAGAAGTTTGTTTTATTCTTGAATTTGATACCAAGGATGCTGTGAGGTTTTTAAACACATGTGATTCCAATTTTATTTAAGCTTTATTTAGATTCTTTGGAGAAAAATAAAGAAACCCTTTCCCTAGCTTCCTTCCTTGCAACATTTATTAAGCAACGAGAGGTTTCTAAGGTGCTGTGCTGGGCAATTTGTTTCAAACCTGCAGTCTCAGATTTTCATAGCAATGGCCTATACCTTAACCAAAACATGCTATTTTGGTTCAGTTCCCAACCACACAGTATCTGCTTCCCCAAATTTCTCTCCTGTCTCCACATCTCTAATCTAAGACAATAAAAAGAAAAGAAAAAGTCAAAATTAGTTCATCAAAGCAAGCATCTTTGTATTAAAATTTGCCAATGCCTTGTTTTCCCTTAGCAAGGGTCCCCTGGGCCTGAGAGTCAGGAGACCTGGGTATTACCCTACCACTACTTAGCAGTGTGAAATTCCATAATTTTCATCACTTTTCTGGATCTCAATTTCCTTAACTATAAAATGTAGGGAAGGGGAAACTAAGGTCCCTTCTGACTCTAATATTCCACACTAGGTTACCTAGAGAACAGAACAGCAAACCACAGAACACCAATTTTTAATAAAACAATTTTGAGAGCTTATGAGCAATAAGCTGGTAAGCAATTCCACCTTGACTCTAACAAAATAAAACCTGACTGGGAGATGATGGGCCCTCATTTGAATTTGCCTGGTCTCTTCTTCTCTTTTACAAATGAGTATCTTGCCATAGATAGGCCATCTCATATTCTTAACAAAATGAATGGTTTGTAGGAAATCCAATTGTATTACTTATCCTTGAATGCCTTACCAAATGTAATAGATATTCAGGAGCTTGATATTTTCAGTCCCATCACCACTCTTCTGATCATCCAGAATAAAAACGAAAAGTCATCAATGACCATCCTCTCTTTCATCCTGAAGTATTCCAGTGATAAGCAATATCAACTCTAAAATTCTTCAGGATCTCCAGTAGATTTCCATTGTTGAGGATTAAATCCAAACTCTTTGGGTGTCCATTCAAAACACCCTGGGTACTAGTCTACCTTTTTAACTTAATCTTCCAATATTTCCCTACACATATTTTCCTCTACAACCAGACCATGCTCTTGATTTATTTCTTAGTTTAGCCTACCTTGTTTTCCAGTCTAACCTTTTGCTCATTCTGTTACCTTGGTTTAAGCTACCCTTCTCACTCCCCTCAGTTTATCTTGATATTTTCCATCCTTCAAGGTCAATCTCATAAAGCATTACATCTTTTCCGTGAGGTCTTCCCTATCTACTCCAACCTAGAATGATTTCTTTTATCTGACCACTTATAGCGTGTAATGTCTATAAATCATAGTTAATCAAAATTGCTTCATATCTTTACTTAATTATTCCATATGTACACTCCTTGCCTTCTAAGGCAGACTGAATTCCTGGAAAGAGAGAACTATATATTAGTGCCTCTTTGTGTCCAACCTGGTACTATTACATAATAGGAGCTTAATAAATGTGCATCATGTATTAATCCAGTAGAGCCAGGCACTAGCCAGTCTTTTCCTTGGGACTACTGGTTTACATATTTTTAAATGGCCTCTGGGTGTGCCTTGTGTGTGAAGGTTTAATCAGCAAAATAGTTCTTTGAGTAGATAAAGGATGCAATGTTAACCCAGACTTATATAGGCAGTGTTTGGAGAGAGCCTTGTTTAAAGATTATTATTAGCCATTGCTGTCATTGGCATTGCACCTAGTTTTTGGCTATCCCTTGTAATATCCTGTTCTAGTTATGTGCAGAATGTTTCTAGGCACAGACTTTTTGCCAAATGTCAACTTCGTATCATTAGTTTAACTTTGGTCATTGGGTGGCATGCTCTCTTAGACCATCAAGTTAATTATCATGACAAGGAGACTGAGTATAAACACTCTGTTAATTTTACATTGAATTTGCTAGCAAGAGAACTCATCACAGAGATATTAATAACTGCTTTTTGGAGGATTTTAAATGATAATTTTAGTCAATTAAGGTATAAGACTTCTATACCTTTCTTTTGGCACTAACAAGACCAGTAATACAAAGACCATAAACTAGAAGCTTTACTGTTCTTTGTTCCAGGCCCAACAGATTTTCTGCCTTAGCAGGACAACTGTATAGTTGGCCACTCAGTATAGAGTAAATCTTTGTCATTTCTTTAAATTTGCTCCCAATGGTGGAACATTTTTGTGTTATATGTGCTAAAGCCTGCTTGATTAATTTTATGCTAGTGAAATGTATCAGGTTTTTATCACTAAAGTTACCGTGTAGGGACATTAGAGGAATTAGAACACGAAAATAAAAATTCAGAGATCCAAGAACAAAATATTTCTAGAAGTCTGTCCGCATTGTACACAGAATTAAGAATGCAACTGTTATGCTGCACAATGTTTTCCTTTTGTCTGCAACCACCCCTCCTCTTCCAAAACACATTGTTCTTAAAATTCAGTAGACCTTGATTACCTAATTGAGTGCTTTTCTCTGACTAGTTGGCCTTTAAAAAAATATATTATCTAGCAATACCCAGGCTGATGCTTCTTTTTTTCCCCTCCCTGATTTCCTTTTTCTCCTGTAGAGAGAATCACAGTGAGATTGAAAGGCGTAGGAGAAACAAGATGACCCAGTACATTACTGAGCTGTCGGACATGGTTCCCACATGCAGTGCCCTGGCTCGAAAACCAGATAAGTTAACCATTCTGCGCATGGCGGTCTCACACATGAAGTCCATGAGGGGGACAGGAAACAAATCTACCGATGGAGCCTATAAGCCTTCATTTTTAACAGAGCAGGTAACACTACCCTTCTCCCCCACTGATTTATCACCTTACTTTCTTTTTCAAGTAATTCTCATATGTTGGAACAACAAAAAGAAAGAATAACATTGAGACAATACTCCTGAGCCCTTGGCAAATGCCCATAGTTGTGGGGAGAGTGTAGGAGAGAAGTGACACAGGGTGTAGGAAGAAGACAATCCATAGAAAAACATAAAGGAAGAGACAAAAGAGACAGGAGGAGATTCAAGAGGGAGTGATGATATAAAAACCCAAGGGAGGAGAGAATTTAAGAAGGTAGGTTACTTACCAGTTTCAAAGACTACTGAAAAATCATTCAAAATTAGAACTGGGATTGTGGAATTTGACTTAGGAGGTAACCAATAACTTTCTGGGGACCAATTACAGGGGTTCAAGCCAGATTAGAGGAGCTTATCAATACTGTGGGTTTATAACATATATAACTTATTGTACCTCATGCAGGCACGGTATGTTTAGTACTCAGCATTTAACATTAGATGTAATGAATAAATGTCTTTATTCTTTGACTTGGTCAAGGTAAAGTAAAGACCGTCCCTGTGAACTGCTGGTAGACAGAACCTTTGTGTTCTGTATATAGTCTAGTATATTAAAGCATTCAATAAATAGTGAATATTTTAATAAATATGTAAGGAGTCATTTGATTTTCTTGACCAGCATTTTTAGTCTCTCCCTGTTGATTGACTTTTGTATTCAAACATACTCAAGTCTCAACTATCTTGAAAAAAAAAACCAAAACACCTTAAAGAGTTTCATGTAACTTGTTATTTTGCAGTTTCAGTCATATCCAATTTTTTATGACCCCTTTATGGGGTTTTCTTGGCAAAGAGATTGGAGTGGTTTGCCATTTCCTTCTCTAGCACACTTTACAGATGAGAAAATTGAGGCAAATAGGATTAAGTGACTTGTCCAGGGTCACACAGATAGTGTCTGAGGCAGGATTTGAACTCGGGTTTTCCTAACTCTGGTGCTCTATCCATTATGCCACCTAACTGCCTTCATATGACTCTACCGTACCTTTAGTTGCTCTCCTACTTCCGACAGTTTCACTTCCAAATATTTCAAAGTGATCTACGCCCTCCATTTTTTCCATCTAGTGTAATGGAAGGAATTCTGGACCAGGAAGCAAAGGACTTAGTCATCTGTTCTCAGTCTGATACTTAAAAAACAGGTGACTTTTAGTGAGTCACTTTTCCTTTTGGTGCCTCAGTTTTACCTCTGTAAGATGAGAGGGTTGGACTGTTATCTCCCTTCCAATTCTCAATCCTATGCTTCTGTTCCTTTTTTTTAACCTCTCTAACATCTGTCTTAGAATCTTATTAAAACTACCAGACTCCTCAAACTAGTAATTTAATGATCCATTGACACAATTCAACTACAATAAATGAATGAAGACTGTAGCTTCACATTGGTGGGGAAAACTATGATTTGTATCTTTTCCATGTTGAATTTAAAGTAAAGATGGTTTGCTTGAGTAGAAATACTATAGTGGAAAGAACACTAGACTAAGAGATAGGAGATCTGGTATCCAGTCACTTTTAATGTGCCTAATTAGCCAAGTGACTTTGGGTGAGTCATTTAAAAGTCCTGCCCTTCTTTTTCCTTATCTGTAATATTAAGTGTGTTCAGAATAAATTGTTTCCAGTGTCCATTTTAGCTTTTAAAAATCCACAATTCTATTGTCCTTTTGAACTGTTTGTTCAAATGTATATTATTAATGATCTTTTTCCATGTTGAAGTTCCAAAACTAATACCCAGGGAGATTAATTGACCAAATTTATAAGACACAGACTTACCTAAAACCAGTGAGCTGGTCTGTGGTGGAGCTGGTCTGAAGCCAGGGCTTCTGAATTTAGCTCTTTGATCTGTACGACCATGCTTTGGGCTTGGGCTTTGGGAACCACACATACCACAGTGAAGATCCAAAAGAATCTTGATGGGTTAGAATGTGAGACCAAATCTAATAAAATGAAATTTCATAAAGGAAAATGTAACATCTTACTCTTAGGCTCAAAGGATCATCTTCACAAGAGCAAGGTGAGGGAGGTATGGCCAGGTAGCAATTTGTGTTAAAAAAGAACGTGATGCTGTCATGGGACTGTTTGCTCAACATGAGTCAACAGTGTAAGCAAAGAAAGCTAATCCACTTTAGGCTGCATTAAGAGAGGAATTACACCCAGGATTAGGGAAGTGATAATCCCTCTTATCAAACCCCATCTGGGATATTGTGTTCAGTTCTAGGCACCACATTTTAGAAAGGATGTTGGTACTCTAGGGAGTGTGTCTCTGTGTGTGTATGCATACATATACATACACACATGTAGATACACATATACCTATAGGCATACACATATATACATATTAAATATACATAGATATAGTACATAGTACATTATATTAATTCATATTTTTATGTAATGCTATGTTATATTACTTTATATTATATATTTATGCTAGCATTTTTATATCACTTTAAGGTTTGCTAAGCGCCTTACAAATGTTATCTCATTTTTACCCTCACCACAACCCTGGGAGATAGATGCTATTATTCTCTTTTTCATCTGAGGAAACTGAGGCATAGAGAGGTTAAAATACTTGCCCAACATCACATAGCTAAATTAGTGCCTTAGGCTGGATTTGAACTCTGATCTTCCTGACTTTGTATCCAGCACTTTACACTGTGCCACCTAGCCGCCAGTATGAGAATTTGTTAAAGGAATCTCTTTTTTTTTTTTTAAAGGTGGAGCAAAGAAGACATAGAAAGGACATGATTGTATTCAAGTACTTGAAAGGCTGGGTCATGGAAGAGGGATTAGATTTATTCTACTTGATTTCAGAGAATAGAACTAGGTCCAATGTGCAGGAGTTTTCTAGTACCTGATTTAGATTTTATATAAGGAAGCATTTCCTCATGATTGGATCCATCTAGAAGTAGAATGAGCTGCCAAAAGGAGTAACGGGTCACCTCTTATTAAAGGCCTTCAAGCGATGGCTAAAGGACCACTTGTTGGGCCTCTTGTACTCTTAGTCAGCTATAAATTGTACTAAGTGGCCTCTGAAATCTCTTCTAAGATTCTGAGATTCTGATTTATGAACCTAACGCTTGTATCTATGAGAGGATTATTTGAAATCTGAAACTCTGAATATAGGCTGAAATGAATATAAACTCTGAAATAGTCTGAAATACTTTTTGACTGGTAAATTGTTGAATCAAGTAAGAGATATAAAAAGTAATGATGAAATGGGGCCCTTTCCTCAAGAAGCTTATAAAACCTCCCTTTTATAGAGGACCTCTTGGTTAAACCCAGTCATTAAAGTAGTCCAGCTTTAAATACATCTCCCTGTGAGTCTTGCAGCTACACCAGACATGCAAGTCTCTGACCTTTCTCTATTCCTTGAATAGCTGATTTATTTAACCAGACAGTTCTTCAAAAGAACATGCAACATTTATGCTGCTGCTTCTTATATATCAATTGGCCTATCTTTGTTTCTGTCTTTGATACAAGATGTAAAGTATAGCCAGATGCCTATTTGTTAAAATAATGACTTTCCTTAAATAGTACCATTGTTTGAATTCATACTGTATATTCCTACTGAGCTGGAAACAATTGCCATATTTTACATAATTATAACTCTAATTAGTACAAATTTGAATACATGCCACACTTCACTCAAGTGATTCATTATTCTCACTAACCCAGGTCTGGGAGAAAATCTGTAAGCAATACTTTGTAAATAATGAGCACAAAGTAAATACATTTTAACTTAAATGGACAACGTGGTCACTTTGAAACTCTTGGTCACATTCCTGATATAGTATCTTTCTATATATAGAAAAACTAGTCAGGTTCATGTGTATATACATTGTCTGAACTTAGACCAAGTAGCAATAACTTCCTTCCCTTGCATTAGGAAGGAAGCTGCACCTCATTCCTCTGCTGTTCAGACAGTATAAATTGATTTCAGTGAAATTGCCATTCAACCCTCCCTAAGATGATGTGTGGCATTCTGCAACTGTAATTGATTCCACACAACTTCCTGCTTTCAGCTAAAAATAGCTCTGCTTCTAAGACCTTAGAGGCATTTTAGGGTGTGTATTCCATTTCTCTGAGTTTTATCTATATGAGGCATTGTGGCATAGTGGTAATAGGAGTTCTGGACTCAAAAAGTCAGAAAAGGCAATAATCCTGACTCTTCTGCCTGCCTGCTGAGTGAGCTGGGAGTGACCTTCCCAGTTCTTCAGTTTCTCACACATATATTGGGAGTGATATAATCTACTCTACTCATCTTATAGGATTATTGTGAAAATCAAATGAGGCTTGGCATGGTAGCACTGGAAGAGAACTTAGAGGTCATTTTGTGTAGTCCCCTCATTTTAATTTTTCTTGGTTTTTTTGAGAGGCATTCAAGGTTAAGTGAATCACACAAGGTCACACAGCTAGCAAGTGTCAGGTGTCTGAGGCCGAATTTGAACTCAGGTCCTCCTGACTCCGGGGCCAGTGCTCTGTCTGCTGTGCCACCTAGTTACCCCAGTCCCTTCATTTTATAACTAAGGGAAACAGAGTTCAGAGAGGGGCAGTGACTTGTCCCAGTCTCTACAATGAGTTATTATAGCAAAACCAAAATTGAGAACTTAGGATCAGAAATTTAGAGCTAGAAAGGATCTGAGAGGTCATCATTTCCCAGATAAGGAAACAGAGGCCCAAGTCCTCCTGACTCCAACTCCCATCCTCTCCCCACTCTGCTACACTGCCTCTCAGTGGACTGGATAGCTCTTGATTCTCAGTATGGCCCCCTTTCTGCTGCAGCACAGAGATAATAAATGTGGATGGGGGCCTGGGTGAAATAAAAAACACCACACAATCAAAGGGGATTGTTTTTTAAGTTACTGTTGTTGCATTATTATGAGGACAAAGATTCAGCCTGGAAAGAACAGGAAGAGGATGCAAAATGAAGGTGCATACCACAGTGAGAAACACGGTGACCAGTAGTTAGCAGGCAGATGTCCATACGGGCCTTGCTTCTTCGCTTGCTTTAACATACTAATTTCAACATACTTGCTCTTCACATAGGTTGTTCTTGTAATACTGATACCAATTGAATATTGACAGAAAGACAGTGTTGCTACTATGAACAGAATCAGTAATAGTAGTGGTCCTGTACTAGATATATGAGCTGAATCCATACCAGTCAGTCAATAGTGAGTCAGTAAGCATTTACAAAGGGCCTCCTATGTGCCAAGCACTGTGCTAATTGTGTCTTAGGTTCCTAAGGTTAACTTTGCAAAAAAAAAAAGAGTGGGGGAGGAGGAGTACAAATCACCATCTCCTTTTCTAAACAAATTGAGGGGTGTACTTGTTCTAAGTCATCCCTCTACTGGAATATTCCCACAAATAACGTGGCCATAACATAATCACCGGACAGTCAAAAGACAGTGAGAAAAGTGATCTTGCATTTGTGTTTGCTTTGTCCAATTTCCTAATTGTGATCTCTTCTTCCAAGGAACTAAAACATCTCATTCTCGAGGCGGCTGATGGATTCCTGTTTGTAGTTGCTGCTGAAACTGGGAGAGTTATCTATGTGTCCGATTCAGTCACGCCTGTGCTGAACCAACCGCAGTCGGAGTGGTTTGGCAGCACCCTCTATGAACAGGTTCATCCAGATGATGTGGAAAAATTGAGAGAACAGCTCTGCACGTCTGAAAACTCAATGACAGGTCAGTGATCTCTGCAGTGTTTTTTAAAAAAGTATAATCCTCTCTACATGAGGCTTATTTCATTATTCAGAATTAGTTACAAGGAAGGACACAGTAACTCAAAGCTGCTTGTAGCTTAAGGATTGGCATAGGTTGGATGGCTTTGCCATCACTTGGGTTTGTGAATTCCATGCTCAGTAGACTGCTTTCCCACTCTCCACTTCCTGGGGATTTTCTTCTGAACACTGACATCAGTTGGTGATAGAACTATAATAATAGCCACTTACTGTGAAGTAAAATATCATAGCTTTATAGATTCAGAGTAAGAAGAGACTTTAAAGGCCCCGGTATCCAAATCCTTCATTTTGCAGATGAGAACACCGAGGCACAGAGTGGGTAAGTGACTTATCCAAAGTCATGCAGCTAGTAAATAGGTAGAATTCAAACTTGGGTCTTCCTAATTCCACATCTAGTCTCTATCCACTCTGCTAACTAGCTGCCTTTTTTGTTCAGGAGGTTCATAATTTTTATCTGTGAGGTAGATCACAGTAATTCCATATTCATGACTTAGTTACAGGAATATATAAAAATAGAGCATTGTAGTAAATATTAAATAGCAAAATAGTAACACAGTATGTCAGGCTTCTTAAGGAGACAAACGCATATGAATAATTGATACATTTCTCACTAATCTTTAACGGCTATTGTTGGAACTTTGTCTCACTCTGGTTTTACCCCAAGGCTTAAAGAATTAATTCCATGGCTTATTCCCCTCTTTCAAAGATTGCTTCTGAAGCAGTTTCCAGTAGGTTTTGTGAAATCATCTCTTTCCTCTTTTTTTGGTGTGAAATAGTCAAAGGAAAAGAGAGACAGTGTTTCTGTCTCTTGGGAATGTTTTTACTAATTGGAAAATTTCTCTTCCAGCTTTCTTCTGACTCCCTTTTCCTGAGAAACTGCTTGTATTGTCCCTCTGCCTTCTTATCAATACATCGTTTGTGAATAGTGACTTTCTGTTCTTCATCTGAAGTCTGTCCCTAGCACCTGGCTTAGAAAGAAACAACAAATTTAGAGTCACTTGGAAGTAATTTCTAAAAGAGTTAGAACTTCAAATGGAGATAGAGAAAGATACAGTTAAACACATTTTTCCCACACATTTTTATGAAAGTGGTTTAAGAACAAGTTGACGTGGTATATAACAAAGAGAAAATATAGGTAGCATCATATAGAATTTATCCTGTCTTCTAGGTGGTGATTGCCGTTAAAATATTTATTTTGTTCTACTGTGTTCATAATATATACTAATGTTAATTTTTCATTTTGACACAAATGTCTGTGTTGCTCTCATTTCTACATTATCTACCTTAGCTTTCATTGCGATCCACGTTTCCCCATTCCAAGCTGTTCTCTTGTAGTATGATTCCACTTTGGGCCTAACTCTTCCCAGGCACATAGAATTGGAGAGTTGAGGCAATATTCCATGTTATTCTAATGCAAAAGCTCAGCTACTAAAGGAAAAAGGATGTTGGGGGCTTTCCCCAGTTGAATGCTTCCATTACTAACCACCTGGTTATTTCTCTTTGTTACATCACAGACTTAGAGGTCTTTTTCTTACTTTCCGTATTAACAGTAATAGCAACTGGCATTAAGTAAAGCTTTAAGGTTTTGTAAATAACTTTACATTTTCGCTGTCTCATTTGGTCCTTCGCAATAACCTGGTGAGGTCATTGCTGTAGGTGTTATCCCCAGTTTATAGATAAGGAAATCTCAGCTTAGAGAAATTTCAGTGATTTGCCTAATCTCTTATTGCTAGTAAGTGTTGGAAGTAGAATTAGAACTCAAGTCTTCTTGACTTCAAGTTCAGCACTACCCACTACACCACACTGCCTTTAAAAATAATAACAGTAATTAATCAATATAGATAATAAACATACTGTGTTATATATAATTATGTGTCAGATTATAATGATAATAGATGGCATGCATGCATTGCTCCATAGTTTACAAAGCACTCTCTAACTGTTGAATTAGATTGCTGTCAATGCTTTGACTCTTGGAAGGTAGTTTCGTAGAACTTTATTTTTGTGACATTTATAAAAATAGATCAGACTCTCAGAGGGTTCATGTCAGTTGCAAAACAGGGCAAAACTATATTCCTTCATTATGATACCTCTTCTGGTAGAGTGAATCTTTATGTTTCTTCTTTAGGAAATAGATATCTTTTGTTATTTCATATTAATATAATTTTGATTCCTTGCAAGAAAGAAGTTAAAAATATGTATATTTTCTTAGGATCCTGCTATAACTTTTTCTTAGGGGCATCAATGTGTCGTAGTGGATAGAGCTCCAGATCTGGAATCAGGAAGAACTTTCAAATCTGACTTTAGACACTTACTAGCTGTGTGACCCTGGGCAAGTCACTTAACCCTGTTTGCCTCAGTTTCCTCATCTGTAAAATGAGTTGGAGAAGGAAATAGCAAACCACTCTAGTATCTCTGTCAAGAAAACCCCAAATGGAGTCATGAAGATTCAGACACGACTGAACAGCATAACTTTTTATTAAGAAGATATAGCTTATATCACCTCACTTCCATGATTCTTAGTATTATCTGAACCTTACAAGGCCCTGTCTTACAGTGACTTTGAAAGAAGTTGCTTATGTTAAACTGGCTACTCAGTGCCTCTCAGTTAGCGAGTAAACACTTATTAAGCACCTACTAGTGATAACAAAGAAAGGAAGATGACAGTCCATGGTTAAGAAACTCATGGTCTAATGGGGGACGCAACAGGATAAATTGGAGATAATCAACAGCAGGAAAGGGTTTCAGCCTCGAAAGCTAAAGAATGTACCTTTCCCTCATGCCACTCTTCATACTTAGGGACACTGACAAACCAGAGAGTGACCAGATCATAGCCATCGACATTTATGGGATTTTGGGAAGCTATCAGATGAGAACGATGTGGTTGAATAAACTGGGTATGTCTACCCAGGAAGACATAATTGCAAAAAGATACAATAACTATCTTAAGATACTTAGGAGGGATAAAGATATTAGAGGAGACAGACATTCTCTTGTTCCAGAGTAGATAGACTTAGATAAATGGGATGAAGTTACTTGGAGGCAGATTTCAGCTCAGCTCATAATTTGAGTTGTCCAACAACAGAGTGAGTGGCCTTCCTGAGTTACTAAAGGCTCTACTCCAAGGAATGTTCAAGGAGAGATTTCATGGACACCTTTCCAGGATGCTGTAAAAGGGAACTGGGAAATTGGTCTAAATCAGAGGAGTCAAAGTCAAATAGAAACAAGGGTCACTAAACTGTGTATGAGGATCCCTGTGGGACATTTATTGACTTAGAAAGCCACACATGTTTATATACTGATATCATTATTAACTAGAATGTTTTTATATCATTATGATGTTACTAATTAATATTATTATATTTATTAATATTAATTTGTATGTTACTACATCAACACATTAAAATCAGATAGGAGCTATATCTTAATCTAGGTTGGGTTACACTTAAGAGAATTATGGCCACCAGTTTGATACCGCTGGTCCAAGTGATTTCTAAAGTCTTTTTGAACTCCCATGTTTTGGGATTTTGTAAAACTATCCAAGTCTTAGAATATAGGGTATTTATTATTGAGAGCAGGGACACTAATGAAATGTTATCCTCCAGAAAAGATCCTTAGGAAGGTGAAGATGGCATAACATTTACACTGAACTCTTCAACTTAGTCAGCTTAGTCCATTATGTAGCTATCATATAAACTGTATCTATTACCATAAGCTACATAGATGCCAGCTGCTTATTACATCTTGAACCCAGCCCAGAAAATCTGTTGGGAATTTGTGAGTGTTTTAACACAATAAGAATAGTTAAAATGAAGTGTTATTACTTTACTTTGTACATAAACACCTGTTTCTCTGTAATAGCACTTTATGTTGATAACACATTAAAAAAAATATTTGAAAACATATGTCATTGTTTCAAGTGCTAGCACAATTCAGGAAGTGTCATCCAGGAACGGTATGTGTGTGGCAGTGGAATCATGTCAAGCACAGGGCAACAACGATCAGCTGGTGAAAACACTAATTCCTGGGCAACCTCTCCTACTCACTCATCTTCTCTGGCCATCAGAATAGCTTTTACAAAACCTATGGGTCAGGCTTCTTTAGTGACTATGACCTGTGCTAGTTGGTGTCATTTATCTCCTGTCCTGCCCTCACATCTCACCGTACAGATAGATCTTTCTTCACTTCAATTTGCTACCCCCTAAAATAGTCTTCCACTAAATATGGGTACCATTAACAATATACATATATATATATATATATACATACACAGATATATATACATATATATATACACATTTATATATATATATATCTATCTATATCTATATCTATCTATCTATCTATCTATCTATATATATACACACACATAAATGTTTAGCTGAGTCTTGACTCATATGTGCATATCCTTGCTTGAAAAAGTCTCGGTCAACCCTAATAGATGTGATCAAATAAAAGGGTTGTATAGCACTTCTAAAAGTTTCTAGAGAGTAAAATGAAGAGAATCATCACAGTGGACTATTTTCCTCGATTTCCCCTGAATACTTGAATTCCTTAAGTGACACCTGTGTTGTGAATCATCATCATCATAGACAAGCATTCATTAAGTATTTACTACTTGATATATAGCATTATGCTAAAGGCTATATATGTATACATATATATGCATGTATGTATGTATGCATGTGTGTATAGAAATTCCCCAATAGATGAGTGATTGAATGATATGAAGAAATAGGGCTCAAAAGAATTGCAAACCATTAACAACAATGCGAAACAATGTTCCAAATCACTAATAATAAGAGATGAAAATGAAAACAACCCAGAGGTTTTAACTCATCCCAGAAAATTGGCAAAGAAGAAAAATGATGGGCATTGGTTATATTGAAAGAGTTGATGCCAGGCACACTAGCACATTGTTGGTAGATCTGTGAAGCAGTGTGATGAATGCAATTTGGAGTCATGCAAATAAAGTGACTAAAATCACCACACCTTTTAATCCAATGATTCTGCTCCTTGGTTTTACCTCAAGAATGTCATTGATAAGAAAAAAAGTTCCCATAAATGCAAAAAATATTTATAGCACTATTTTTATAACAAATAATTTACATCAGTGCTCATTGGTGGGGGATAGATGAGTAAACTGTAGTGCACAAATATAATGGAATATTACTGATATGTAAATTGTATGTAAATTTGTATGTAATATTAAATATGTAAATTGTATGTAAATTAGTGATATGTAAAATTTCAATGAAATTTCAATTTCAATTGAAAGATTTGTAGGATCTGATACAGAGTGAAATAAAAATGACCAGTAAAACATTATACATTTGCAAAATGATAACAACAGTGTAAAAGGAAAGAACACCTACAGAATAATCAAAAGTGGATATTGCAAGATTACAGAGAACAAACTTGGTCTCCAAAGAAGAGATAGGAGAAGGCATCTCCATCCCTTTGCAGAGGTGGGAGTTTCAGAATTTTTTGATGTATTGATCAGTTAGTTCTACTGATTTTCTCTTATTTTTTTTCCTTTAGAGATATTGTTATATGTGAATAGCTCTTTGGTGGGGGGAAGGAGTAAATACTGGAGATCATCTCTCGTCATTGACATGATAACTTGAGGGGTGCCTGGTGGAAAGTAATAACACTATAATTAAGAATTAATTTTATTTGCTATTTTTATCTAGCACTCAATTATACACTTTCATGAACACCACCATCTAGGGAATATGTACCATTCACCCAGCTCTCCCTCGTCATTATCAAGCAATATTCATTTAATATAATCCATAGCAGTTACTTTAATAGATGAAGGGTCCTAATTGTGAGATGATACATCATAATGACAATAATTTTAAAACTGAAAGGTATTTTATTTTATTTTTTTTAATTTAAGTTTTATTATAGTTTGCATCATTCATTTCCACAAGATTTTGACTTACATATTTTCTCCCCGTCTTTCATATTTTCTCCCCGTCTTTTCCCCACCCACCGCCCCAAAACAGCCATCCCAGTGTGTC
>CM053582.1:483171037-483221649 GCA_028627135.1 Pseudochirops cupreus
ATAGTGAGTGCAATATACATGTTACCTACACTATTATTATTATTAAATGAGGTGATAATTGTAAAGTGCTTAGAGTAATATCTGACACATAGAGAGTGCAATGTATATGTTAGCTACATCATTATTATTAAATGAGATGTTAATTGTAAAGTGCTTAGCATAATATCTGACACATAGTGAGTGCAATATACATGTTAGCTACACTGTCATCGTTATTAAATGAGATGATAATTGTAAAGTGCTTAGCATAATATCTGACACATAGTGAGTGCAATATACATGTTACCTACACTATCATTATTATTAAATGAGATGATAATTGTAAATTGCTTAGCACAGGGCCTCGCACATAGAAAATGTTATGTCAATGTTAGGTATTACTATGCTAAATGAGATAATAATCACAAAGTGCTTCACACAGTGTCTGATACATAGCGTCATATCAGTGCTAGCTATTATTATTATTAAATGAGTTAATAATTGTAGAGTGTTTAGTATAATGCCCGGCACATAGTAAGTGTCATGTCAATGTTAACTAGTGTTATATTACATGAGACAATCATTATAAGGTGCTTAGCACAGCGTTTGACACATAGTAAAGCGCTGTATCAGTGTTAGCTGTTATTATCAAATATGTTAATAATGGTAAAGTGTTTAGCATAGTGCCTGACACATGGTAGGTGCTGTAGAAATATTCCAGGTTGGACTAGATTGACTCTAAGGCCCCACCCAAGCCTAAGTCCTATAAGACTTTATTTTGTATAATACACAAAGGATGTTTTCATTTACACTGTAGCCCCTGGAAAGAACACAAGGTGGGCACCAAGAGACCAGAGGTGAAATTTGGCCTCTGCCTTTGACCATCTTTGTGTCCTCATAAATATACCACATGCCTCATAGGCTCGTTATGAGGATCACAAGAGATAATGTATAAGATAAGAGTATCCTAGGATTTAGACCTGGAAAGGATATTAGGGCTCATCTATTCCGAGTCTGTTGTTTTAGAGATGAAGAATATGAGGCACAGAGAGGTCACAGGTCACACAGGTAGCCAGTAGCTGAGTTGGAATCTGAAGTTAGGTCTTCTGACTTCAAATGTACTGTTTTTTTCTATTACAGTATATGCCCGGTCACTTTAATATGCTATAGAAATGTGAGTAGTTGCTGTACTAGTTGTCTCAGCTGGTATCTGTAAATGGGGGAGAGAAGTGAGGGCACTATTACTTTTGAGTGAAGTCACTGTTACTTTTTCAATATTTCATAGTATTTCATGACTCAGGTCCTTATTCTCTTCGCTTTAGTGACTCACGCATTGCAGCCAAGTGCTCTAACTGAACTGTGTACAACCTCGCTGGGTAGTACTAATTTCAACAGGTTGTATGGAGACCCTATCAGCTAGTTCTGTGTAGTCCTTTCATGTTCCTAGCTTGACCTGTTGAATCAAGTTTGCTTAATTTCCCTTATGTGGCTTTTACTCTCTCCAGTCATTAGTGATATCTGGGTACCATGAATACATATATTCATTGGCCATATTTTTGCCATGTTGTTACATGGATTCCGTTTGTACTGTCTGAGTTTTTAAATAACCATAATGCTTTAATAGAATGGAAGGGCAGCCTGATTTAAGGGAAAGAGCCTTCGGTTTGGAGTTAGTAGAACTACATAAGAATTCAAGCATCTCTGGAATCACTTAATTTTTCTGAGCCAGTTTTTTTTTCATCTGTGAGATAACCATCCACGCAATCCTTCTCATCTCAAAGATTTATTATATCACATGTGAGTTAATTAATATAAAATTATAACTATAAAAAATTATTTAAATATAAACTCTTATTATAAATTGTTGATTGGTATAAGCATGCATCACTCCACTCAGCATAGAAATACATAGTCTAAGGAATCTTAGAGATAATCTACCCCAGGGGTCCTTAACCTGGAGCCCATGAGCTTGTTTTTACAAATATTTTGATAACTATATGCAATATAATTAATTTACTTTGTAATCTTATGTGTTTCATTTTATGCATTTGAGAACATTATTCTGAGAAGAGGTTATTATGCTTTGGCAGACTGCCAAAGGAGTCCATGACCCAGAAGGTTAAGAACTCCTGAGCTATCTCAACCGCTATCCTTTTGTATAAATCAATGTATGTGTGCCAATCATAGTGTGTTGTTTTTAAAATGACTTATTTTTTATTATTTAGTTTTATTATTATTATCATCATCATCATCATCATCATCATTATTATCTAAGGCAGTGGTTCTCAACCTTCCTAATGCCGCGACCCTTTAATACTCGTATATGGGCATATCTGCATGTGGGCGGACCTGCCTGGAGACAGATAGAGGAGTGGTGCTTGGTTCCTAAGACCATCAGAAATATGTGTTCTCCGATGGTCTTAGGTGACACCTGTGACCCCTGTGAAAGGGTCATTTGACCCCCAAAGGGGTCACGACCCACAGGTTGAGAACTGCTGATCTAAGGCCTCATCATCACCACCATCCTAATCTGGAAGATGAATATTCTAGATATAGAGCTGTGGGCCTTTTGCTGTCCTTTCCTATCTCTTGATCATATGCCCTACCAGCTCCTGGTAGCTTGGTAGAGCACCAGTTCAGAGAAGAGCATCTTTTGGTTTAGGTGAGTCAGTGGTTGATTGATGCTGACTTTAGCCTCATCACTACTGGGATTCCAAGTAATAAGAATGGCACTTCAGCTGGAGTAGAGTCTAGAACTGAAATTGATGGAGAATAATGGCTACTAAATCCCATAGAACAAATGTCTGTACAAGTAACCTGTAAGTGAATGACCTAGTTTATGAATACAGTAACATTTCATTGATCCAGAACCTTTGTGGAGGTAAGTAATTGCTCTGAATACCGGAGTTATTCCCAGTACTGAGATTTCCTGATTAATCACCCCTTTAAGACACAAACCTTTTTGTTAATTTTGAACATCTTGGATTAAAATCTTTCCAGAATATATTGCATACTTCCTTCCATTCCTAAACATAAGATATTGAACTTGGTTTCTTTCACCTTTTCTTATTTACTCAGAGTCGTTTTTGTGAATATTAAATATTGCCCTGTGTGATAATACAATGTGCACAGCCAACTGAGTAACCTCAGACAGCTGTTTAATTCTATCTTGCTGTTATATTATTATATTATATTATATTAATTATATTAATTATATTATATTATATTATATTATATTATATTATATTATATTATTGCCACTTCTCTTTCCCTTTCTTCCCTTCTAGACTGGAACATCTAATCTGTTGTGGGCTAGAAACCAAAAAGCATGCTTATCAGAATTTGTGTGTAAAATATGAAGTGTTTTTCTTTTTCTTTCCAAAAGCATTTAGTAAGAACCTTTACTGTACAGTAGGCAAGCTTCAGGGAGCGGAATTTGTGGTGTTTTGTTTGGCTCAACCAGACTAGAATTCAAGTCTCATTCCTACAAGGAACAACAAAGTGTGGAGTCTTTATTGCACTCAGCTGTCTGACCAGTCATTCATTCACCAAGCATTTATTAACTACCTGTTGTATGCTAGGCATTTGGTATACATAAACAAAATAAAGTTCCTATCCAAGGAGTTCATATTCTATTGGGGGAAGAGAGAATAACAGGTCTGCGTGCACAGGAAATTAAATACAAAGTAGATATATAAAGTGATTTCAAGGAGGCCATTCAGCAACAGTTTTCCATTAATTCTAGCTTCTTGGTTTATCTTTCATAACATGTCTTGAATATAGTCACGTCCGTGTGAGATGAGTGTACAATTGGGGTAGCATCCTTTTCAAAAAGATTTCTGATTTTTCCTCTGCAAACTGCGGGACTGAACAAGACATTCTTCACTTATGCGTTGGAAGGAATAAATTTATTTTTAAACGCCTCGGCTTCTTGAGAGGTTGTTCTCGTTAGTAGGTCATCAAGGTGTTTTCTGTACAGCTAATATTCTCCTCAGACCATGGCAGACACCCAGTGTAGTTTTCTTACAGCGATTGTGAAATGTTTTGGCAAGTGAATCATCTTCTCCTGGCGTGAATAGGACAGGATTCTAGTAGATAACGGTACTTGGAGCTGATTTTGGGGGCAAACTAGGGATTCTTTGAGGTTAAGGTGAGGATGTCGGGGTGGCTAGGTGACGCAGTGCATAGCGTACCAGTCCTGGAAACAGGAAGACCTGAGTTCAAATGTGACTTCAGACATTTAACATGAAAAAACTAGCCATGTGACCTTGGTCAAGTCACTTAACCCCAATTGCCCTACCTTTCCCCCTCCAAAAAGAAAAAAAAAAGAAATGCTAAGGTGAGAATGTGACATATTACAGGCATGGAAGACAACTTGGGTGAAGTCATGGGTATGAGAATGGAATGCCATGTATTGAGAGCATGTTTCTGGTTTAGCTAGAACTTGGAGCTTGTGAAGGAGAGTAATATAAGACAAACCTGAAAAGGTGGCTGCAGCTAGATTAAAAAGGGCTTTAAAATCCAAACAGGCCTACTGCCCTCCTACAAACCAGTCCTTTCCTTTTATCCTAGAGGCCTTCTGAAACACTGAAACTTTTTGAGCCCAGGAGTGATGTATTTTGACCTGTGCTTTTAGAATATCAATTTGGTAATTGCGGAGATAATAAATTGGAGAAGGATGAGATCAGAGGTTGGAAGACCAATTAGGATGCTAATAGGGAAGAAGAAACAAGGCCTTGAACTAAGGCTATGTCTGTGTGAGTGGAGAGAAGGGGTCAGATCCAAGTGATTAGGAGGAGTAGAAATAACAATATTTGACAAATGATTGAACATGATGGATGAAAGTGAAGGAAGAATTAAGAATGACCAGGGTTGTGAATTTGGTTGACTGGGAAATGGGAGGATTTGGGGAAAAATAATGATTTGTTTTGGACTTATTAAGTTTGAGATGCCTGATGGAACATCTAGTTGATCCATTAGGAAGCTGGTGGGGCAGCTAGGTGGCACAGAGAATAGAGCACCGGCCCTGGAGTCAGGAGGACCTGAGTTCAAACCCAGCCTCAGACACTTAACACAAAAACTAGCCATGTGACCTTGGGCAAGTCACTTAACCTCAGTTGCCCTCCAAAAAGCAAAAAAAAAAAAATAGGAAGCCGGTAATATGCTGTTGACCCGGAAGTCATCTGCATAGAAATGATCATTGAACTCAGGAACAGATAAGAGAGCACAAAGAATGTGCAGAGAGAAAAAAAGAAAGTAATGAGATTAGAAGCTAGATTGCAAGGAGTTGATAATTGAGTTGGAGTTGAGAAAGTAGAGGAAAGGAGTGTGGAAAGTTCCTCTCCCCAGGAATTTGACTGTGAAAGGAAGAAAGACTGTAGAATGATAGCTTGAGTGGATGGTAGGATCAAGTGAATCCCCCTTATCTCTATTTCCTAGTTTCCCTGATTTTACCCACTGCAAGAGTCCTTTCCTAGTCCCTCCAGCTGCTAATACCATCGCCTCTCAGGATGCATTCCACTTACTCCGTATATAACCTGAACATACCTAATTGTTTGCATGTTATTTCCTCGTTAGAATATAAGCTTTATGAGGACAGGGACTATTTTTGCCTTTCTTTTTATCCCCAGTTCTTAGCACAATTCCTAACATAAAGTAAACCCTTAAATGACTGTTGACTGACTGAAGATTTGTAAAGGATTGGGGAGAGATGGGCATATCATAGGTATTAGGGAAGGAGCCAGTGGTTCAAGAGGGATTCAAGATGAAGAGGAAGGAGTGATTAAAGAGTCAAACTTCTGGAGGAGGAAGGAGAGGATAGGATCAAGAAAGCCTTGTAAAGAAGGATGACCACTTCATTCTTAGACCTTGGAGCAAAGCAGGAGAGTCTAGGGAATGATCAATAGAGGATTAGAGCCGAAGGATTGGGGGATGGAGGAACTCATAATAGTTGATTTCTTTGGTAAAGGAAGATACAAGGTCTTCTGCTAAGAAGAAAGGGAAAGGGGTGGTATAGGTAGTTTGATAAGGGAAGAGAAGAAGGTTTAGAACAATTCAGAAAGAGAGTATACCAGGGAAGAATAAAAGAACTGACTTGCAGTAGTGCAGTAGCAGGGAACCAGTTGAGATTAGATAACATAAATTGGGGGTGGATCCAGTTAACATGATTGTATGACTTCCTCCATTAGCATTAGATATAGGAGTAGGATAGGTGGATGGTAGCAGTAATTCAAGGTTCACATTTGGAAAGTGATTAGCAAGGGGACAAGGGCATAAGGGGTAGATGATAGTGCAAAACTGAACTGGTTAACTATAAGGTCAAGATGTTAGAGGGCAGGAAGTGAGATCAGAACAGGGTTGATAACCTGTTGAATTGGAATGACTAGAGGATTTTGTGAGGATGAAGAGTGGATTTAGAAGAGGCAAAGTTCAAAGAGATGAAGATACCAAGGTAATGTTCATCCCTTTGTGGGCCTGGGAGGAGTAACAATGCAGATCATGTGAGTAAGGTCTGGTGGTTGAAGACCCAGATGCTTGAAGGGACATTAGCATGTAAATTGAAAGTGTAGAAAATGACTGAATCGGGCATTAAATCCTCAGAGATAGGAGGGAGAATGACTCAGAAGCCCATAAATTCTGGATAAAATGATAAATCTGGTTGAAGTGAATCTCAAAAAAGGAGAAATTAGTGAATGAAGTTGTTAGTAGGAGAATCCGGAAGTGACAGTGAGGAGCAAGAAACATTTCTATTTTTTCTTCTAGGCCTATTATATATTCTTCTAGAGTATATGTTTGGGTGGAATGAATAAAGAATGGAATGAATGAATTTTTGTCCGATATTAGAGGAGGTTTTAGCCAGGAATTCAGCATCAGGGGGTAGTAGAAGAGCTCCAGGTTTTTGCTTTTATGTGGATGAAAGAACATTAAGAAAGAGGTAGAAAAAGAAAGCCAGTTTGTAACAACAGAATGGGGTGCTATAGGACACTAGGGATGGCGGACTGGTCTAGGAATTCAGAAAGGATGGGGTTCATATGGACATGTGTAAGGGAACAGGGAATAATAGACAGGAAAAAGAGCTTCTACTTTGGTAGCCAGGGACTCTGAATAATTGGGATTTCAAGTAGAGCTGGCTCCTCCAATGGTTCTGTTGATTTGCTTTTCAAAATACAAGATGTATGAATTTTTTAAAAAGTTGTTAGTATCACAGAAACTTATCAACATAGATACTGGTTTATAAATATAGAACTAACAAAGTGAGCCATGAAAAACAAAAAATTTTATTTACCTATAAAAAAGTAATACCAGTACCAGTACTTTATATGAATTGCATTCTGCCAACAGTTATGTATACCTTTGTTTCTCAAAATTTAACAACAGAATATATCATTGCTACATGGGGTAAACTCAAATTTAGTGAGAAAAACATTTTCTTTGTCCCAACTTACAACATATACCCAGAAAATCTTTCTTTTTGTTCTCTGAAAGGATGGATGAATCAGGCCCAATGTGTTATAGATAGTACAGATGATTTATTTTACCCAATAGATGTGTTCTTGACAAGATGTACATAAATAAATTGAGTTATTAAAATTAGATAATTAGTGAATTACTGAGTAAATGCAAAACGTGAGGGAAATAATGAATTATTTTGTCAAATAACCAACTCTGTAGCTCAAATTGTTTACATTTTTTAAAGCAACAAATACATGTATTTATCTAAGGAGCTTTAAAATTTACCCTGTAAATAAATTTAGAAAAAATAACCAGTTCACTCTTTGGAATACTTCCATCAGCCAACTCTTTTTCCTGGATGACACATTGGATGCTACATAATTGAATTCAGGAACGCTTTCTTTAATTATCAGTTAAAAATATTTATTTTAAATCACATCAACAAGTATTTTTACTTGAGTAAATGTTTATTTGCAAACCTGCTTTAAGATGTGGTTAAGTAAGCCAGCATAGCTGGGCTACACTGTAAGCTCCATGAGGGCAATGCTCTTTGTATCTCCTCTTGGTTCTAAAAGAAATCTTTGTAAATAGAAAGCACTTAACAATTTGCTGAATGAATGAATTTAAGACATTCTCTTTTGGGGATTCTTGACCCCATATTGAGTTGATTCATCTGTAATTGTAGATAACCAGAAGGCTTACATTAATAGCCAAAAAAACAACCTAGACAAAGAATTTTTACATGTTAAAAAAAAAAAAGCTATCCATTGCCAACATTGCTTAGAAGTTATCTTACTGTTTTTTTTTAATCCACGTGTATTTTTTTTGGAACCTTAAAGAGATTAATTGGAACATTCTTTCCTGTTGGTGTGATTTAGATTTCAGGAAATCACATGTGATGTTGGTCATGTTTTGTAATGCCCATGTTAAAAATAACTTTATTGCAAGATTCAGAAAAATGAAAATAGTTTCCTTTAGCTTTGCTGAAAAAATACTTATTTCTTCCAAAATGACAAATATCGTATGACTCATACTGATGAGTTAAATTTATAAAAAAACAAAACAGGAGCTACAAGCAAGACATTTTGATTTTATTGTTTTTAAGTAGAAGTAAACTGAGAAAAACATCTGCATAAGGTTTTTCCTGTCTTCCTATATTTCAAATCGAGCATTCTCTTGCCAAGAGTTTTTACACAGGAAGCTACAAAGTGGACAGATTTCAGTTATCTTCATTTGGTTGTTGAAATGAATCGCATACTCCATTATACTATAAATATGTCATCTTTTTGCCTTAAATTGAGCACATGTACCAAGTATTGTTATATTTTTAAACATTGCATTTTGTGTTAAAGAGATTGGACATGCAAGGTGGCTGCCAAGAACTGTGTAGTGTACCGTTCAAAAACATTGGACTTGGTATCAGAATTTCAGGCGCCAGTACTTGCTGACATTGTAACCGCAGGGAAGTCAATTAATTAATGCTGGTTGATTGACCTCTTTGAGTCTCAGCTTCCTTGTACGGACTAAAATCATAGTACTGTAGCTTGTATTTATATAATACTTTAAAGGTATCTTTGAGACAATGTGGTAAAGTGGAAAGAAAACCTACTAGGCAAGAGAATTTGCTGTGGGGCCATGAACAAAATGCTCCATAAAAATTGGAGCATTTTAGACAAGTGGATAATCGCCATTACAATGTTCTCTTCGTAATTTTATTAACTACAGAGTGCAAGGCTCAGAAAGGATAAAGGATTTAGGAATTAGGGATTGCAGTACTTGGCAGGACAGTAGAAAGGGTACTGGCTTTTTAGTTACCACATCCCATATTTCCAAGCCTATCCAATTCCCACCAAGATCTTTCATTCCCAAGATGTTCCCCAGTCTTGCTACTGGTCCTTATCACCGCACCCTCAGTGAACCTTTCAGTGTGCCCTGAAGCTGAACTGTCCTTTGTGTGTTTTCTGCCCCTTAGAACGTGGGCTCCTGATGAGCATTTAACACAGTACTTGACATATAGTAAGCACTCATCTTCCTAAATTCAAATCTGTCCTCAGACACTTACTAACTATGTGACCCTGGGCAATTCACTCAGTTCCCTTATTTGTAAAATGAGCTGGAGAAGGAGGTGGCAAACCACTCCAGTATCCAAGAAGACCCCAAATGGGGTCATAGAGAGTTGGACACCACTGAAACCTGAGAAGAACATCAAAAACAAAGAAAAAATAGACTAATGAGGAGAAAGATTGGGAAGAGAGAGATCAGTTAGAAAGTCTCTGAGGCTGTATTTGAACTGAGAGAGCTAAGTCTTCTGAATCCAGAAGTGAATTTCCTGTACTATTGCAGAATTTGGTTAAGGTTAGGGAGGTAGTGCAGTAGATAGAGGGCCGGGCCTAGAGTTAGGAAGACTCATCATCCTGAATTCAGATCTGGCCTCAGACATTTACTAGCTATGTGACTTTGGGCAAGTCACTTAACCCTGTTACCTCAGTTTCCTCATCTGTAAAATGAGCTGGAGAAGAAAATGGCAAATCACTCCATTATCTTTGCCAAGAAAACCACAAATGGGGTCATGAAGAGTTAGACACAGCTGAAATGACTGAACTTAATAGATGCTTTTCCATTCTGTTCCAAATTCTAGCTCTGCAACTTACTACCTTGTGACTTTAGGCAAATTATTTCACTTCTCTTGGCCTCTGTTTCTTTGTCTGTAGAATAAAGAGGTTGGGCAAAATGACGTCAAAGGTCCCTCCTACCTCTCAGTCTATGACCCTGTGCCTTGCCCAAGCACAAAGCCAGATTTTCAAACACCAAATCCAGACTTTCTCACTGTGCAGTGTGCTGCCTTTTTAGGCAAGTGACTCTTTCAGGGCCTTGGTTTCTCTTAGTTGATGGCTCAGATGTGAGCCAGAGTACCAAGGCCCTCTTCTGGAGCCCAGGTTAGTGATAAGCCTTAGCAAGCCATCGGTGCTACATCCCAGAGTGAGAAAAGCTGGCACTGATGGTAGAGAGAAGGAAAGGGGCAAACCTCTATAGCCTTCAGTTGTCCACATCTCCCTGTGTCCCCGAGCTGCCTATTCGTGTTCTGTGTATATGTAGAACTATGTCCTGCTTTTGTCTTTGGGCCAGTCCCAGCTCCTGGAAAGCTGTCCCCTTCCCATTACCACCTATCAGAATTCTACCAGGCATTCAAGGCCTCGCTTTCATGACACCTCCTTCATGAAGCTTTCCCTAATGAACCCACCAGGACCAAGCACTTTCTTTTCTGAACTCCTATAGTATTTTATATGACTCAAATTTAGCATATGTTTCCACTCATTATGGTTATTTGTGCATTTGTCTTCCTTATTAGACTGTGCTATTACTAATAGTAGTGTTAATTAATGTTCTATCAATAGCATTTTTATGTTTATGTAACACTTTACGATTCACAAATCACTTTCCTTACAATAACACTTCTAAATGTATTGTTAATGTTACGACATACTAAGGGAGGGGTGCCAAGTGGTGCGATAAATAGAGAGCTGGAGCTCTAATTAGAAGATTTGAGCTCAAGATCTGACTGTGGCTGAGTGTCTTTTTTTAAAAATTTTTTTTGGAGGCCAATTGGGGTTAAGGGACTTGTCCAAAGTCATCCAGCTAGTAAATGTGTCAGGTGTCTGAGGCCGGATTTGAACTAAGATCCTCCTGACTCCAGGGCCGCTGCTCTATTCACTGCCCTGTCTGAGTGTCTTTGAGCAAGTCACTTGACATCATCTCCTCCCTCACTTTCCTGACATCTATAAAGTAGATAATTATAGTACCTACATCCCAGGGTTGTTCTGAAGATAAAATGAGATAATATTTATGAAGCACTTTGCAGGCCTTAAAGTGTTTTATAAATGGCAGCTGTCGTCATCATCATTGCCATCATCACCACCACCACCACCACCACCATCATCAGCATCATCACTATTTTACAGTTGAAGAACTAAACTGAAAACTTAGAGAACTAAGTGACTTGCTCAAAAACACTCAGCTAATAAGTCTTAGAGTGAGGACTTGACCTCAGATCTTTTAACTCAGATCAGGATGCAATGCAATCTCTCCCCTATAGTTCAATTCAGCAAATATTTATTAAGACCCTCGTATATGCAAACACTGTACCGGGGACCAGAGATACAAAGACAGCAAAATTTAAAAATTGTCCCTGCCCTCAAGAAATGTACTTTGTCTCAGAGGAAACAACAGAGAGACAGATAGGTAAACATATGACTTAAAGCAAAATCAAAGTAATTGGGAGGAGGAAGCGAGTACCAAATGGATATGGGGGAATCCAAAAATGCTGCTTCTACAAGTAGCTTTGAAGGGAGTTAGGGGTTCTATAAGGTAAAGATGAGCAGGGAAAGCATTGAGGAATGGCCTTACAAAGACATGGAAGCTGTAATTTTATATACAGAGAATAGCAAGCAGGCTACTTTGGAACATGAAGCATGGGAATTAGAGTACTGTAAAATCACTCTGGAAAAATAGGTTGAAACTAGATATAGATGGCAACTATGTGAACGATAGATTGGAGATGGGAGAGGGAAAGGTGGGGAGACCAATCTATTAATGTAGTTGAAATAAAAGGTGCTGAGGATCTGAATGAAATTGGTGGCCATGTGAGTAGAGAGAAATGAGAGATGTGAAGGTGATATCCACAAGACTTGGCTTTTGATTGCATATTGGTAAGAGGGTGAGGGAAAATGAAGTTTCAGGTATGGTTTATGAATAGGCAGTTTTCAGAGGAAGAAATCCAAGCTATTATCAGCCTTATGAAAAAATGCTCCAAATTGATAATAATTAGAGAAATGCAAATTAAAGCAGTTCTTAAATACCACATCACAGGTATGAAAATGAAATTTGTTGGGGGTATAAATGTTTTAAGGACTGCAAAAAAAACGGACAATATCAACGTACAGCTAATGGTGCTGTGAGTGGATCTGGCCATTTTGGGAAACAATTTGGATATATGCCCTAAAAGTTATTAAATTGTGTATACTCTTTGATTTGGCAATGCTACTACTGGGTCTATACTTTTAAAGAGTTAAAAGAAAGAGAAAAGGACCTCTATGTACAAAAATATTTATAGAAAGTTCTGGAAAAGAACTGGAAACCAAGGGAATATTCATAAATTGTGGAATGCTGAAAAAATTATATATTGTGTTCTAAGATATGATGAAGGGAATGGTTTTAGAGAAGTCTGGGGAGACTTGTATGAATAGATTCTGAGTGAAATGAGCAGAACCAGGAGGACAATTTTTACAATAGCAATAGCATTGTAAAGATGTAAAGACAAACAACTTTGCAATACGTGAGAATTCTACTTAGTGCAATGACTAACCATGATGAAACATAATGCACACCAGAGAGGTGATAGACTTGGAGTGCAAATTGGAATGTATAATTTTTGGACATGGCTAATGCGGGAATTTTTTTTGCTTGATTATGCATATTTGTTAAAGGGCAGGAGGTAGGATAGAGATGATTTTTTATTCTTGAAAAAATAAATTAATTATTTTTAATTTAGGGATGATTCTGAGGTTGCAGATCTGGTTGAATGGAAAGATAGTGATACTCTCACAGAAACAGGGGAAGTGAGGAAGAGTAGGGGCAGGCAGATTTTTTGGGAAAGGGTTCTGTTTTGGATGTGTCTGGTTTGAGATGTCTATGGGACATCCAGTTGTAGGAAACACAATTTCTCTTCTTAATGGTAGAGACTATGTCTTATTGGTCTTGGTATGTATAGCCCAGTTCTTAGCATGATGTTTTGTATGCAGTAAATGCTTAATAAGTATTTCTTGAATACATATTTTAAGGAAAGGCCTTTCTGTAGTGTTTGTGGTAGAATAGTGCAACAAAGAGTTAACCATTGACTGTTAAAAATCAAAGACCAAGCCATCACATTTCTGGCATTTTTCTAGCATGATATCTGGAGAGGGATGTGTTTTTCCATAGTCCCCTAGTGTATTTTAAACAGGATGAAGAATTTGTACTTTTATGTACAGATTAAATCCCAGAAGAGGTGCTGGCTGCAAAGAGACAGAGCAGTGGTGATTTTCTAATGGAGAACAGAGTGGCAGGATGCAGTGAGTTTTGGTCCCATGATACTGGGTCATGTTTTGAGCATGAAGGCTTTAAAAAAAAGATATAAAATGATATGTTTTGCAAAATGCAGAGAGAGTACCATCTGATGAGATGGCTTTGTGGACAATGGGTATTTCCATATATTGGTTATTATAACATTGGGTGCAGTATTACAACCTATACCTAATTATTCAGAGGAATGATTATCTAGTTTCCAGTTGCTCAGAACTTTTATTTTACTTATTTCTTCTTACTGCCTGTCTATTGGCCATCTGATGTCTAATTAGCACCTTTACCAGACAGTAGGGAGGAGAAATAAAAGGAGGTGAAATTCAAACAGTCTGCCTTACTACTTGGCTAAATCAGTTGTTTAGATTATCTGTGGGTATCAGTTATCCATGATATCCTGTTCCCCATTGCCACACATAATCAAGACCTCCCCCATGTGGGCCAGTTAGCTTCACCATATCCTGTGGCCATAGACTGTAACTTAAACCCCAGCCAGCCATCTGGAACATACATGCTGCCAGTCACAAGTATAACTGGACTGGAGAGACTGGATGAGATCAGGGTATATCCACACCCAACTCCTGGAAAAACAGTATGACAATTGTGCCCCGCTGTTGGTAGGGTAGCAGTATCACCATCAGATATAAAGAGTACCTTTATTATTAAGACTTGCAAGAATGTACTATGGATGAAAAATGCTTTCACATCATTAATCAATCAATCGAGTACCCCAAATGTAAAATCTTTCGTCAAGCATCTAATCAAATAGTATAACATATACTAATATCATGATTTCTTCTAGATCTAAACATTTGGGATTTTACATATAAAATAAGTATATTTACTTCTCATAACTAGTCAGTCAGTTGACAAACATTTATTAAGTGCAAGGTACAGTGCTGAGTCCTGAGAATTACAAAAACCAAAATGGTCTCTGTCTTCTAGGAGCCCGAATTCTCATAATGATGTAAATCCAAGATATATACAGATAATTAAACTGTAAGAAAGGGATCTAGCAGTGTGTGCATGTGTGTGTGTGTGTGTGTGTGTGTGTGTGTGTGTGTGTGTGTGTGTGTGTGTGTGTGTGTGTCAGGGTGGAGCCCTCCTGCAGAAGTTGGGATTTGAGCTGAGTCCTGAAGGAAACTGGGGAAGTTTGGAAGCAGAGGTGAAGTGGGAGGGCACTCTAGGCTGTCTATGGGGAGACTTTGAAAAGGCATGAATCTGGGAGATAGAGTGTCTGGGTGTGGCGGAACAACAAATGGGCCAGGTTGGCTAGATTATAGAGTCTCTAGGATATTGAAGAGGAATAATGTTTAAGACTAGGAAGGTACAAAGGAGCCAGGTTGTGAATTGGCTTTAAATGCCACACAGGATGGGTGTTTTTATTTGATCCTGGAAGTAATAGGAAGGCACTGGTGTTTATTGAGTGGAAAGGGAAAGGATGAGCTGTTGATATGGCCAAACCTAAAATTTAGGAAAATCACTTTGGCAGCTGATGGATTGAAATGGGAAGAAACTTGAAGTAGGAAGATTAACCAGTCAGCAATAGGTGATGATAAGTGCTGGTGATAGTCTCTTCCCATTTCAATCTATCCTCCAGCTAGCTATTACAATAATTCAGGTTTGAGGGTATAAGAACTACAGGAGGGTGATGGCTATAGAAATGGAGAGGAGAAATATATATATATGTGTGTGTGTGTGTATACACACACACACACACACACACACACACACACACACACACACAAGAACATACACATATTAAAAGAGAGACAGAGAGAGCAAGAGAGAATATGAGGTCGAAACAGCAAGACTTGACAACAAATTGGATATGTGGAACATCTGCAAGTGAGGAGTCGAGGGTGAAACTGATTGTGAGCTTAAGTGTCTGGAAGGCTCATGGTGCCCTCAGTAGTAATAGGAAGCTTGGGGAAGGAATGATTTTAAAAGGAAATATGAAGTTCTGTTTTGGATATATAATGTTTGAGATGCCTATGGAACATTCCATTTGAAACGTCCAGAAGCAGTTAGTGATAGAAGAGTGGAGCTCAGGAGAAAGATTAGGGCTGCTTACATACATGAATACATGTATACATATTCTATGTAGAGGAGATAATTGTACCCTTAGGAGCTGGTGAAATCACCAAGTGAGATAATTTAAAGGGAAAAGAGAAGAGGACCTACGATGGAGTCTTGGAAGATACTCATGGTTAGTGGATGTGACCTGGATGAAGACCCAGGAAAGGAGACTGAGCAGGACCAGTCAGAGATGTAGGAAAACCAGGAGAAATCAGTGTCACAAAAACTTATAAAGGTGAGATTATGAAAAAGAGAATAATAGACAATATCAAAGGATACATGATAAAAAGCCATTAGATTTGACAAGAAATCACCGAGTGGTGGTGGTGGTGGTAGGGGTAGTAGTAGCAATATTTGTAAAGAGGAGTAGTAGTAGTAGTGGTGGTGGTGGTGGCGCTATCAGTAGTAGTCGTAGTAATAGTAGCAGCAGTTGTGGTGATAGTAGTAGCAAAGATAAACCAGAAGTTTTGATTCCTTTTGGAATTATGTGTTGCATATGCAAAGTGATATAATTAAGCGTGAATATTTGAATAGATATATCTGAGAAGATATGGGCCATTCAGAAGTAGTGTATATTAACAGTCTGAATACTCCAGGTTTTCTTGTATAGTTCATAGAAATGATGAAAAGGAGAACAAGGTGTTTAGAGCTTCTGAGTTTGTGCCTCCATGATATTATCTAGTTCTATGTCAACACTGTATGAAATAACAATAATGTTTTATGATTTTTAACATTCATTTTTTACAAGATTTTGAGTTCCAAATTTTTCTCCCTCTCTTTCCTCCCCCTTCCCTAAACAGTAAGCAGTTTGGCATAGGTTATATGTGTGCAATCAGGTAACATATATTTCCTCATTAGTCATGTTCTGAAAGAAGAAACAGAACAAAAGGAAAAAACACTACAAAAAAAAGTGAAAAATAGTACACTTCCATCTGCAGTCAGACTCCATCAATTCTTTCTCTGGACGTGGATATCATTTTCTATCATGAATCTTTTGGAATTGTCTTGGATTGTTGTGTTGCTGAGAAGAACTAAGTCAACCATGGTTTATTATTGCATGATGAAGATCAGTAATTTTTAAAATGCTTGGAGAGACCACGTACTCTAGTGGATAGAGAGCTGACTCTGAAGGAAGGAAAATCTCAGTATAAGTCCTACTTCTGATTCAGACTGACTGTAACCCTGGGAAAGTCACTTTACTTTTCAGTGCTCTAAGGCCTGGAGCAGGGCTAGAGGACCTGCGGCCTCAAGGTCACATGTAGCCCTCTAGGTCTTCAAGTGCAGCCCTTTGAATCTAAACTTCCCAGAACAAATCCCCTTAATAAAAGGATTTGTCCTTGTAAAACTTGGACTCAGTTAAAAGACCATACCCAAGGACCAAAAAAGCCACGGATTCCCCACACCTGGCCACTTGGGTGAGTCTATAAATGGTAGGATTTATAGATCTGCTTTGATAAAGAGGATGTCCTAATCTGGGATTTACTTATACCAAGGTAATCAAACTATCCAGTCTCTATCCCTAACCCCTTTAAGATTACAAAGTACTTTTCCAATATATGAATTCTACTCAACAAGGATTTATTGAACACTTCCTTTGTGTTGGCTTCTGTGTCAGGGGATATAAAAATTAGTAAGTCATTGTCAAAGAGCCTACAGTTCATCAGGTTATCTCATGTCATCCTTATAACAGTCCCTTGATTTAGTAGCGAAAGTGTTCTTCACATTTTACAGCTTAAGAAACTAAGACTCAGAGGATGTGGGGCACGCCAACAGCTTAGTAAGTGGCAGAGCCCAGTCTTTCTGACTTCAAACCTAGGTTTGGCTTTTTTCTTTCAAATTCAAATTCTTTCCACTACATCTTGCTGAAACGTTCAGTCAGTGTTTCTCAAATGCCTGTCAGCAAAGCTTTTACTACCAAAGAAATATTTTTCTTCTTTAAAATCTAAAAACTTAAAAAAAAGCTGCTTCCCCACTCCCTCCTGTTCCCTCAACCCTCATCTCCTTCCTTTTCCATGTTCCTTTCTTTTCCCTCCTTGTCCTCCAGAGCTGCCCTCTTGCTAAGCCTCCAGGAAAGAGTTTGGGTGTTTTACTAGCTTGCAGTCCAGTCTAGATTGGGGAACACCAACCCAGACCATCCTCCTCTTCACACATCCTTGAGGTCTGTAGACTTCTACTTGTCCTCTCAGTATAATGTTCTGTTTAGGGAAAGCCTGCTACCAATTGCCTTCTCTAGTGAATTAGGAGAATCTGTCTTTACTGTTTCGTAGTTGCTGAAAAGACAGATAGCATGGAAAAATGGAGAAGGTGCTCTTGGAGTCAGGCAGATGCTTCCTGGCTGTATGACCTTGGGAAAGTTGTTTGATCTCTCTTGGCCTCAATTTCCTTATTGGTAGATAAGGCAGCAAACACTTATTAATCACTTACTGTATACCAAGCACTGTGCTAAGTTCTGGGGATACAAAGGCAAGCAAAAAGAAAGCTAGTTCCTGCCCTCAGGGAGCTTACATTCTAATGAAAGAAAATTGCCTTCAAAAAGGAGCTAAAATGGGGCAGGGGAAGATGAAAATACCCACACAGGAACATAATAGTAGGTCCAGAAAGTCAGGAGTACATCCAGGAGGGGAATGAAGTTTGACCAACCTGGACCCCTCCCTAAAATGAAGGCCCCTGATGGAACTCTCCAATTGGAAAAGGGAGCCAGCATGTTAGAGAGGTAATCTAGGGTGAGAAGGTGGCAGGGGAAGATGAATGTTTTAGGATAGTGGTTCTCAACCTTCCTAATGCTGCGACCCTTTAATACAGTTCCTCATGTTGTGGTGACCCCCAACCATAAAATTATTTTCGTTGCTACTTCATAACTGTAATTTTGCTACTGTTATGAATCGTAATGTCAATATCTGATATGCAGGATGTATTTTCATTGTTACGAATTGAACATAACCCACGAGTTGAGAACCGCTGTTTTAGGGTAAGTAAGCCCCAAGCACTGAGAGAAGCTCCAAGGTGAGAATGACTGGAAAATAAAAAGCAACGTTGAGTTCAGAAGCATCTAAGGTCTCTTGTAGCTCTAATTCAGTGATGTTTCCCTCTTTCTGGAAGTTGGGCAATGTTTCCTACAGTCTTACAATATTAGAGAAAAGGAAGGGACTTAAGAAATCATCTGGTCTAATCCCCTCATTTTATACACGAGGAAACTGAGGACTGGAAAAGATGAGTGACTTGTTCTAATCATATAGCTGGTTTGCTGCTGAAGGTCTCAACGTGAATCTCCCACTGACAGTTCAAACTTAAAATGACCAGAACTGAATTCATGACCTCATCTTTCAAAATGTGTCCTTTTACCCAGATTCCCTATTTCTGTCAACGGTACCATCATTCTCCCAAATCACCTTTCTTTTTGATTTTCACTCTCATTTAACCCCTATATCCAGTCAGTTTCCAAATCCTGTTGATTCTGCCTCCAGAACATCTCTCACACATGCCTTTTCTATTCACACACTACCATACTCTGTCACTTCTTATTTTAAAAAATATATTGATAGCCTTTGTTTTTATATCTCCTTTTTAAAATATATTCCCTTGCCTCCCCTACTTATCAAGCCATCTCAGGTAATAAAAATATTTAAAAAGGAAGAGAAGAACAAAAAGGAAACATTTTAGAAAAACTAACCAACATATCAACTTAGTCTTATGATGTGTAGTGTTCCATACCCATAGTCCTCCAATTCTCCTATAAAGGGAAGTTGAATTGGTCTAGGCATTTTGGGAATCAACTTGGATTTATTCATCACTTCTTGCTGAGACTATTCTAATAGCCTATTAACTGGTCCCTTTCATGAGTTTCTGCCGCTCCCTAATTCATTACTCATACAGCCTTCAAAATAATCTTACTTAGCACAGTGTCTAACATATAGTAGGTGCTTAATAAATATTAAGTGATTGATTAATATCCGTATCTGACTATCTCATTTTCCCCCTAAAAGCACCCAATGGCTTTGGAGAAAGAAAGTTACAATGGAAAGAATGTAGAATTTTGAATAAAAAAACTTGGACTCAGGGGCAGCTAGGTGGCACAGTGAATAGAGCACCAGCCCTGGAGTCAGGAAGACCTGAGTTCAAATCTGACCTTGGACACTTGACATACTTATTAGCTGTGTGACCTTGGTCAAGTCACTTAACCCCGATTGCCTTGCCTTCACCCCTCCAGAAAGAAAAAAAGAAAGAAAGGAAGGAAGGAAGGAAGGAAGGAAGGAAGGAAAAAGGAAGGAAGGAAGGAAGAAGGAAAGAAAAAGAAAAAAATATTTGGACTCAAATTCTATTTCTATTACCACATAATGACTTTTGATAGATCACTAGGTAGTGCCAGCCTTATTCTCCTCATCTGTGAAGTGAAAGGATTAGACTAGAAGACTATGGACCTATGACTGTATTTTTTTTTTATTGAAAGGTCTATTTGGGGAACCTCTACATTGACCAAGATATTGAGGGCAGGGATCATGCTTGAACTTAACTTTGTATGTCTCCTAGCACCTAGTACAGTGCTCTGCACATAGATGTATAATAAAGATTTATTGGCTTGCATTGGCTAGAAATGAATGACCTTGATTCTTTTGGGACTATGCAAAATGACAGAAATTGGTGTCTAAACATTTTTTGTTTTGCTTTGTGATCTGGTGTTCGAGTTGCATTTAACACACTTTTATTAAGTGCTTACTTCATGTAAAGGACTATGCTAAGCACTGGAGATATAGAAAGACAAACAATGATATAATCCCTGACTTCAAAGGATCGGGGGTATTATTGGGGGTAAGGAGAAGGTTAAGTTGAAAACCACATGGAGTGTGATAGAGTCATATGAAAGATCAAGACAAAATGCTCAAGGAAAGTTTTAGGAAGGAGAGACTGCTTTTGTTTGTGGTGACTAAGGAAGGTTTCATTGGAGAAGTTGACTTGAACTGGATTATGAAAGAAACCAATGATAGAGAGAGGTTCTGGTACTATAATTTGATGGATATAGAGAACTCCATGGTGAGGAAACTTTATATGAAAACAGGGAAATAAAGATTCTAAAAAGTAGAGATGAGGAGGGAGCGCATTCCCAGAATGGGAGATGGCCTAGAGGAAACCATGGAGGCAGAAAGTAGTAAGTTGGGGTGGTGAGGTGGCACAGTGAATAAAGCACTGGCCTTAGAGTCAGGAGGACCTGAGTTCAAATCTGGCCTCAGACTCTTAATACTTACTAGCCATGTGAGCTTGGGCAAGTCACTTAACCCCAATGGGCCTCCAAAAAGCAAAAAAAAAAAGAAGGTAGTATGTTAGCTTTGGGAACAGTTAGTAGACAGTCCAATTTTGCAAGAATATAGAGTATGTGAAGGGGTAGGTTGGAGGCAGATTGTTAAAGATCTTAAATGCCAGAGTAAAAAGTTTGTGTGTTAAGCTAGAGAAAATAGAGTCACTGAAAATTTTCGAGCAGAGGAGAATTTTCACCACAATATGAAAGATAGATTAGGGGAGGGAATAGACAGGAATCAGGGATATCAGTTACTATTTCAATTGTCCAGACAAGAGATGATAAAGATCTGAGCTAAGCTTATTACATGTGAATGGAAAGAAGAATGTATGAGAAGTGGAGGCAGAATTAACAAGATTTGCTAATTTTGGATAGGAGGAGAGTAAGGAGAGGGAAAAATCAAAGATGAGTCTGAGATTTTTAATCACTGAGTGATTAGGAGGATGGCCATGCCATGACCATAATAAGTAAGGAAGCTATGAGATGGGGCAAAGCAGGTGATGAATGTAATTCAGGGCATGCTGACTTCAGGATGCCATTAGAACATTATCCAGAACGTATTTTGAAGGAGGATAAATTTTAATAGATGCTTTTTTATGTCCGTCTTTGGCACTGTAAGGGTCAGCATGATCCTAAAATAAAATACTTTTTTTTAAAATGAGCGTGCAACTCAGTGTCAGTCAAGGCAGTGTTAAAGATTGTTAATTATGGAATCCATTGTTCACCAAAACAATTTCTCCTTGAGAACCAAGCTTCCTAATTTTTGTCCTGCTAGTTCCACCAGTTTGCCCTAGTTGCCATTAAAAGAATCCGTTTCCAGCTGTATCACCCCTTCCCCATGCAAAGCTACCTATTTTAGGTGCCATTTCAGGGGTACATAATTTTGTTTTGGAACACGTGCTACATATTTCATGAATTCTTTGTCCTTGCAGGAGTAAGCTTCCCCAAATCTTGATGGATGCTTTTCCTAATATCATGAAGTCTTTTCAAGGTCAACTTCATATGCACATCTGTTAAAATGACTATTCTACCTTTTGAGAATAAGAACATTTTGTCACGGCAATGCATAGAATTTTTTGATTCACCTCCCCCCTCGTTTCAGGGGGCTGTACATATTTGGAACCACTTCAGATGTTGTCTGTAACTTGACCATTGCTTTGCTTTTATTTTTAATCATTTCCTCTTGTTCTCTCCTTCCCCCTCCCACTTGCTATCTTGGTTTTCCTCTTTATAACTAAGATAAGATGTTTTCAGTTTTCTTAAGAATTCTTTTGGTGAAATATTTCTATTTTGTATTTGTCTTCCTCTTCTAGCCTGTGGAGTATTTTTTTTTATGTGCACAAAGTCTTCTTTTGTGATCTTATCCAAGGCAAACTTCTAATTTGTCTTTTTTTTTAAGTGAGTATTAGCCAAAAGACTGTTTGAAACCCATCTGGCTGACAGCAATTAAGGAAGGATCCTCTTCCTTTGGAAAATAGACTGTCCTTATCTTAAGGCCATGGGATCCTTAGGATATTGAAGTGGGTAGGCCACCATAAAACAGATCCAGCAAACTAACCTACTCTAGAGTTGGAGAACTGGTATTGTCAGCAGTGGTCTGCTTTCAAGGTTCCTATTTGGCTTCCCTGTAATTCTGGCCCAGTCTCTCATCCTCTCCCAGTTTTACCTTTCATCTCTCCTAGCTATTTCAGCCAAGTTATCTTTCTTTAATAGCACACCTACATTGGCATTGATTCAGACTGATGTCTAACTCTATGTGTCTGCCTCCTTGGATCTGATGCCTCTATCACTTTTGTCTTCCCTGAACTTAGACTCTCAGTAAATGGCACAGGCTAATGGAATTGGCTTCCCTAGAATATTCTGCATTCCCACCACTTCTCCAGTTGGCCAATGATTCCCAGTGGATCATAGGTAGCCAGAACCTGGCAGATTCTCACACTTATCTGCTACAGTTGCAATCAAGATCAACTCTCAACAATGATGATGTTTTGCTCTCTGACCAAAATTTAATTTCTCAAAGATATCAATGCAGAACTGCATCCAGAGAGTATCAACGCATTAGTGGCATTCTGACTGTACATACTATTAGGGTAACTGGACCTTAGTCCCTTAAAGGGCTCTAGAAGGCAGGAATTCTGTTTTCGCTGAAGAATTGGGTAATGGTATTAACTATTCGAGCACTGGCACAGGGCACTGGGAGCAAAGAGTTGATCTTGATTGCAACTATGGCAGATAAGTGTGAGAATCCAACTTTACTTCCCACTTTTTCTCAACATCAACTCTCCACAGCAATCAAGCCACGACTACTTTTACTCCAAACCCATCACACTGACGGGGACTTTGGGACCTCTGCTATAAAAGTTTCCCTGGGGAAAGGGAATACATCCAGTCATGCTGTCAAGCTGAACTCCATGGAATAGATTGGAGATAGCTAGGTGGCATAGTGGATAGAACTCCACAGTTGGATTCAGGAAGACTTCAGATCAGATATGGCTTTGGACAATAACGATGTGATCCTGAGCAAGTCATTTAACTTCTGCTTGTCTTGGTTTCCTCATCTGTAAAGTGAGAATAATGATATTTCATAAATTCCAGGGTTGTTGTGAAGATGAACTGAGATACTTGCAAAGCACTTTGCAAACCTTAATGTGCTGGATAAATGCTAGATGTTTTTGTTGTTTATAAATCAGATTGTCCTTGATGAATGACATTTCCCAAGTCTCTGTGTCAACCATATCTGCAACCCTGTATAGCTACAGCTAATGGCAGCCCATGACTGCCATCCTCTGTAGGGAACACAGACCTAGACATGCCCCTGGGTTTCCAATTGATTCCATCTGGTAAGATGTGGAAAACATTTATATGAGAATGGGAAAACCCAGACTTCCCAAGATGAAATATGTACTTCTACAACATATGGATAGAATCTACTAGAATCTTTCTCTCATTTGCTTAAACAATTCAAATGTGTATTCTGCTGCTACAGAATGAGAGGGAGCTTTAAAAAGCAAAAACAAAAAACCCTTCAGTCACTTCCTTCTTCTGGATTCCCCTGTTACATACCCTGCAAACAGTCTTCACCTTCATGGGGTAGGAACCGTTTCAGGCATATCTATAATTATTAAGCCCTGTGCTCCAGTACTACTCCCATCCCAAGCTATACCATTTTGATATTCCAAACCTAAAGCCGTGAGACTGCCAATAAATGCATTCTCTCTCTCTCATCTCCATGCTTTGTTCATTTTATTCCACTTCTCTGAGCTCTCATCTACTTCCCTCTACCTTTCTAATCATCTCCATGCATAAGGTCCAGCTTCCAAAAAACATTTTAGTGCTAAGTCCCATCTTAATCACTGACTTCCCTGAAACCCTATGGCACTCCCTCTCTGTGCCCCACCATCTTATTCTCTATTGCACTTGTGTATTTTACCTTCTCAGTTAGATTGTAGTAGTCTCTGAGGATGGGGTCCAATGTAATACTTCCTTTATACATTCCTCATTCATATTATTGAATGTATAAATGGATATATTTTTCACAATGTTATTTTGCTTTTCCTTTAAAGAAATTCTAACTGGTGTTAGCTTCTCCCAGCAGAACCCTCCCTCTGGCTATTTTAATTATAATAATAATGCAACATTGAGACTATCCATTTCTGATCCCTGTAGAGTCTTTCCTCTGGCTATTTTAATGAAAATGGCAATGAAACATTTGGACTATCCATTTCTAATCTTACTACATGATGGGCCCACATATTTTTTGGTCTCACATGTGCATATTACTGACCAAACTCAACTTTGGTTTTAATTGATCTACTGAGGAAGAGGCATTATATTGTCAAATTGGCTATTGATATACTTTAGAGTTACACTATAATATAGAAAATTGCTAAAAAGTTCTGCCTTATGTCCCCAACCCAATACAGTGTTTGCTTTCCCTAAGATCAGTGATTTATATGACTTTTAACAAAACTTAACTGTCATGCAATTTGAGCTTTGGAGTTGCTATGGTGACAAAGTACCAAAGTTATGATGAGATAATTCATCTTTAGGCAACAAGCCTTGCATCAGTCTTAATAACTGTATTTTAAAATGAATGAAAGTGAAACAGAACACAGTCCTTTCTTTGATAAAGGCTATGAATCAATGTAGCCATTTGCATTTTACTGTCACAAGTCACAGTAATCACAATTAGATTCTCAGAAGCAGGGAAGGATGCTAGTTATGTATGACAAAAACAGTCACATAAGGAGCTGCACCCTTGAATTTGGGTGTAAATGCTACAGTTTGGGATTTAGGTATAGGAGCAAAATTATTCAAAATTTTGATGGACTGATCTCATTGATATGGGCAATCCTTCCACCAGTGTCAATCTCACTCATAAATTCTCATCCTGTATGACTCTTGTCCATGCCCTCCCATAAATCTTCCATTGGAGAGATCTACCTAGCGCCCTTGAGACTTGCTTTGGCAACTAATGGCAACACCAATGCGATGCTTGCACTATCCATTGCTGATCTTTCTTAACTATATGATGGATCCACCTATTTTTCTGACTATACATGTCTTTGAGGTAGCGTAGTGTAATAGAAAAAGACACTGAATTCTGAAGGCAGAGTACCCTGGCTTCAGGTTCACTTCTTGGACAAGTCACTTGACTTCCCCATACCTCAGTTTCCTCACCTGCAAAATGAGAAGTTTGCATAGGAAGGCATCTGAGGTGTCTCTTCTAGCTTCAGATCTGTAAATCCATGACCATCATGTCTTTTGTCACTTTTCTTAAGTATAAACCATTATCGGCAGTATACTTCAGCCTACTCACAGCCACCATCTTTCAGTGCTTGTTCTAGTCATCTCAAATTTTGATTCTTCATAGAGTATGGTTTTCCATGATTCACAGCCATATAGCATTACTGGGAGAATATTGCTGTTAAAAAAAATGAAAAGAACTTTGGTGGCAGGAAGTGACTTGAGATCATTGACAAGTGCTGCAATATTTCACATTTAATCCATATCACTCTCCTATTCAGTTTTTTGCCTAAGATAGATATTTATCAATATCTATCTACCTGTCTTTCTTTTCCTTCCTTCCTTCCTTCCTTCCTTCCTTCCTTCCTTCTTTCCTTCCTTTCTTCTTTCCTTCTTTCCTTCCTTCCTTCTTTCCTTCTTTCCTTCCTTCCTTCCTTCCTTCTTTCCTTCCTTCCTTCTTCCTTCTTTCCTTCCTTCTTTCCTTTCTTCCTTCCTTCTTTCCTTCCTTCCTTCCTTCTTTCCTTCCTTCCTTCCTTCTTTCCTTCCTTCCTTCCTTGCTTCTTTCCTTCCTTCCTTCCTTCTTTCCTTCCTTCCTTCCTTCTTTCCTTTTTATCTTTCTTTTTGTCTATCTACTTATGTACTAACTTATTTGGCTACCCATCCACTTGCATGTCATACGTAGACTGTCTAAAATCCTTACTCCACTCATTAGTGTGCAGCTAAATGGCACAATGGATAGAGTAGTGGTCCTGGAGTCAGAAAGACCTGAGTTCAAATGTGGCCTCTGACACTTATTGACTGTGTGACCCTGGTCAAGTCCCTTAACTCTGTTTGCCTTAGTTTCCTCATGTGTAGAATAAGCTGGAGAAGGAAATGGCAAACCACTCTAATATCTTTGCCAAGAAAACCCCAAATGGAATCACGAAGAATCAGATATTATTGAAAACAACTGAAATTCTAAATAAAAGATCTTCATTCAGATTTTGAGCCAGAAGATCTATATTTAAACATCAGCCTTTCTACTTACTATGTGTCTTTTACATAGTACTACTTACTACTGTGTGTCTGTAGACAATTCGCTGAGAATCAGTTTCTTTATTTGTAAAATGAGAATTAACATAGCATTACTTACCACATCAGATTATTGAGAGGGCCAAGATGAGATAACATCAGCAATGTGCTTAGTAAAGTAAAGAATTTCGTAAATGTTACCTATTATGTTGATTTGCTAGGCTGTAAGCTCCCCGAGAGTAATGACTGTATTGGTTTTTTATCTCTTTTCCTCATTGCCTGCCACAGTTCTCCGCTCAAATGTTTTTTGAATTGACTTTTTATTATTATTAGGTAGTGAGTTCTCTGTTGTATAAGTTATTCATGCAGAATCCAAGTGAACATCTGTGATGGTTGTTTTCCCATCTGCAGTTGGAGAATTAGGCTAGGTGTCCTCTAAAATCTGTTCTACTTCTAAAATTCTGTGAGGGATTAGAATTCGTTATTATCTGGTTTGCCTGCATATGTCTCTGGGTTTTCTTAATGGTCAAATGAAATTCATATGGACCTCACAGAGATCTCATGGACCGCATAGCCAAGTAGTCAACAACTTGAATAAGAGCATGTTATATAATACGGAAAGAAATAGAAGTTACTTTGAGAGTGGGGCTCTGAAGATTCACACATGTGTTATTTGCATTTTAAAAGACTGTATTTGAACATCAAGCATCACATTTTACTTTTATGATTGTTTCTTCATGTTCCTTACTCCTTCCTGTATCCAATTTCTCTTAAATCTGTTCTTCATTCTCATCCTCCATCCATTCCTGCTTTGCCAGTCAATTAATCAAAAAGCATTAAAGTGCCCACTATGTGCCAAGCATTGGAGGTGCCCATCCTCCTAACTTCCCTATTGTTTTGGAGGACACTGCCGTCATTTCAGCTAACCAGAATTATCCTGGACTCCCTCTTCCCTCACCTCCTATGTCTCATCAGTTTCTAAGTCTTGCTGATTCTGCCTTCACGATATCTCTGCAATCAATCTCTCTGATCAACCTCCTACTTTATTCAGTCCCTTATCCACTGGATAAGTTATTCAGGGCTGCCTCTAGCCTGGACTAATTAATTTGTCTCCCTGCCTCTAGTTTGTTTTCTCTCAAAACCATCATCCCAACTGATATTCCTAAAAAGCACAGCTCTACCAATGTCACTTTTTTGCAAAAGAAATGTCATTGGTTCCCTATCACTTCTAAATGGCAAACTCCTCTGATTGGCATTTAAAACCTTTTATAATCAGTTTCCAATATATTTTCTGCTGCTTTTACATTATTCTTCTTCATACACTGCATTCCAGGCAAACCAGCCTACTGGCTGTTCACCATACACAACATTCCACCTCTCACCTCCAGCCATTGCACATTCCACAGCTGGAATGCTCCACTTCATCTTGGATTCCCCTCTCTCCCTTCAAGGTTCAGGTCAAGTAGTACCTCCTCCACAAGACTTTTCTCAGTCTCTTCAGTTGCTAATATTCTACTCCTCTCCTAAAGTTCTTTGTGTTTCTATAGCATATATCCCAATATATAAAAAATCATATTATTTTAATTTTTTTATTCACACTCAAGTTTTTAGGTACCCATCTATTGTAGAAAGTTGAGTGAAATTGGCATTTTGAAGAGGGTATGCAAAGGACTCCATTGTTCCTACTGAAATTGGAGTATAACATGGAGAAATAAACATTGAAACAGTTGTCTTACAGAGTTGTGGCTGGAATATCATGAAAATATGTTTTCTGATCTCCTTGTGTTCAGCAGTCCATGTGGCACACAGCTGTGATTTATTTTCAGAGTGCTGGATTGGAATTTGACAGACTGCAAGGTTTGCCTTCCTCACAGCTGAAACCATTTGCCATTTGGGTGATGATAAAGCAAGTGACAATTTACACTTAAAATGCTGTTAAAAAAACACACAGGAAAAAAACCACAGAACTCTTGAGTGAGAACAGACGAGCACCAAACTGTGTTTGTAATATGAATTATACAAATGACAGCTATTCATTTATTGGGAATTATGTGGGAATATATTTAGTAGCACAAAAGCTAGGTAATTATCAGAACTTATAACTAAGCCTCTCCTAATTGAGTTGTGTTCAAATGTACACATCCAACTCAGCTGTTTCTAAATTGAATCTTTTAAAAGATACTGTAACACCTTTCAGAAGTCCTGCTCCAATATCTCACTTTGGTTCAGAGGTAAATCTGAGTTCATGAAGAAGCATCATGGTACAGTGGAAAGAATGTCGAAGCTGAAGTTCAGACCTGGGCTTGAGCCCTGGCTCTGCCACTGGGCAAATCTCCTAACCTCCTTGGTCTTTGGTCTTTCTTTGTAAAATGAGGGGGGGTAGTCTGGATGACCTCTGAATTCCTATCTAAAATAATACTATGTGAATGTAATGGATATTATTGTGCTGGAAGAAATTATGAAGGAGTTATTGCTATGTATTTTGAATTTTCTCTTATGTTCTGTTGTGTATATGACATTCTTTTTTTTCTTTTCTTATTTTGTATTTAAGTTTCAATATTTAAGCTTCTAATGTTTTTTTTCTTATTGTGTATTTTAAGCTTTGGTAATTAAAAAAAGCAAAAAAAGAAATTATGAAGGAGACAGTTTCAAAGGAACCTAGGAAGGCTTATATCAACAAAGTGAGGTAGGCAGATCCAAAAGAGCAGTTTATGGAAGGAAGGAAGGAAGGAAGGAAGGCATGGAGGGAGGGAGAGAGGGAAGAAGGAAGGAAGGAAGGAGGGGAGGGAGGAAGGAAGGAAGGAAGGAGGGGAGAAAGGAAGGAAGGAAAGGAGGAAGGAAGGAAGGAGGGGAGGGAGGGATGAAGGAAGGAAGGAAGGAGGGGAGAAAGGAAGGAAGGGAGGAAGGAAGGAAAGAAGGAAGGAGGGGAGAAAGGAAGTAAGGAAAGAAGGAAGGAAGGAGGGGAGGAAGGAAGGTTGGAAGGAAGGGAGGGAGGGAGGAAGGAATGGAAGGAAAGAAAGGAGGGAAGGAGGAAGGGAAAGAAAAAAGGAAGGAAGGAAATAAGTAAACAAGCACTTATTAGGTACCTACTATGTGCCAAGCATTGGCTAAGCACTTTTACAAATATTATTTCATTGGATCTTCACAACAATCTTGGGATGTAGGTATTACAAGGAAACTGAGTCAGACAAAAGTTGAGTAGCTTGCCCTTGGTCACACAGCTACTAAGTGTCTGAGGCTGAATTTGAATGCAAATCTTCCCAATTCTGGGTCCAGTGCTCTATGAATGCAGTGACTAATCATGATTGCAGAGGATTCATAATGACACATGCTAGCCCATTTCCTGTTGAAGATATGATGAACTTGCAATGTGGACTGAGACATGAATTTTTTTTTGAACGTGGCCAATGCGGGAAATGGTTTTGCTTGACCGTGCATATTTTTTGCAAGGGTATTTTTTTCTTTTTCCAGTGGGGCACAGAGGGTGGGAGGGAAAGAAAGTGTATTTTTTTTTGTTCATTAAAAAAATTAATTTAGGAAAAAGAATTTTCTTCAGACTCAAAATCTATCATCCTATGTCAATGGTGCATAAACCCTAGCAAGTTCTAGTAAAGTGAAAACATTTGAGAATATTCCAGGTGATAGACTATATGTATTTCTTTCAGGGCCTGACACAGCAAAGTCTAGAGAAGTTCATCATCAGAGCAGTTGCCCAATAAATGAAGATTTTTCTTTTTTGGCCAGAGCATCTCATTAATAAGGGCCTCAAAGGCATAGAGGGGTTTTGGTTTATCTTTGTAAAGGGTATACCCACATAGATGAAACCACAGCTGCCTCAAGTGTTAAACTCTTATTTTGTCCAAGCTTCTTGCCAGAATGAAATAGAGAATGACCTATTTCTTTCCTAATTGAGGTCTTAGGTCTATGATTTAAACGTTATAGTTTCTATAAAAGGTAAAAGAGACAAACAGTTATGTCTTACCCTGACATCACACTTGCCTTTGGGTGCCCCTACTATACACATTGGTGACAGCTAAAACAAACTGTTCATAGGTATTGTAGGTGTTAGGACATGTCTGTTGATTCCAATTTACTTCACAAGATGGTAGAGTGAGGCATTTAGGAATTTAAAAAATAAAAGAATTCTAAATAGCTGTCTTTGTCAAGACACCATCTGCCTGTCTGAGATAGGGTTGGGTTTGATGAAGGTTTAGCAAGCTGAATTCTGGAGTTCAAGACAGATCTGTCACGGGAATGTGGAATGAGCATAGAGCCAGAGAGTGTGTTGCAGAACATAGTTAATCAGAGGAGAGCTGGGTAGATAGTTGGTTAGGAGAACTGCAGATTAATACTAGCTCTGTGTTGAGGCCAAAGATTAGGGCTTAGAACAGAAGATGGGTCAGTGGGTAAAACTAAAATAATAATTGCCATCATTGTCCTGCCTTGTGATAGGGGTTCTTAACCTTGGAATCTGTAATTTAAAATATATATATATATATGTTTTGATAACTGTATTGTAATATAATTGGTTTCCTTTATAAACCTATATATTTTTTAATGTATTCAAAAACATGATTCTAAAAGGGATCTGTAGGTTTCACCAGACTTCCAAAGGAGGTCCTGGTACAAAGAGAGGTTTGCAGCCCATACTTTAAGGTTTAGGAAAGCATTTTACATATAAAACCTTATTTCATCCTTACAACAACTGTGTGAAGTAGCCAGTACAGATAACATTACCTTTGAGGGCACTGCAATTCAAAGAAACAAAAATGGCTTGCCCATGGTCCCAGGGCTAGCAAGCGTCCTGAGCAAGATAATCTGACTCCACCTTCTGAATCCAAATCTAGTCAATTTCCACCACCCCGCAGCTGGGCTCTCCATAGCAAGGGCTCCTCCCCAGGTGTGGGGCTTAGAGTGGGTATCTTTTAATGGATGATTTAGGTCTTTCTGGGGAGGTAGTGACTTGTGCCAGCTTTAAAAGGGACTCTGACCAGGATAGACAAGACATTGAAACTAGAATGGAGATAATAATAGTACCTCTCTCGCATGGTTGTTGTGAGGATCAAATGAGGCAATATTTATAAAAAAGAATTTAACACAATGCCTAGCACATAGTAAGCTCTATATAAATATTTATTTTCCTCTTCCTCCATCCCCCAATCTTAGAGACTTTGCTATGAGATTTACTTCTTTAAGGCATGCAAAGCTTTAGGGTCTTGATCTTTTTTTGTTTGTTTGTTTGTTTGTTTTTGGTGGGGGGAAGACAGTGCAATTGGATTTGTGACTTGCCCACATGGCTAGTAAATGTTAAGTGTCTAAGTTTGGATTTGAACTCAGGTCCTCCTGACTCCAGAACCAGTGCTCTTTTTACTGCTCCACCTAGGTGCCCCTAGGCCTTGATTTTACCAGGGGTGTGTGTGTGTGTGTGTGAGAGAGAGAGAGAGAGAGAGAGAGAGAGACAGTGAGACAGAGAGAGCAAAGTTCATTTTAGTAGCCATCAATTGCTATAGGGGAGTTTATATATTTTTAGTCATAAAGCTTAAAATTTTGCATTTTACTGACTAAAAATTATTTAATTTATTTTCTACTAATGTATTCATGACAACAATCTGTTAGTGTATTTAATTTTCAAAAAGAAGCGTGCTCTTGTAAACAGCTTATCTCTCATGCATTATGTATATCATATTTTGAATTCCTATATTGCAGGGAGAAAAAGTGAAGGAAAAATTCTCACAATAGTGGGACCTTGTCAGTCTATTTGTTGGCCAACAACTATCTATTGCTGACCTACTTTGTGCCCACTGATAGGATGTAGGTGTATCTGTATAGTGGAAACACTAGATTTGAATGACTTTGTCATTATGCTCCTCAGCCTCAGTTTCCTTATACGCAAAACAGGGATAATAATACTGAAAACTACCTCCCTCATAGAGATGTTGTGAGAAAACCATGACATTTTTAAATCTTAAAGTGAACAAATGAATGAACAAGTGAATGAAAAGGCATTTATTAAGCTTTTACTGTGTCGGGCACCGTGCTGAACACTAAAGATACAAACACAAAAGTGTAATAGCCCTTGCCCTAACAGAGAATATATTCTAATAGAGGGGCTTCACAGGGGAATGGTGGCCAGGGAAGGGAGTTTTGGTCTTGGAAAGTAGGACATGAGTTGATCCATAGAGCTATTGATTAACATGCTTTTTCTAGTAGCAGTTGCAGTACTGATTTGATTCTCGGACGATGAGGAAATAAAATGAGAAAAGTTTATACTTTGCAAAATTTCAAATGCTATATAAATGCTGTCATCATCATCATCATCATCAATCATCATCATCATCATCAATCATCATCATCATCATCATCATCATCAATCATCATCATCAATCATCATCATCATCATCACCATCAATCATCATCATCATCATCATCAATCATCATCATCAGTCATCAGTCATCATCATCAATCATCATCATCATTATCATCAATCATCAATCATCATCATCAATCATCATCATCAATCATCATCATCATCATCAATCATCATCATCAATCATCAATCATCATCATCATCATCCATCATCATCATCATCATCATCATCATTAATCATCATCAGTCATCAATCATCATCATCATCAATCATCAATCATCAATCATCATCATCAATCATCATCATCATCATCAATCATCATCATCATCATCATCATCAATCATCATCAATCATCATCAATCATCATCAATCATCATCATCATCATCATCATCACCATCATCACAGGAGAAAATGAAGACTGTTGCCAAGAAGATAGAATTTTGGGGGTGTCTAAGGTGGCACAGTGAGAAGAGCACCAACCCTGGAGTCAGGAGGACCTGAGTTCAAATCTGACCCCAGACACTTAACACTTACTAGCCATATGACCATGCAAGTCACTTAACCCCAATTGCCCTGCCTTCCCCCCTCCAAAAAAAAAAAAAGAAAATAGAAGTTTGTCATTTTGTTACATCTTTATATAAAGAGTTAAAATTTTTCTAATCTTAGGTGCCTACTACTAGAAATTTGTAAGAAACTGTATATGACATGAAAGTTAGCCGGCTTAATCTCATTTATTCTGTGTTAACAACTCTGTGAAAAGCTCTTTCCTTTCCCAGGAAGGAAAGAAAAGAATAACAACTATTTATTGCAACGAGTTATTTGTATTATGAGTAGATCTCATTGATCCATGTTCTCCTTGTCGAAATGTTGGAGACTTGACTGTACTAAGAAATGAGCAATGTATATAGTTCCCTTTTTCTCAGTACTTAGGACAGCAGAAGAAAGTTGTTCTCAGCTCTTGTCAGAAGTCATATACCAATTTTATTCTCTTTCTTTTTAAGGTCGGATTTTGGATCTGAAGACGGGGACAGTCAAGAAGGAAGGCCAGCAGTCATCTATGAGAATGTGCATGGGATCCAGACGCTCTTTCATTTGCAGGATGAGGTTTGTCATAACTTCACTGTAGTTAGCTTGTCTCAAACTACTGTTTGCCATGGATGTCACTTATGGGAAGGGTGGAATACTCCGTGGCTCCCCGTTACTTTCATGACGATAATAATTCACATTTATATAATGTTTTTCTCACTATCGTCATCCCCATTTTATTGCTAACAAAACTGAGGCTCTGAGAAAGTAATGATTTGCTTAAAGCCAACCAGAGCAAATGGCAGATTTAGGACTAAATCTCATTTTCTTATTCTAAATCCTTCCATACCCTATGATGCTTCTGTTTCACCCAAAGCTACGTGGTGCTTTGTGTCTAGTAAGTGCTTCCTAAGTCATTAAATAAATACTAACGTATAAATGTAGAATCTCAGCACTGGAAAAGACCAGAGAGAGAAATTCAACCCTCCGTTGACTGAGAACAGCCACCACAACTTCCCTAACAAGTAGCCATTGACTTTAAGACCCCTAGTGATGAGAAATCCATTACTTGTAGGCCATTCCACTTTTGTACGGTTCTAGTTGTTAGGATTTTATCCTCACATTAGACCTAAACCTGCCTCCTTACAACTTCCACCAGTTACTCCTAGTGTCATTCTTTAAGGTCAAGCTGAACCTTCCTCCAAATTGACATGGAGCCGTTAATGAATGAAACTGTTCATTCAACCAGTTTCTAATTCCACCTACCTGTACCAGCGGCTAGCCCACATCTATTCATCTTGCCCAAAAGAACAAGAACCAAATGTTTTACTGGCATTCCCTTGGGATTCAGGGTCTTCCCTAATCTGGTCCCAGCTTCCCTTTCCAACATTTTATTTTGCTAATGTCTACATAAACCATCCACTTGAGCCAAAATGGTTTATTTACTGTCTCCCAAGACCTGTCTACCTACTTGTCTACCTATCATCTTGCTTATGTTCCATCTCCACCTAGAATTCTGTTTTCCTTCTTGTTATCTACCCAAGAAATAGTCATCCTTCCAGACCTGGTGCCATGAGACTTTCTTGACTACTTCAATGCAGAGTGAAACTCTTCCCTCTGAAATCATAAAGCTTATTGCCCCCAGCACTTATTTGGCATTTAATTATCTAATGACCTGATCTCTTGTCACTGATACTGTTCTTTGACTATTCTTGTTTATTTCTTGTCTCTGCTACTAAATTATAAGTTCCTTGAAAACAAAGGGAGGGGGGAATATAAGCATTTACTTAGCACCTACTATGTGCCAGATTCTGTACTAAGTGCTTTACAAATACTTCGTTTGAACCTTATAACAACCCTGGGAGGTAGGTGCTATTATTATGTTCCCTACTTTCTATTCGAGGGAACTGGAGCAAATAGAGGTTAATTGACTTGCCCAAGGCCATACAACTAGTAATGGTCCAAGGCTGAATTTGAACTCTGGTCTTGCCAGTGCTCTATCCACTGTGACACCTAGCTGCCTCATTCATCTTTGTATTCCACTCAATGCCTAGCACATTGCTTAGTACCTAGAAGGTGTTCAATAAATATATATTGAATGAATAAGTTAATGAATGAATTTAGGAATAGGTAGGGTGAATGGTTCATGTAGAAATATAACCAGAAAGGAGAAAATATCATCTCTTTTAGAAAGGAGCTATAAAAATTGTTAAGACGCCTGGATGAAAGTCCTACCTCTCCTATTTATTAGCTGTGTGATTTTAGGCAAATTATCTTACCTCACTGGGCTTCAGTTTTATTCCTTTGTAAAATTAAGGGGTTGGACAAAATGGCTTCTAGCTCTAACATTATAATTCTATATTAGGTCCTCTGATTTCTATATGAATCCATTCTTTTTTCTGTACCTGTTTCCATTACCATAATTCCCCTACCCCCAAATAATACAAGCAGTACACTGAATCAATTATTCCCAAACAATATAGGCCAAGCTAAGCCTGCCCATGTGCCCATTGGTGCCTAAAATGCCATACTTGGCAGCAGACATGTGAGATCATCCATTTCTGCTTCATTTTTCTACTCCAAACTATAAATAAGCAATTCAAATCATATTCTACAAGCTAAACAATAAGGGCTATTCAAGATAATGTGAATTGTCATTATTTTAATTATTCTATAGCCTTAGTGAATTTCAGATTTCTAATAGAGTACAGAACAGGACTTTTCAGAGCTTATCAATGACATTCTTGGCTTTGAGCACAAATCACTAATTCATTCATTCTGTTCCATTCACTGTCTCTTGAGTTTCTATCGCTTGCAAGGAGCAGTGCTGAAGGAAACAATAGAGAGAGGTCAAAGACATAATCCGTATGATGCTGAACACATGATCGCTGTCCTCAAGGAGCTTACCATCTTGCAGGACTGAACAAGGCACACAAATAGCCATGCAAGCCTGAGTGTGAAGGGGTATAGGTCGTATGGTCAAAGTCTAAGAGATTCCACTTTTTTCTAGGAGAATCAGGAAAAGCTACAAGAAGATAGGTGGACCTTCCAAGGAGGAGGAGGAATTTCCCCCTGCAGAGTTGTGGGAAGAGGATATGTGTGTATTTTTCCCTGTCAAATAGTTAATAGAATACGTGCAGCAGACTGAGTACAGACTCCTGCAGAACTTTTCATTGCTTTCATCTCTGCTTTTTTCTCTCTCTCAGTACTATCTGTATTTCCTATTTGTATTCATGAAATATCCACTAATCTTAAAGAAACTTACTAAAGTGAAAGCATTAGTAAGATAAGGGATACTTAGACTCATGATCAGAAGAAAACAAAAGAACCAAGGTAGCACAGTGGATAGAGCACTGGGCCTGGAATCAAGAAGACTTATTTTCCTGAGTTCAAATCTGTCCTCAGTTGCTTACTAGCTGTGTGACCCTGGACAAGTCACTTAACCCTGTTTACCTCAGTTTCTTCATCTGTAAAATGAGCTGGAGAAGGAAATGGCAAACCACTCCAGTGTCTCTGCCAAGAAAACCCCAAATGAAGTTATAAAGTCAGACACGACTGAGAAACAACTGAACAACAACAGAGAAAGTGCCCAAATCTGGGGGAAATTCAGGTTTTCTGCAGAGACTGAAAATTGCAAAGCACATAGAACAGGAATAATAATAGTGATAAATATCAATTATTTACCACTTTACAGTGTGGCGAACACATGACATTTTATTCTCATGACAGCCCTGTGAGGTAGGTTCTGTTTTTACCCCTGTTCTTCAGATGAGGAACCCCAGAGTAGGAAATATGAAATGTTTTGCCCAGGATCACATAGTTCTTAAGTGTCTGAGTTAGGATCTGAGTGCAAGTGTTGCTGATTCTCAGTCAAGTGCTTTAGCTGCTACATCACCTGAGAGCCTCTGAATCTGAAGCCCCAGTGCTTTAGTGCATTTAGGAGTAATTTGCTTCATGAAAAGTATTCCCTGTACAGACAGACAGGGATTAACAGTTTGCTACCTCCATAAAGCCTCTTCTCTTGCTTTGTGGAGATAGCAATTACTCAGCCTTTCCTACTTTACCCAGATGCATGAACTTGGGAGTTGGTGGCAAAGAAGGTACTTGTGGGAGGTAAAGAAGAAGTACTAGGTGGGGTTCAGGAGTCATTTGATAAAGAGCCAGACTTGGAGTCAGTCAGATGGGTTCACATCCTGCTTCAAATACTTTAACTACCTATGTGACCTTGGACAAGTCACTTAGCCACTCTGGGCCTCAGTTTCCTTCTCTGTAAAATGGAGGGAGGTTAGATGATTTGATGACTCCTAAGGTCCCTTCCCATAGTCTACAATCCTGTCATCTTTCCTGCTGTAGGTCTCCTGACCAACTAGCAGCATCGCTGCTGCCCTCTGCAGCATTTTGTACTCTTGCCTTTCTAACTTTCTAGCAAAACCACCATATGAACCTTCAGTTCTCTTGCTTTCTCTCCTCCTGTGCCTGGGCCACAGGATTCAGAAGGAAGAAATTCAGAACCATGTAGCCCTAGTCCATTTCATATTTCCACTGGGTAACCAACTTAATCCTCACTGCTGCTCAATTATCCTTCAGTTCCTCCTTCTTAGACTCTCCACCATACTCTCCACAGTGCTCATTTCAGACCATCTCTCTGTAAATCCATATTTGTTCTCCACACTCATCTTCATTTAGAACAGTTGATCTTGCTTCTTACTTTACAGAGAAAACTGACACCATCCAGTAGGAGTTTCCTTATAAAGCCTCTTCTTTGCCTTAACATAATACTTGTCCTTAACCAAATGGTGTTCTTTCTTTGGGCCCAAAGGAGGTATCCCTGCTTCCTTGGGAAGCAAAGCTTTGTACTCTGAACTACCCTTCCCTTACTGTTCCCTGCTCCCTGTTATCTTCTGGATCTCTCGCATCTTCAGCATTACCTCTAAACATGCTCTCGTCTCCCCTTTTGTGGGGGAAAAATTTTTATTTAATCTGTTATCCTTTCTAGCAAATGAGGATTTTTTCCCCCTATATAGATTTTTCTCCCCCTCAGTGAGGGTTCAGTACCATCAGGAGATGGTGGGACTGCATTCAAATAATCTGAACTGTAAGGCAAGTGGTTTGGGGAGTTGTTACTTTTGTCCAAGAAATAAATTACTCCAGTAATTAAATGGAGCCATTTTTTTATTGATGAGATGGAAATTAGAGCTATGGATTTTCCAGAGAATCCTTGTCTTCCAAATATCTCTTTATTTAAAGAACTGAATTTAATTCAGTTTAAGTAAACATTTATTTAAAACCTACTATATGCAAGCATTTAACTCTTATAGAGAAATATTTTTAAATGGTCACAAATTTTGGTACCTTTTTTTCACTAATCTTTAACTGTTATAAATACTAGTCCAGGTCAATCTTGGATTTATCCCTAAATTTTAAATAAGAGATTTCTTTTTCATATATCCTGAATCCTGTCTTGGAGTCAAATATCTTTCAGGACTAATATACAAGTCTTGAATTTTAACTTCAGGATTTTAGCTGAGTATCAGATTTAGAGGCAGCTGGTGGCACAGTAGGTAAAGCACTGGGCCTGGAGTCAGGAAGACTGTTCAAATCTGGTCAACTGTGTGACCCTGGATAAGCCATTTATCCTTTGATTGCCTCAGTTTCTTCAACTGTAAAGTAGGGATATTACTATCACTAACTTTCCAGGGTTGTTATGAGGATCAGATTCAATAATATTTGTATAAGTGTTTAGTACAGTGTTTTGCACACAGTAGGTACTCTATAAATGCTTATTTCCATTTTGCTTTAGCAGAGTTTGTCATTCAAAACCCTTGTAGCTTCCATAACTACCAATGATAAGGTTTTGGAATCATTTTTGTGACTTTCTTCTATTAGATCCTAATGCTGAAATAATTTATCACAGGTTTCATCTATTTAAAACTTTATTTCTATAATAATAATAGTAAATGTCATTGATATATATTATCTCATTTGATTCACACACAACTTTGTGAGGTAGGTGCTATCATTTTCACCATTTGACAGTTGGGGAATTAGAAGCAGGTCGAGTGACTTGCCCAGGGTCACACAGCTAAATAAGTGTTGGAGGTGAGTTTGAATATCACAACAAGAGAAAATGTCCAAATAACCGCTATGCAAAACTGCCTCTCAACTGCTAAGAGGTCCAGTATTTCTGCTCCTGCCTTAACCAGAATCAAGCCACAGTACCTGGTCCTAATTCATGAACCTGCTAGCCATGACTTGTCCACATGTAATGTAAAAGAAGATAGAAAACAGACTTTTTCCCTGAGATCCCTGAGCACCTTGATGTCATCTTCGTAGCACTGCTGTCTCTGACATGGACCTCTATTCTGTGGCTCTCACCTGCCTACACCTTTGTGTCTTCCCTGGTTCTTCTTGCCCTTGCTAATTCCCTAGATCTGACCAAATGGTTGGTTAGCTGGCAACAGATGATGAATTCCTTCAGCCTTGTTAAACCCCTAGATTGGACTCATTTTGTCTCTGATTCGTCAGAAGGAAGGCTTGCAGAGCCTTCTCATCCTTCCTTGTCACCCCTTAGAAGCAGCTAGCCTTGCTTCCTTTCACATAAGCATCAAAAAATAATATCACGAGCAAACATAAACCCCTACAGAGTCCAGTGGGAGGAAGTCAAAGTTAGCATCATGTTTGCCAGCCTGCTGCTTAGCAGCCAAGGAAAAGAAGTGAAAACGAATTAATCGAAAACTACAGTGTAAAAGTTTGGTGATTCTGTGCTGAAGTAATTAGCTGAATTGGCATTTTTGTTCTACTTCTAGGTACCAGTGAACCCTAGACAATTGATAACTTGTACCAAGTTTGTGAATAATGTTTTGTGACATTTGTACAGGTGTTAACTAGGTGAATTGATTTAATCTTAGGTGTGGAAATGCCCCTTTGGATCACCTTCCTCTTAACAGAATAACCACGATGCGGAAAAGATACAGGTCAGCTTATTTCTCATTCGTAATGTGTGTCATTGTGAGTTCTTTTGGGCTGGGGTGGCCTCTCAGTCCTTACTCTATTAAGACTGTCATAGGACAGGGCATGAGGGTTGGGGTGGGGGCAGGGTGGTCCTGATGCAAATTGTTTCACAAATGCCTTTTGTTTAGGAATGGTCTGGGTCCAGTCAAGGAAGGAGAAGCACAATATGCTGTAGTCCATTGCACAGGATACATCAAGGCCTGGCCTCCAGCAGGTAAGGAAAGTCTGAGTTCCCATTTTAAAGTAAATAATAAGAGAGGGATAGTTAGAATTAACCATAGCTTTTGACGAACTAGCTCAGAAATCAGCCAGTCATTTCACAGGAAGCCTGTGGAGTCATGGGCCCTATTTGTTACTTCTTAGAGGCCAAGAGAGGAAGCTGCAGTGACTGGCCATCCACCCCCGGAAAGTCTGAATGGTTGGTGTGGCTTTAAGGGCGTTTCTCCAGCCCATTGCTTTATAGACATCATTCCACCTGGCCTTTGACTTTGGTTCGTAGATACCTGATAATTAATCATTTAAAGCAAGGGGTTTTTAACCTTTTTTGTATCATGGACCCTTGCAATCATCTGGTGGGACCCCCTTCTCAGAATAACGTTTTAAACACATAAATACATTATGGAAAACCAAATACATTGAAATACAGTTACTGAAATATTTAAAAAAACAAACAAGGTCATGGACACCAGGTTAAAATCTCCTGGTTTAAAGTAATCTGGAGCTTCTAGGAAGCATGTAAATTAGTCTGTATGCCTTTATGAAGTACTTATTATGTGTCAGACACCATACTGTGTACCAGGGATACGAAGAAAGGCCAAAACACAGTCCTTGCCCTTAAGGAGCTTACATTCTAATAGGGGAGACTGTATACAAATAACTATGTGCAGATCCAAGGTATATAGATATAGAGAGTAATTCTCAGAAGGAGGGGGAAAGAGGAAAAGTGGGGGATGGGACACCGACAGACCAAGAAAGGCTTCCCGCAGAAGGAAGAATTTGAACTGACTCTTGAAGGAGTCTAGGGAAACCAGGAGGTAGAGGTGAAAAGTGAGACTATTTCAGGCCTAGGGCACAGCCAGTGCCAAAGCATGGAGTTGAGAGGCAACTGTGAATGTGAGCAAGTAAGACAGAGTAGTTAGATTGTGGCAAGATTAGAGTGAAATAAAGTGTGAGAAGATGGGAAAGGTAGGAAGGAGGGGCCAGGGTGCAAAGGAATTTAAAGGTAATATAGAGCATTTCATATTTGATTATGGAAGCAATAGCAAGAGACATTGCAGTAATGGCCAGTATTTGTAAAACACTTTATTAATTTCCAAAGTAGTTTTCATGTAACTTTAATACTAAAAAAAATACTGTTTTAGTTAAAGCATTAGAGAGGTGATAATCCCACTGTACTCAAATCTAGGTAGACAAGAAGTAGATCATTTTGTTCACTGGTGAGTTTTACACTTTAATAAGGAGTTGACAAACTTGAACACAATCAGAGGATAAATGAGAAGACCCTCTCTTTTTCTCTCTCTGTACACACACACACACACACACACACTACATATATATGTATATATGTATGTGTATATATATATATATATATACATATATATATATATATACATACATACATGTATCATACATTTAGAGGTACAAAGAGACTCTGAGAACATCTAGTCCAATCCCCCCATTTTACAGATTAAGAAACTGAAACCTATGGAGGTTAAGTGTAAGTAGTAAAATTGTCAAGAGGTGGGATTTGAATCCTGGTCCTGACCAAAAATCCAGTGCTCTTTCCTCTGATCTATATGGCCTCCCCTGGGAAATATTATGGTATCTGGTATTCCTTCCAAGTACTAACTATGTCTGACTCTGCTTAGGTTCTGGAATCAAATGAGTTGGGGTATGTTCTTGGTGCTACGGTTAAAGACTGATTTTGTCGGAATGGGTAATCCTTCCCTTGACATCGATCATAGTTGCCTCCATGCCATATCAGTTAATCTTATCAAGTTGCTACTGCCAAAAAGAATCTTTTACTTGTTGACTAACTTGCTATTGTGATGCTTTCCAGATTTAATTAGGCTAGACCTTAGATAACAGAAACAAGAATCCCTCATTGGGCTGTTGTCAAAGTCATTCCGGCTTTATGATAGCTTGGGCAGCTGGGTGGTGCAGTGGACAGAGTGCTGGTCCTAGACCCACAAAGACTTATCTTTGTGAGTTCAAATCTGACCTCAGACATTGGTTTGTGACCCTGGGCAAGTCGTTTAACTCTGTTTGCCTCAGTTCCTCATCTGTAAAATGAACTGAAGAAGGAAATGGCAAACCACTCCAATATTTTTCCCAAGAAAACCCTAAATAGGGTCACAGAGAGTTGGACATGACTGAAACAAGCAAACGACAACAACCATAGCTTGGGCTGAGTTGGCAAAGCCTCTGAGTATCTAAGGTTAATTAACTTCATGTCATGAAAAAGCATCAGAACAAGACTTCAGTGGAAGTATCATACAAATAATAATAATTATAATTCATACTTTATTATGTGTAGATAACATTTACTATGTACTAGGCATTGTGATAAAAGCACTTTATAATTATTAAATCATTTAATTTTCACAGCAACCCTAGGAGGTAAGTGCTGTTATTATCCACATCGTACAGATAAGGTAACTGAGACAGAGAGTGAGTGACTTGCCCAGGATCACCGAGCTAATAAGTGTCTGAGGCCAGATTTGAACTCAAGTCTTCCTGACTCCAAGCCCAGTGCTCTATCCCCTGAGCCACCTAAATGTTCCCAAAATCCTAATAAACTACATTTAGGTAAACAAAAAAATGAAGCATATATGTTTAAACCAAAGAAGACAATGCTGCACAGCTCTCCATATAAATTAGTCACGGAAATTTTGGTGGATTGTAATATGTGTCAATATCATCACTTGGTCCCCCTTAATGTTAGAGCCTTCCTTCTGAGATTATCTCCAATTTATCTAATATATATCTAATTTATACATAGTTTGTGTGTTGTCTCCCCCATTAGGTTGCAAATTCCTTGAGAGCGGGGACTGTTTTTACCTCTCTTTGTATCTCCAGGGCTTAGCAGAGTGCCTGACCCATAGGAGACATTTAATAAATGCTTGTTTACTTGACGTGACTTGATATGAATGCACTCTTAGACTGCCTTATACAGGAGTGAACATCAAATTGGTAGTCTTAGGACCTAGGTATGAATTCCTGCTGGATTACTTGCTACACTTGACTTTTTTGGTTATAATTTTCTCAGATGACATATTTTGTATTTATGTATTTAACATATTTATCATTAGTTTCTATAGAATGACAAGGGTTAATTACATAATCTGTAGAGTACCTTCTGCCTCAGAGTTTATGATCCTGTTCTAATTGAAGCATTAGAGTGGTGATAGTCCTATTCTACTCAATCCTACTTAGATCAGAACTAGATCATTCTGTTCAGTGGTAAATGTCACAATTTTAGTAAGGATATTGACATACTTGAACACATCCAGAAGATAAGTAGTAAAGACTTAATACCAAAGCACATGGGATAAATTAGTTGAGATTTTTAACAAGGACAAGACAAGATTTAGGGGAAAATGTGGTCATTGTCTGAAGATGTTTGGTCAGTTTTTAATAAAGTAGAGGAATTTGACTTATACTGCTTGGTTCCAGAGGACAGAACTAATATTAGTGGCTAAAAGTTCTAGAGAGGCAAAGTTCATCATAGTATGAGAAATTCCTAACATTTGGAGCTATCCAAAAATAGAATGGGTTGCTTTAGGAGATTAGAAGTTCCCTATCATTGAAAGTATTTAAACAGTGTATGGATGATCACTGGTCAGGGATATTTTAGAGAAGGTTCATATTTCAAATAAGATGTTGAATTAAATGAGACTGGAGTCCCTTCCAACTCAGTAATCCTAGATCAGAAAGGCGTATTATTATGTTCATTTCACACATAAAGATTGAGAGATCACTCAGATAATACTGTGAGTAAATTGTAGAGCTACGTGAAACAAACCAACAAACCTCAAAAAAGAAAAACAAACCAAAACTCCTTCACCCACGCTTCCTCTGCCTGGCACCCATGAGTCTTTCTGGTTCATAGCAGCTAAACAAATGGGCACTGAAGTTCACAGGGATCCAGCAGGTTTGCTTTTTTAAGTTGAAATCTATTCTCACCTTAATATTTGCACAATTCTGCTGTTAGGAGTATCTACATGTAGGAAGAGATACAGCCTTGGGGTTTTTTTCCCCTTTAAAAATAAACTGTAATGATCTCAGTATGTTAATGAAGTTATTTTTGTTTGAAATTATTTTTAAGAGAAATTTGGTACTTCTTCAGTGAGGGATCTATCTAAGATCACATTGAACCTTAGTATATTCCAGATTAACCTTTGGAAGACAATCTGGCTACGGAAAGCTTGGTCTGTAAATTCAGGTTTGAGCTCTTCCTCTTACTATCTATGTCCCCGTCGCCCAAGTCATTTAATTCCTCTGTCAAACCTCATTTTCTCATTTGTAAAATGGGGGTAAAAATATATACCTAATATGAGTAATAAATGAGATTGACAATACATGTTTGTCATAGGGGTTTTATTTTTCTTTTCTTTTTTTTCTCATTGGAGTAGGGAGTGGGTAAGAGAGAGAAAAAGTTAATTTTTGTTGATTGAAAAAATAAATTTAAAGTATAGACTATTAAAAAAATTAAATGAGATTTACATATGTAGAAATATATGCATATACATACATATATATATATATATATTTATATTTAGGCTTGGAAAACTATAAATCTCTATCTTAGAGGTATTCTCATGATTTTAATTGAAGCTTCCTGATATATAGATGTACGTAGTGGAGGTAAGTGCATAAAACAAAAATCAGTTAGCTGGAGAATATCAGAAGATCACTGGGTTGATATTTTTAACTACCTTCTAGCCAAATCCAATGCAGTTTCTCAATACTTTTCTTCACTTACAATCTGAGAAAAATTGACACTATTGACCAAATCTTACCTCTTCTATTAACTCCTCCCTTGATAGGCAATGTAATGTAGTGGCCAAAAAACCCTCAGGCTTTGCCATCAGGGGACCTAGGTTTGAATTCTGATTCAGCCATTTATTTGTCTGGGTCGAACTATTTCACTTGTAAGCTTCAGTTTCCTTGTTTGTAAAATGTGTCGCTGTTGCTGTTGTTGTTCCCGTTGGGTCTGACTCTTTGTGGCCCCATTTGGGGCTTTCTTAGCAAAGATGCTGGAGTGGTTTGCCACTTTTATTTGTTTATTTTTTTGCCAAATGCCAACTCATTTATACAGATGACGAAACTGAGGCCAATAGGTTTGTGACTTCAGGGATCACACAGCTAGTGTTAAAGGCGGAATTTGAATTCAGGTCCTCCTGACTATTGGACTGACATTCTATCCACTGTGCCACCTAGCTGCCCCCTAATGTACTACTTACCTTATAATTTTGCTGTGAGTATCAAATGGATAGTTTACATAGAATTCTTTATAAGCAATACAATAATATGTAAATGTGAGCTATGCATTGTTCTGTTACATTACCCTTTTCTGCTTCTCCTAATTCTGAATGTTAATTGCTCTTTCATCTTTATTGCCTCCTCTTTCTCTTTGAAATCATCAATTTTGAGTGCTCCACTAAGGGCCATCTTTAGTACACCCATCTTCTGTCTGCATATTCTTTTGCTTCATGAGATTTTTTTTTTTCCTTGCTTGAAGAAAGAAAGCCCAGAGAGGTGAAATCACTCACACTCTTGTCGTAATTAGATTCCAGCTAGCATCTTGTGTTTATTTGAGTGTCATGTTTTAAGAAGCACATTGATAAGCTTGAAGGTGTTCAAAGAAAGGCAACCAGGATGGTAAAGGACCTTGATTGAGTTCATGGAACATAAGGATTGGTTGAAGGAAGAGTGGATGTTTAGCCTATAGAAGAAAGATATCAGGGAGAGTGTGATAGCCATCTTCAAGCATTGGAAGGATGTTCATCTGAAACAAGATTATTAGATTTGTTCTGCTTGATGCCAGAACAAAACTCTAGAACTCAGAGTAATGATTAAAAATTGAAAAGAGGGAGAATTTTTGTTTTTTTGTTTTTGGAGGGGGAGAGGCAGGGCAATTGGGGTTAAGTGACTTGCCCAAGGTCACATGGCTAGTAAATGTTAAGGTCTGAGGTCAGATTTGAACTCAGGTCCTCCTGACTCCAGCTCCAGTGCTCTATTCACTGCACCACCTAGCTGCCCCTGAAAAGAGGGAGATTTAAGTTTTATATAAGGAAAACTTCCTAACAATTACAGCTAAGCAAAAGTGGAATAGGCTGCTTTGGGAAGGCAGTGGGTTTCTCCTACATTGGAAGTCTTCAAGAAAAGGCTGAATGACATTTTTCAGGGATGTTGTGGATTACCTGTTCTTAACATGGGGTATGTGGGTTTATTTCAGGAATTCTGTGAATTTGATTCGGTAGCTAGGTGGCACAGTGCATAGAATGTCAGGCCTTGGAGTCAGGAAGATTCATCTTCCTGAGTTCAAATCTAGCCTCAGACCCTTATTAGCTGTATGACCCTGGGTAAGTCACTTAACCCTGTTTGTCTCAGTTTCCTCATCTGTAAAATGAGCTGGAGACTTCACTTCAGTCTCTTCACCAAGAAGCCCCAAATGGGGACACGAAGAGTCAGACATGACGACACAATGAATGGGAATGAACTTGAATGGGAAAATTACATTTTTATTTTGATATATTTGGTATTCTAGTCTTATGTATTTTATTTTACATATTTGAAAATATTCTTCTGAGAAGGGTACGTAGGCTTGTCAGCAGATTGCCAGAGGAGTCCAGGCACAAAAGTTACCTTAAGAACCTGCATTGTAGAGGGCATTCTTTTTCAGGTACAGAAAGTTCCTGAAATTCCTTCCATTTAAAAATTTCTGGGATCCTTTGCAAAGTGGAAGAGCCAGAACTCAAACCTGTATCTTCCGACTCCAAATCCAGTGCCATTTCTATTCCAAGAGATGATCAGCAAATACTGAACTACTTTAAATTTGTCTCCAGGCCAAGAAAAATTACATTCCACAGTACATGAAGAAACTTCAGATGTCATTGCAGAACCATTGTTGGGAAATTCGGAGAAATCATAGAGAATGGGAGAGGTGCCAGATACCTAAGGATAGTCAAATATTCTATTTTTCATTTTTAATGAAAAAAGTAGAGTCTGGAAAACTACAGACTGGTGAACTTGATGTCAATCCTCAGCAAAATTCCAGAAATAACTTTAAAAATTGATGATTTTTTAATACATAGAAAAAATAGCAATCATTAAAACTAAGCGAGGGCTTATTAAGAATAAGTCATGCCCAAGTAAACTCATTTCCTTTATTGATAGGACTGCTAGACCAGCAGAATGCTATAAACGTAGTGTATCTCTCTTTTAGCAAAGTCATTCATGATATCCTCACAGATAAGATTAACAAGATGTTTTATTGGATACATTCCCAACAGCCATTATCCCAAAAGTATTAATTAGCCATGTAGGATCAACCGAGAGGGAGATATTTAGTGAACTGCCACAGGTCTCTAGCCCTGAACTCTTCAACATTTTTACCCATGACTTAGATAAGAACATAGCAGATATGTTTATCAAATCTATGAATAAAAGCAAGCTAGGATGGATAATTAATTTGATGGGTGACAGAATCAAGGTCCAAAATGATCTTAACAACCAGAAAGATGAAATTTAACAGAAAGCAATGCATTTTTAAAAATAAGAAAGTACAGGAGGCAGTGGCAGGCACCATAGTTTTGTTAGATCCTGTGTTAAATATAAAGTATACCTTTTTTTAAAAAAGTATATCAACAGACATTCACAACTTCTTAGTATTTTTAAATTCATGTTTGATGACATTAAGTTTAGAAAAATAAAAAAAATAATGTAGGGTTTTTCTTTTTTGGTCAATTGCTTGATTACTGGATGAAGGAGATCTGGCTTTATATGAAAAAAGACTGGAGGAGTTAATTCATCACAACACACTTATCATGAGCCAAGAATGTGATGAAGCTGCTGAAACAACTGAAATCACATTAAGTGACATTACTGGAAGGATAGATTCCCAAAGGGAAATAGTCCCATTAGAGTCTGCACTCATCAGATCATTTTTGAAGAACAATGTCCTATTCTGAGTGTCATGTCTTAAGAACATTTTCCAATTATATTTTATTTGAAAGTGTGGACAAAATGGTGAAAAAATTTATAATCATATCACATAATAAATATTTGAAAAGCATGGGATCTTTAGCCTGAGAAAGATTATACTTTGGGTAGAGAGGATATATCTATAATGGGAGATGAAATAGATTTATTCCAAAGGGAAAATACTAGGAGCCATATTTGGGGTTGTAGATAATCAGAGTCTGGCTCAATAAGAGGAAAAACTTGCTGAATGAATTAGGGCTATTCAACAATAACATGAGCTATCTTGTAAGCTAGTGGATTCTCCATCACTGGAAATATTCAAGGATAGGCTGGTTGACAATTTGTTAGGGATTTCATGGTAAAAAATTCTGAATGTTCCAGCTGAGGTGGAGCCTTGAAAGTTCTAGTCAAACCCAGGTCCCTTGAGGAGCACCTACTAACAACGTAAAAAGAGTACCGTGTAAAACAACAGAACCAAAGCAAAATAGCGCTAAACTCCTCTGTCCCATAAAAGTGGCACAAGGGGATATAATAGTAATCATCGCCGTAGCTAGCACTTCTGTTGTAATTTAAGGTTTTTTAAATGTTTTCTGATTATCTCATTTGAACTGATGTATGGGCTACTCGAGGGACTGAGGCCTCCTACTAGGGAGGGTGCTAGGAAACCAGGCTAAGACCAGTTCAACTAGGTGTCTGTAGATGCCCTAGGAGACTAGTCTGAAGCCACTGCTGTCTCTACTGGGACTGTTCCAGGGGCTAAGGTCTGAAACCATGAAGGTCCAGGCAGGTAATATTGCTGCTACTACTACTGGTACTGCTGCTGCCAGCTAATATTTATAAATGTTTACTATGTCCCAGGCATTGTGTTAAACACTTTACAGTTATTATCTCATATGATCCTTGTTTGAACCTGGGAGGTAGATTCTCTTATAATACCCATTTTACAGTTAAGGAAATTGAGGCATGCCCCCATCCCCTCACCCCCCAAAAACCAAAACCAGATGAATTTGCTGGTGTATTCATCAAATAGTCAAACAACCACTAACCACAGTATGACATAATTATTGTAATAATATGGAAATAAGACATCCTCCAAGTTTCTTTTATGAAACAAATAATGGCCCTGATATCTAAATGTATAAGGGACAGAACAGAAAAAGAGAATAGACAAATGTGTCTAATAAATATTGGTGTAAAAATATTTTTAAAATACATTATCAAAGAGCAATATATTAAAAAAATTATTCACAATCATCAGGCTAGTTTTATTTCAAGGATGTGAGATTGGTCCAATAGACCGTAAGCAACAAAAACAGCTACAAAACAATAAAAACAAAGGCTATGTAATGATACTAATAAATGTATAAAATGCTTTTGACGTGATATGGCACGCATTTATTTTTTAAACTCTTTAAAGCACAAGAATAAGTAGATCCTTCCTTAAAATGATTAACAATCTCTGTCAGAAGACAAGAAGCATAATTATCTGTATTGGAGAAACACTAGAATAGGGTCTTTTCAAGATCAGGGGTAAAGTAAGGATGTGCATTGTTACCTCCATTATATAATCTAGTTTTAGAAATATGGTAACTATTACAGTACGGCAAGAAAAAAATTGAGGGAATAAAAAACAAAAAAGAAACAAAATTATGACTATTTGCAGACAGTATGATGGTTTACTTAGAGAACCCCTGAGACTTGACTGAGATAGCTAAGTGACTCTGTGGCTAGAGCACTGAGCCTGGAGTCAGGAAGACCTGATTTCGGATCCAGCCTCAGATATTTACTAGCTGTGTGACCCTGGGCAAGTCACTTAACCCTGTTTGC